>CM044435.1:19365089-19393768 GCA_024363595.1 Xenopus borealis | reverse complement strand
GGGCTTCGGTTTTTATAGGGAAGGGGAGTGGTCCAGGGGGTGTGGGGGTGGTCCAGGTGGTCCAGTTCGCGCCATCCCTACTAAGCTTCTCTCTGAACTAAAATGTAAAAACAGAAGACATCTATCACTCGAAAATTATAATTTTTGGGGCATGCTCTTGTGGATTGTTTAGTCCTCGACCAGTTGAGAATTACAGCTGAATGCAATAAGTGAGGGAAGTAATTGGGTTGTACACAAAAACTGGTATGGAGCAAGCTATATATTATTATATTTATAGTTTCTCATAAAATTCAAGACCAGTTCTAGCAAGATTATATAACACCTATGAAAATACAACCAGAGGCAAATAGAAAGAACCGCCATATTAGGTTCACCTTGATATGGGTATTACAGCTTAACCATTTTAGGTTTATAAATGTATAAATATAAATAAATAAATAAATATATATATATAATATATCAGCTAGTGGAGGTTGTAAACAGGACTGGGCCTGCTTGTTTAGTTGGCAAAATAACACTGTTCCAGTGAGAAAACAAAAACAGCTTACTTCAGCATGGCAAAAATCCAAACAGTCAGGTACATTCAATTCTTCCTTACAAGCCACAGTACCTCTCCCACTGATTATGACTGGATTGGTTTTATGGAGCCTGCTCTCTCCTCTTCGTCTCTCACCCCTCTGAATTGTGAAAACCTTCCTTTTACTGTTCAGTTGGCTGAACATGCTCCTGGTACAAAAAGCAGAATGGACCTAGGAATGGAAGCTTCATCCCACCCAATGCACTACAAAGACTCCGGACTCCAGTACCCAGTCCAGAGATTCAAAAACAAGTTGGGGAAAACCCATAAGCTTTTCTCCCTATATCTATTCCCTGGAGCCCCTCACCATGTATAGGTAAGCAACCTAGGTGAAATATAGACACCATGTATTACTTTTCCAGCTGGTATCTCACAATACACACATAAAAGGGAAGGTTTATTGATACAGCACACTCCCTTTTTTATATATTGGTAGTCATTTTATTCAGATCAGTAGGTCTTTGTTGTGCTTTTATTAACTTTGGAGTCTTTCCACAACCAAAATCCTATAGATTTTATATCCATATCTTTTCCAGTAAGCTGTTAAAGACCAGTTCAGTTTTTGTGAGTAGTATGTTTCAATATCATTATTATAGTGTTAAATTACCTCTCAACACCTGCTTGTTATTAAGATGAAGTTTATTAGATCAATGGAGGCCATCAAAGCGCAACTACAGGGGGGAAATCTATGCAACCATGAACTGCTGTGGCTTCCCTAGATGAATTTAGAAAGATAGAAGTTGGTCCCAAGGGCATGTATTCCTGCCATAGTTGGCTTTTCCATAGCCCTCCACAGTCAACACACATTAGCAGAAAATTAAAGGTTGCACAGGTTATACAGTCAAATACACTGTGGAGGAGCAAATAGACACTGTTTTTGAACTTTTATTTTGACAAGACAACTGAGAATACAGCCATGGGATCCATTATCTGGAAACTCATTATCCAGAAAAATTACGGAAAGGCTGTCTCCCATAGACTCCATTATAATTAAATAATCCAAAATGTCCTTTTTATCTGTAAGAATAAAACAGTATCTTGTACTTGATCCCAGCTAAGATATATTAATCCTTCTTGAAAGTAAAACCAGCCTCTTGGGTTTATATGGGGCACATTTACTAAGGGGCAGATTTATTAAGAGAAATGGGACTAGTTCCCGAAACATGTTGTGATACTACACCAAATAAAGGTGATTGCAGACTTAAGCACTGCGTGATGCCCGTCTATTTCTGATGTATATTGGATGATTGGAGCATTATTGCTGGCTGATAACATTGCGTGACTTCAGTCTGAATAATATTTTGTCTCATGTAATTGCATGTTTTGTGCTTCTAATTTCTTTTATTTCATGGGTGATGTTGCTGGAAGAGTTCATTTATTAGTGCCCTATGCTATATGAAGTTTCATGAAGTTAAACATCTTTTAATTTCTACCTTCCCAATAAAATGTCTGTTTAAGGGATACAGGAAGCATATTTAAATGGGCATATAATAAACTTAAATTAATAGGCTGTTGTGGTTTGATTGTTTTCACCATATGTGCAGATGGTAAATGTATGTCTAGTGAAAGAACATAAAAAGATTATGCAGTATTAATGGATTTCTTTGATTTACATGTTTTTTTTTATTTCCCTGCTGAATACTAGAGAATATATCTAAGCCTTGAGGTGCTCCAGTCCTTAAAAAAATGTGTTTAATCAATTTAAATGTTTTCCACAGTTATATTTCCAATAAACATTTAACTATAGTAGTTGCTACATGTACTGTAGATAGTTATGTAGTCTCACTACATGAAGAAGGTTAGCTATTATGGCTAGTTATGGGTGCATCTAACCCAATGAAAATGCAAAAACCTTTCCAAATACTGTACATTGAAACCAATTGTCATTTTTTTTTCTGCAACATTTTTTCTTATATTGGAATCTATGGGGTTTTTTTCACAGTGAAACATGTCAAAATATCTTGCTCATCCATAATTATGTTTCATCTGACCATGACAAATAGATATAAGTACCAGGGATGTGCCTGTGGCTGTGTGGTTCTGGTCCAAACAGTGTAGCATTATCAAGCAACCAATGATAGCCTTTTCCATTATGGCACCCTCAAACACCTCTGAAAAATTACTGCCAAAATAAAGGCATGACGTAAGAAAAATAATAGGGAAAACAAAGTACACTACCATGTGAGTATATATTAAAAATAACCAAGCCTTGGTATGGAATATATTGCATATTTTGGCCAAATAAACAGATTTCCGTACCTCCGTTGGCTGAATTTAACAACATCTGTTCAGTATGTTGATATGCTCACATGACAGTTGCTAAAAAGTCCATGCTTTTAACTCACATGGTTTTAGCATGCTCTGACCGCAAGTCTACTGTCTGTGCACTGCTTTGCTTCAAGTTTGTTGAACTTAATTTCTGCCTGAATTATTACTTTCTTGACCCTTGCCTGTTTAATAATATATCATCTGGTTCCTGATACCTGGCCTGTTATTGGACATCAACTAACTTCTGCCTGTTCCAGCCTTGGCCTGTTTCCTGATTATGTGACTGGTGCTTGCACAGACCTCCACCTGAATTTGGCCTTGTCTTTTAGAGTTCATGTTTACAGTACTCCTGCCACTCCTCCACTCAGCCCAGACCTGTTTCCAATCTCAGGCTCGTTACCTTGTGGCATTTGTAGGGGAGGTTTACTGCATCACTCCTGAGTCCATAACCAGGTTTGTGACTCCTGGGTTTCCTGATCTTGCTCTTAAAATTGTTTCCCTTTGTCTATGCAAATGGTTCCATGTGTAATATCAAACTGTGAAAGACTGATTGTTCTTGTGAAATTGATTTGACTTTGAAATGTCACTTAAAACAGTTTGGGCTGCAGTTTTAGCAATCTAGTTACTCAATGTTTGATGAATCTTCCCCTTAAAGGAGAACTAAACCCTAAAAATGAATATGATTAAATATGCCATATTTTATATACTGAACTTATTTTACCATCTTAAAGTTTCAGCTTCTCAATAGCAGCAATGATCCAGAACTTAAAACTTGTCAATGGGGGTCATCATTTGGAAAATGTCTCACATACTCAGTGGGCTCTAAGCAGCTTTTGAGAAGCTATGCATAGGTGTTGATGCAAATTATGAATTTTAATGAACTGTAATAAAAGCTGATGCTACAGGGCTAATTATTAAATTAGGATGCTAATTGCACTAGTTTCTGTGCTGCCATGTAGTAATTATATGCATTACTAATCAGCCTTATATTGTGACATAGAAATTCTATGTGTACTGTATATATAAGAAGATGGGGAGCTACTGGGGCATCTTTGGAGACACAGATCTCTACTGCTAAAGTGCTGTGGTTGCTGTGAGCTGGTACAGAAGCTCAAAATAGAAAGTACAACAATTGTATTCTACGTCTTTAGTTAAGCTTTACTTTTCCTTTAATATAAATTTTACTTGAATGTATTTAGTTAGATATGAATAAACTTGTTTTTTCCAGGTACTGTTTTGCCATGAAATTAGCAGATTTGCCAGCAACAATCATGTTCATGAATTTACACAGGGAGTGTTACTTACTAAAATCCAAATTCATCTAATTTTTTAAATTGAAAAAACCCTTAACCAAACTCCAGTACCCAAAGTCACCTTATTTATGATTAAAAAAGCTCAATTTAAGGTAATTTCAGGTAAAAACTCAATAAAGTCAAGGGTTTTTTTCCAGAAAAGCTCAAATTAGTCAGATTTTCAGACTTATTCCAGTGCAGAACACAGAAACTTGAAACAGGATATGTTATTCACTTATGCACAACCTCAGTAGGTCTGAGATAATAAATCTCAGAAAATCTGAGTTTTTAAACCCTCCCAAAAAATTCAGTTTTGCCCTAAAAACCCAGACCAGATAAATTCTGAGTTTAGTAAATAACCCCTCTGAACTTTACCATGCAGTCAGTTCAGCCAAAAAAAAAAAAAGTTGGGAAGTTGCACCAGAAAAAATGCAGGTATTACTATCCACCCTTACCTCCACATCAAACATCCCTTTTTATGTACAATAATTTGCTTCCTGGGCAGGTTTGGAAGACATTAGAACATGAGAGCTGTTTGCTATAAAGGAAAGTTGACTAATAGTGGAAAGAAGCTTCTTTGACAAGGCAGGCAATGTACCTCAATGTATTTTGGTAAATCTTTTGGAGAAGCGAAACATTCCAAGTTTATTCATCACTAGAGATAATCTATATAATAGGTTTTTTTCCAGATCATAGATGCTAGTTCATTATAAACAAAGTATCAAAGGATATGCAAATCGTTTTAAATGTGGTACAAAGTGGTCCTTTTTATGTTTAAGTCACTGTTAGCAATAATACATTGTAAATTACATGACTTTCAACGAAATCTATTCTGTGCCCTTTGTATCTAGATATTTGAACACAGCAACACTGTTTCCTTTTTATCTGTCTTCCTTTTAGATTAAAAGACCTTTGTCCCTCTGGATTCCATTAGTAGCTTGATCTAACAGCCCTACAGGTTCAGTCCTACAAGCTCCTATGAGACAATGCCTTAGTAATTGAGAATGCCATTGGGATCATGCATGACTTCAAGGTTTTACACACAATACAATTTACTTTTGTCTATTATATCATTTTAATTGTTGTGTGCTTTGTCTTTTGTACTCATCTTTCCTTCTTCATGTTCTCTCTTGTATTTTATTGTAAAATTAAACTTTTTTTAGGATAACATTTTTTTTCTTAAGAGTTCCAGAAATAGCTATGTTCAAGATTGTGATGGTCTTGTCTATTGTGTGGTACTTTCAAATAGTCACATAGTGTAACTGCCCATTCACTGTTTTGATTTTGATTGTGTAGGGAATTTTTAATTATATTGCTATGTTTAGGGTAAAAAAACCCTAAAAATAGTTGGCAGCACTGAAACTGGAAATAAAGTAGGTTTCAGAGATGGCTGAAACAAAATCTGAGAATGCTACAAATTGTTATTACATAGTAAATAGATTGCTCATGTAAAATTCCATCTCACATAAACTGCATTTTAAAGGAAAAGTAAATGTTTTTCTTTTTCTTTCTGTAAATTTGCTCTAAACAGCCACCCAGATTAATGTACCCTAGTCCCTGCTGCAAGTCTGCTCTGGTTTCTGTGTTATCAGCAGCTTGTTTCCCCTTCTTCCTGGTGCAGAGTGAAGCCCAGCCCCTTAGTTTACTGAGCAGTCAATTTGCTGCTGTTCCACAATAGAGAGGAAGAGGGAGCCAGTGTGTGCATTAGTAAGCTAGTTTCCCCAAGCAAAAGGTGCTAAACACACTGGTCTCTGCTATGTCATAGTATGCAAATGATCTCCAGGACTAGTCCAAGAGATAAGGTCAGCTCAGTAAGCTAAGGGGCGGGGCTTCACTCTGCACCAGGAAGAAGGGGAAACAAGCTGCTGATAACACAGAAACCAGAGCAGACTTGCAGCAGGGACTAAGGTACATTAATCTGGGGGGCTGTTTAGAGCAAATTTACAGATAGAAAAAAAAAAGGTTTACTTGTTCTTTAATCAAATAATGTTTCTTTCTGTGTAATAATAGAGTTAGAACCTGATCCCAACTAGGATATCATTAATCTTATTAGAGGCAAAACAATCCTATTGAGTTTATTTAATTTGTTTGTTTAAATATATTTAAGGTAGACTATGGGGATTATTTACTAAAACTATTTTTTTTCCAATAACAAACGATGTAACTCCCATCCATGAATTTGTCTAATTTACTGATAATTAAAATAAACAATATTGGACTGAAAAATGAATACCTAAAATTGTTCTACTTTATAGGCTTAAAAAAAACTCACCCAAGCTATGGAATTTTTTGAATTATATTTATGAATGGGTGAAAGTTAGAACTCACCATAGAACTAACCATTTTTGGACAGATGCCGGCATCCAAAAGCGGATCCCTGGGTCCAAAAATGGATGCCCACGTCCAAAGCGAGACGCTGGTGTGGCAAATCGCGGGAATTCACAGTGAATTCCCCCCAGGCAAGATATGGAGCACCCTTTCACCAACCCAGAATAATATATAGCATTATGTTGCCTACAAACTTTAGTAATTATTTCCGTATAGCAGTTTAGTTGTAAGATAAGGCCTTTCTATATTTATGCTAATGAACTCATTATCTTTTTAAAATGTTATCTTAACCTTAAACAATTATCTGTTTCCTTAATATGGTCCATAAACCTATGTTGTAGTAGGCATGATACCTTAACTGCATTGTAATTACAATTAGAAACCTACACTGTAGAGGTTATGTGAGCAGAAAAACAACAACAATCTATCTAGACTGCCAGTTGTAACATGTGTTCGGTGGTAGTCATGCTTTAGCAAGTACATACATTGTATATTATATACACATATCTTGTAAATACATTTTGAAAAAAAAAAATTTGATTGCTTGAATTGTACTGGATTTAGTTTGCTTTTGGAGAGTAATGGGATCAATCAATAATATAATGGTTATACTTGTAGAGGGAGCAGCTTGCAATATTCTGTACAAATGAAACAAATGTTTAGTTAATTGAGAGTGGAGTCCTCTTGTCAAGATCAGGTCATAATTGCACAACTTTTTAGATTCTTACAGCTCACCCATTCTGGCCTTTTACAGTGCATAAAGGCTATTGGTGTTGGCCAGTCCATCATCAGAATGACTATTTTTCTGTGACAAAGTATATAAGTGTTGCAAAGTGGCTGACAGACTCTCTGGATAAAATGTGCTTTGAAAAATGCTGGTGCTGTATTTACAATTTTTTGGTGGTTTTAGGGTAAGTTACATTGGGAGCCATCTGATATTTAAGGAGTATCTGGATATTATGTTCCCCTTGTTACTCTTTTCCCTAACCCATAGTAAGAAATCAGCAGCCTTTTTGTATACATTGGTGTATCCTAAAAAAATTATGTTTATATGGAAAGCCACTGACTATGTGGAGAACAGGTAACCATACAGTATCTCAGATCTGAATATATTCAGATGAAGATAGACTGACACATCATCTGGTTGGGATGACTCTAAAGTTTTTATAAAGAGGATTCCCTACAGACAGTAAACTGCAGTAAACAGGGTGGAGAGTCTTGATTGTTAGTCAATTATTTACATAAGCGTCTTGTCATCCTGGTATGCAGAAGGTACCTCATATCATAAACCAATATGCCACAGGCCCGTGGTTGTTACTAAGGATGTGTGAATCTGACCCAGTCTTTTTTGTGACAATTTTCCAAGCCATGCAATATGTGGGCATGTTTTTCCTCTGTGAAACAAGGCAAAATATTTCACTCATCCCTGGTCATTACATAAAATAGTTCTTTGTTGTAAATATTGGCATACAGTATATCCTTGTGACAGATGTATGTCGGTTACTGGCTTACATTGAAGAAACCATTCAATCTATTTTGGATATGATTAAGCAACGTAGGTCAATGACGTTTGCCAACACATTTACAAGCAGCTTGTCATTCAGTTGCTTCCCTTAGTTTTCTTGTTCTGAAGCCTGTTGCAGCCTCCACACCTACTTACAGAAAAGTATTTAATACATACAGATGCAGCCACTTGGATTTGTAAGTTAAATGCATCAGGACTCAGAGTTAATTGAAGAAACTGTGTTATCTAAAGTTATCTTAACTCATTTAATGCATTTAACCTTTCATTAGCATACCAAAGCACCATTGTTTTCAATGGTGAACGCTTTAATTGGATGGGATGCTGTGACACAATATTCTGTGCTAAGTAGGCTAAATGGGATAGATGAGTTAAGTTTTTCTGTGTCAAATGCACAATCCAAAGTGGCTTCATCTGTACAGACACTGTATCCTAAAGAGTTGAATCATGAACATGGTTTATATAGGTCTGTTAGTAGGTTGTCTTGATAAAGTAGGCAGGAAAAAATGGCATGTATGTATATTATCATCTGAAGTTAGATAAATTTGACTTATTTTGCCAATTAACTTGACAAACTTTAATTTAAAAATATTAGATACAGTAAAATCTTTTTTTTTGCCATCAAGCACATTCAGCCAATACCAGTGATGATATGGTAATAGCGCATTCTGCAACCCTCCCTTACTTTAATCTTTCTCCATCCTAAATCTTCTCGGCTCTAACACTGTTATTTATTTTCCTGCACAAAGGCTTTTTTCCTGCTTGTATCCACTCACAAACTTATCATTTTTCACTATACTTTCTTCGCTGTGTGTCATGTTGAAATAATTGATTCATGTCAGCTATTGTGCTCTGTAAACTTTTAGCTACAGTCTTAGAGAGAAAGACGAGGGGGGAAGCTATAAATTATATATTTTGAAAAACCCACATTTTTACTAGGGGGGTAAGGAGAGAGGGAAAAAAAATCACATAATGCCTAATTTATGGAGCGTCTATTTTAGATAGTGCTCATAGATCAGCCTTAGATGCATAAAATAAAGCCTTTTGAAAGAGGTGAGAAAGAGAAACAGGAACCATTAAGCTGAAATTTTCACAGAGAATAAACTGTTTAAATGTGGCTGCAAGAAAAAAAGACTGAGAAAAAGACAAGGTTGCAGCTAAAGGTTTATGTTGCAGGTGATATATGTTAACTTTTGAAAAATCCTGTTTTTTTATGATGTGTTCGAAAACTTAATTATTTGCTGTCCTTCACGGACATATAAAATTTGTTGTCCATCATGTTTTTAATGTACTTTATAAAGTAGCAGAGTCATCCAACTCTGGAACCTAGCGCTGAGCTGACTGTGGTATAAATATTATTTTTAGACAAAACATAGGTGCCACTACTATCAGTTTTCTTTAGAGTTTAGAGAAAGTTTGTGAGGGATCAGTTATTTAGTTTGGAAACATTACTTTCAGCTTCTGAGGCACTTAAGTCATCCTATTAAACTTGAAGTGGAAATTTAGAGGCACATTTATCAGAGGTCAAATTTTGAATTCATGTGCGTTTTGAACTTGAAATTTGACCAAAATGTATTAATAAACTTAAAATTTTTTTTAACTTGGATGAATAGTAGTGATGGGCGAATCTCCCCAGTTTCGCTTGGAAATTCGCGAATTGGCGAAAAATTCACGAAACGAGTTGCGGCACGCTTTTGACGCGCGTCGTGTCAACTTTAATGCATCGCATTGTTTTCGACGTGCATCGCGTCATTTTCCATCCAGCCCAAACGACCAGCCGACCGATATCCATGTCTTCTGCCGATACCGTTTGGCTTCTTTCCCACCACACACACACCAAATATCATATGAAAATTAGTTTCGTACAATATTATCTGTGTGTCTATGGCCACATGCACAATGCTTTTTTGCAATGACAAGAACAGCATAAGATATGTTGGATAGGTATGTTGATAACTTACAAATATTGACGATGGAAAAAACTTAGATGAGAAGCTGGTAGTAATGAGTCTGAATCTGAGTCTGAATAAATTGCTACAAATTCCTTACTACATAAGGGATATAAACTGCATTAGTTCTTAGCCAGCCTCCAAGTTTCACAGCCTACACACAAGTAGGGATAATAATACATACTGTAGTTGCTTATGAAAAAAAAAAAATCTACCAAAGAGCTCTCTGGTGAATTTATTTTGTTTTCATGATTTACATATTTGCTTATATATGGCCCACATGTAAACAACTTTGTGGAATTGCCTCTGTAGATTCTAATGGTCCAATTCAAAGGACAGCTACAAAACAAGCATTCATTACACATATTAACACTACAATGCAATCAGATTTGTTTTGAAAAAAAATCAATGGAGCCCACTCTGTAAACAGATCAGAATTATTATTGCTTTCCTGAGAATAAGGGAAAAAAGTCCCAAGATGAAAAGAATTGCAGATGTTGTTTTGTTCTGACAGTAGGATCATTTGATTGCTGAGGAGTTAATACTGCAGTACTTTGATAGAAGGCATCATGAAGGCCCAATTGATAATAAATACAAGAGATATTGGAGAAAGAGACACAGAATGATTAAAGAACATTGATTTGAAAAGGCAGGTGGGGTGATGCTGACAAGGAGATAGTTGTTAAATTGAATGGAAAAAAACAAGAGATTGAAGGGTGTTGGTCTATAAAAGTGGTGTTAAACATGTATCGTACTGAGAAAAGAAAGAGACAATCCAGAAAAGGTCAATGCAGAGATAGAGTAAGAAGGAGTGCAAGGCTTCAGAATTGAAACAGATTTATATGTACATGTTTTATGCTTTTACACATGAATAATATTTGAAGCTGTGAAGGTAAGGCAAGTTAGGATATTGTCTCTTGTAATTGCATTATGAATCATTCACTGCATGTAGAATAATTAACAAGCAAAATAAAGAGCTATTGATCAAAGACTTCATGTCTCCCAGGTTCAAGGTAAATTAAGGGTAATGAAATGTCAGAGGTTACATCTATGTCTAGAATATTTTATTGTTTATATGAATTGACATTATAAGAATATAGGTTGATATACAGGACACATGCAGCCATGTTGTTTTTACTGGTAAACTGAGGATCTGTGTGCATGCATACCATTGCCCTTCATAAGTATGCATGTATGCCTTTTTATGTTTGTAAATTGTGCCTTTACGTCTTATGCACTTATGACACCAGATCTTCTTCTGAAGCCATGCTTTTGTTATTGCTCTTACCCAAGTTGGCATGTAATTTTTAAGCATAATCTGCTGAAGCCAGTGGCAACTGCCATTGATCAATTCTGATTTATTTTTGACTGTTGATTCAGAATCTTGCTATGTGCTCTGACCCCTAGATATATAGTGTACTTTTTACTGTTTGCTCAGTTTTTTGTCTGGTCATCTGCATCACATGTGTTTTGCTTCACTGTCATCTAGTTCTTCAGTCCCTTTCAGTAGGTGTTGCAGCATAAAGTCCAGAGCCCTGTGAAGCATTTATGACTGAACCTGATTCCCAATAATTATTATACTCTATTCTGGGTGCTGCCCTACAAATGAGTTATAGTTAAATCACATGTGAGACCTCTTTCACAAATTTACCTATATAATGGATTTGGCAGCATGAAGATCACTGGAAAAACCTTCTTAAAGGGTATCACAGCTTAAAGTTATTCATGAATAAAATTTTATGGATAAATATTAGTTAATAATGACATTAGAAGATAATCAAACAAGGGAAAGTTGTGCTCACCATTAATTTTCAAAAACATTAAGCAGAGTTGCAGTGATGCTGTGACCACAAAATCCACATAGACAAATACAAGAGATCCTCTGCACTCAACCCATTATCAATATATCAAAGACATTGAAACATTTTGTGCCTTGCGCTACTAAAAATGCCTTCCCCTGTAAACAAAACAGGGATTGTTTGTCCATATAATGCAATATATTTAAGATGGCCAACTGCATTAAAGTCATCCCTGATATGGCCAGTCCTATGCTCAACTTGCATCTGATTCATTAAAAATGCAATTGTGTCATTATATATGTTACAAAGGGACTAATATTTACCTGCAACTTACTTGCTGCTTTCAAAGTAAAACTCCCAAACTTGGTTGCCCTTTTATTAGTCACCTGTGGGATCACCTGACTATAGCTGGAATGAGTGGGAGCTAAAGAAGTAAATCATCACCATGGGGTGCAAGTTCCTTCCCTACGTTCCTCCTTCCCTTTGCATCTAAGAATTTCATGGCTATCAGAGCTTAGAGTTATATTTATAAAGACAAAATAGTTTGTAATTGGGTAAGCGTTAGTGGGAATAATGCCAAAAGCAGATCATCACCATAGGGAATTCCTTCCATACCCTTTACCTCCATGCATCTTGGAATTGCATAGGCATCAAAGCCAATAGTTGGTGTACCGGTAATAGTAGAACATCACAATTGGCTGCAAATGCCTTCCCTACCCTTTAAATCTAGGAATTGCAGTAGTTCAGGCATGCAAGGCTTTACTATCCTAAAACATTAAGATGGCCCCCTACATGAAAGCCTGCCTCCTGTGTGTTTTGTTATCCCCAGGGTAGGAGGGGCTTATGGATTTAAAGGTATGTCTTAATATCACTTAACCTTTTCACATAAAAGTGATAAGTGATATCCCTGCAGTGAGCACCAACCATTTGTTTTTTTTTGGTGTGCTACCACAATTAATGTGGACATGGTCTTGTGGCAACTTGGGTGTGGTTTATGTGGGTGTGGTTTAAAAACAGGGAGTGACTAACACTGGCTGCCATTATCGGCCATCCACTATCTAAGCCAGAAAAATGTCAGGCCCTTGGTGCCACAGAAGTTGGACAGCACTGTATTAGAGTATTCAGGTTTTTCAGCCAGATTACACTGATTTAAGTTTCTTACATTCAAGCTTTTTCATAAATAAGAAAAGATTCAGGTTGTGAGTTTATTCAAGGTATAAAAAAACCTTACAAACTTCACAAACTCGATCTTTGATAACCCCCCAGAAGTATTGCTAAGAGTATATATACCTTTGTCAATAGCATCAATGCATACTCAATTTGGAATCAATTATAGCGCTTTGCACTTTTATAAATGAGTCCTCACTTCTCAAATGGTATTAATTCCTAGTTTTCAGGTATGGTTACTCACCTTAGAGGCCTGCTTATTACAGATCATATTTTTAGAGATTTTTAACACCATGAATAAACTTTATCTCACTAAAACCACAAATGCCAAGGAAGTTATTAAAAGATCCCAATATAAAAAGTATGACTATAATCTCTACAACTGAAAAAATGTCAGATTTTCTGACAATTACAAGTGAAAAGTCTGAAAATGTCCAATAGCATCAGAGCTCTTATTGACTTCTAAGGGACCACTACTGCTTTTACTTGGAGAGATTTAGCATTAGTGTTTTATTGCTCTTTAAAATTAATACATCTAAAATTTTATGAGTTTTAGTAGAATAAAAAAAGGAAATCTGAATGTTAGTCAATAGGTCCCTTTGTGTTTATCTGCTGTGCCCTCTAATAGTTGTAAACTATGGCATACCCTTTAATTGGCATTGATGATGATTGTTAAATAATTATAACAGGTTTTGGAAAAAATTGGTAAACAGTGATTTTTTTTTTAAATTACCAAACCTAGAATTAACCAGGATCAAATGCAGAAACTATAAGTATGCAGAAAAGAAAATGGGAAAATGTAATTCGATTTCACTTAATGAAATTCAAGGCCCCATATGTTCCTAAGTTTATAAATGAACTTACCGTATGAGTCATAACAGATACGTTTTCAAATTCTTCTTGTCTCACTTCATTTCACTATTGTACAATGTGAAAGCCTCAGCTGTAGGGATTTATTTTCTGAACTATGGTATAATTACACAATTAACCTTTGTTGTATGATATTGGTTTTAAACAGCCTCCCTACTTTGCTGCAATTTTGAGATAAATTAAACAGTGCATGTAAGGATGTGAAATGGAAACCCTATGCTTCCACAAGCTTGAGAAGGGTCAACAGAGTGGGGTACCTGTATTCTGGGATGTCACGAATCACATGACAGCACTGTCTCCTACCTTGCTTGTGGCTTTCTCTTGATCCTCCTGTGTAATTTCTTAGCTTTCACCTGGTGACATAGTTGACATAAATGGTTATAATTAGTCTGAAATATTCTACAAAACATCAGACACAGTACACTGTTTTCTATCTATGTTAATGTACTGAATCACTGACCTAATCAGAAAAAAAAACACAAATGTGGAAAAAAGACAATTCTTAAACCTTTCTGGATCCTTGTATAGATTTATTTTAGCTAAACATATTATCATTATGTTCTGCAGGATGACAGCAAGTGTCATGCTCCATTCTCCAAAGTGCTGTGTTCGAAAAAGTAAATTATCGGTTGCCCTTTCTGAAACAGTGAGCAATTTACAGTTTAAATGAGCAAGCACTTGAGATTACATTTATGCAAATGTGATCTGTGTTATAGCAGAACTAGGGTGTGTAATGACTTGAGCATTTTTTGGCCCCAGAGCAGTAATTAGATTTGTTTCCCCTTTTACATTAGGGTGTTGGTTAAAACCATAGATATTACAGAGATGCAACCACAATTAATTAACACTGAAAGTTGTAATTATGAACAGGAGTGGGTTATGCGTGAAGACATCATAATATTAATCATGTACTGTATAGTCATACTGTATAGTGAACAATATTTAGAGTGCTGAATATTTATTATTCACATTTATTACATTAAGGGACATCTTTATTAACATTGGAGACAAGCATTACTGGTGATGTTGCCCATAGCAATCAATACGATTTTTATTATGCTGTATAAAAAATGGCGACAGACTCCACCACACATCGCCAGGCATTTCTGCATAAAAAAAGTATATATATATATATATATATATACACATATATATGTTGTGGGGGTTCACTCGCTGGTAGGCTGCAAATGAGGCAACTTCACATACCAAGATCGGTGTAAGGGCTTCCTGCCCGCGTTTATTTTCAGCGGCTGCAGAAGTTTCCCCTCAAAGGGGGTAGAAAACAACAATTGGAACAGAAATATCAAGCCTCCTGGCTAACACAAAAATAAATGTTTCTCTTTCTCCTGAAGCAAATCCAGCAGCGTGTCTCTCTCTCACACACACACAGGCTCAACAGCTCTGCTGCACAGCTTCAGGTGTACTACAAATAGGCCTCGGGCCTCCTGAAAACCTGGCCTTGCGGATTCCCAGTAAAACCAGCCCCGGATCAACAATTAAAAAAAAACTGCAGAGAAACAAAGTGTTTCTCTGCCCCAAAACACTGCTGGTTTCACCTCAGTAAAAATGTCTGAGAATCCGTGGCCCAGCATACATATTGTCAATCACTTTTCCCAAGGAAACCAGGGATCTTTTTGTCACCATACCACAATGTATATACATATATATATATATATAAGTTTTTTACAGATTTTTGGCGACTGTGCACAAATTCAATGTAAATATAAGCAGTCAAATGAAAATGTGAAATGCTGGGGAAAAATAGGGTGCTCGTCCATTGTGGCTCTTTATGCAATTTTTTTCTAGAGTGACTTTAACTTACTGTACTTGCCAAATTAATTTTTCCCATTTACTTTTACTTGGAAAAAACCTTGAAAAACGCAGCATTTATTTTACACCATTTCTTGGCAATATTCATTTTACACAACAAAATAAAGAGGCATTCTAGTGTCTAGTTTTTTTTTTTTTTTGCAACTTCTTCAGTATTTCTGTTCCTCATACAGTATTATTTATAAGCGTGTACCAGATGCATTGCTCTAAGCTTACCAGTAGTGATTATTGACATTTTTCCCCAGGTCTGCCTAGAAAAATGCCTGTAGACTCCAATGTATTGTACCTGGAATAAGTTGCTGAAAAAAAGTTGTTGCATATTGGAAAAAAGCTACTGTGAATAAAGGTGGTTTTGCGAATGTTCTATTGAACAAAATAGGACAGAGTTGTCCATCCCTACTGGCCAGTAACAAAATACTTTTACACATTTGCATAACTGCATGCAATTTGAGGGTGTGGAAGAGTAGGCTTATGACTCAATGGAGTGATGGCTATTAAAACAGGGATACTAGTTGGGTGACATTTCCAAATGGTTAAAAGTTTTGTACCTGCATCATAGCATAGTTTCTGTCTTATGATGGGCATGATATTTTTACTACTTGGGGCAGGTTGAGTGGTAAAAGTGCTGCATTGCTCCATGGAGCATAGAGACCTGAGTTTAACATATGAATTCAGTGCTCTCTGCATTAGGTGGCACTATATTCATAAAGAGTGTCATATAGGCATGTCCCCTTGTGCCGCTTACCCATCCCCTAACTGATGTGTAATTCAGATGCTGATTGACTCTGGCCTTAACATTAGCCTTGTACTTAGCACATGGATGGCTTTCCCCCCAGCTGACACTGCACTCACCACCTACCTACCTCTGTATTTTTTTATTTTCTAAAAGGTGGAGAGTGCAATGCAACTTTAGATGGAAGTGGTCTTTGAATAAGTTTTTGTGCCCTTTAAGAAAATGTAGAGCTCTTTAGGTACAATAGATCACCTATGGTTAGTCAAGATGATGACAACAATGAATAATTTGCATCCACCCTCTTGAACAACCAGCAGTTCTGTTTCATAATCATAACAGCATGCCTTATTCGCTTTAATTGACCTGCAGAAAACTCATGTGCTGGGGTAAAACTAGCAATCATAAATATTACCTTGTTTATCAACATACCATTAATACAGCACATACATTTACATTATACAAGTTTCATTTACAAGTTTGTGTACATACAACTTAACTGCACAAATGATGGTTGATCAGCAGCATTGTTTGAAACATTAATGTTAAAACAGCTGGGTTGAAGCATTAAATAAGATTTCATTTAGCATATCAAATGACACTTACTTTCCTTTCTCAGTAACACGCCCACATATTCTGACAATCATTTCAATTTATGGTGAATTAACATGATTTCAGCATTGAACACAGGCAACCTACAGAAATTACATATGTGTAAGAGAAAGTTAGTGTTGTTGCAGTTCAATACAATCTTAGTATTCTCTTTTTTTATATTTTTATGGATTTAGTTATTATTTTGACTTCAATACCTTACAATCAAGCTTAATAAAATGAAATTAGGATGTTTCTTAAACATAGAGGTGTATTTCACATATTTGGTTTGTTGCTATTACTGGTGGCTCCTTTAACCACATACCTGTAATATATCAATTAATCTACATTATTATATTGATAATCTTGATTATCAAGGCCATTTTTGATTATCAATGCCAAGGTTTATTGATTCTACATGTTTAGGTTCAGTTCTAGGCTACAGGGAACACCTTTTGCCAATGAAAAGGGTGTGACTGTTGCCAATCAAATGGGGATACTGACATTTTTCCATTAGCTTTACTACTCCAGCTGCTAAACTGAATAGGCAGCTTTTATGCTAGGCTGTAATAATAAACAGTTCCCCAACCTTGTAGATCTTAAAACAACTTCTCAATCCATTAATACTGACTGCTCACTTTAGCAAGGGCAGGTTCAAGAAAGATAAGGGAATTAAATATACAATGATGCAAGTAATTACAAAAGAAAAATCCAATCTTACCTCATTCTTTAGGATTTAATAAGAGTTCATTATACTATTCATTGTCCATGGCTATGTTAATTTTCATTTCTCCAGCACTGCCTACTGCAATAAGACTGACAGCAATGTAGCTCAGACCATAAAATGCAGGTACAGAAATTGAATTATCATAAGAAATTTAAAGATGTATGAGTATCCTTGAATAATGTAATGGGAACGTGGGGGTTAAACATCAACATATCATCAAAAACTGGGACCTATAAACCACAATATTCCTCAGTATACATTCAGGGAACTCCAGTACAGCGTAAGGTTAAATTATGAATGAAGCTGTAAGTGCAATAATGATTAAACAGAAGCAAATGTTGCATTTGTTATGGCATTCATAAATGGTATTTGCAACTTAACACACTGCTTGCTGTATAGTTGCACTAAAAGCATCAGTTTGTACATCCTGCATCTTCTATTGAATCATGCACAGGTGCACCTATTGACTCTGGGGAACAGTGGGGTGACTGCCACCCTGAACGTGGCAGTTATTTCAGGTTTCCAACACCTGGTTGCATCAATGGATGCAGCATATTTGCATGATAAATATCATATGCAAATGGCAATATAACGCAGCATGATGGAAGTGGTGTAGCTCACATCCAACAATGCATACAGTATGTTCTGATGCATTCATTGTAATTGCGTGCGATGAGGCTGGAAACCTGGGAAGGAAAGCTTGGACACAATTTACTGGGTTTGTAAATGACCTTTTGTGTTTAGGCATTGCTTTCAGGAAAACGGTATATAAAAATGTTTCAAAGTTGTTCTTATTTTCTGAATAAGAATAATTTTTAAGAAAACCAAACTAGCCTAAAAGTATGTGTTTAAATTGTATTTAAATTTTTAAAAAAATAGATTTTAAAGAATAAAAGCTGGATTTTGTGTTTTTTGTTTCCAAATGGACATTCATCATTTTGGTAGTTATTTGCTTCTTTTGCTTCTATTGTTTTCCAGCGTGCTATGCTACCTTCTTACTTTACTCGTTTTGATTGATTGTGCTGTCTCAGAACTGGCTGCGCAAAGGTACACTTTTGCAATGTGCTTATAGAAAAATCCTACATAAAAAGTCAATAAGTACAGACCAGACCTCAGCAAGAAAGGGTCAGGGTGGGTGAGTTAAAGGGTTGATGTTGAAGACAAGCTGTTACCGGTTGTCCCTCCACATCCATAGAGATGAAATATAGCCCTTCTTTTGTCATGAAAGAGCTTTCAAGAAAGTGGGAAAGTAAACTAAAAATACCTTAAATGATGTACAGCCACATACTGTATATAGTGCTCTTTCATTCAGCCACTGTTATTGTGTATCCTACATGCCCTGCTTGTTCAACATAAATTGATCTATTGAAGTTGTCTGAACTGATAAAAAAAGGTGTTTATTAGGGGTTGAATCTGCTGGAAGTCACCGAAACACATGCTTAGCTGGAAAATAGATAAAGGCCATTTTAATGTAGTAAAATAAATATTTGTACAATATCAAGGCTACCTATGTTAATGTTTAATCTCCTAGCACCCACTGTGTCTTTCAAAGATACATGTAAGATCATTAGTAAGTATTAATTCCAAAAAACATTTTGACAAAATTACAAGTTTTCCTAAAAATACCTAATCCCAAGTAGTTTATTTCACAACTGAAGCATTTTTAAAGTGCTGATTGTTTTGAAATATCGCAAGGAAGTTGACCTTTGTGAAGGTAGAATATTTATCAGAAAATAGAATTTCTGCTTTTGGTGAATCCCCAATATTCCCACTCCATTAGACAAATGTATATCAGGCCCCTCTCTTCCACTGCCACCCAGACCATGTAGAGTAACTTTTGACACTGCCAATTCATTTGCCTCTATGCCTCTCTCTATGCTGTGTGTGCAGATTCCACTGGCAGCCCCTAACTTGGATGGATTTTATTCTCAAGATAGCTTTGGTCCCTGGTACCCTAGCCTTGAGGGCAGAGCCACCTTTGTTTTTCTGTACTCTGGAGCAATATCTCTATTCTCTCCCACCAATAACTCCCATTTAAAAATCCTATAAAAACTCTGTGATTCTTTTTTTGTGTAAAAAGTGAAGCATTACCAGTAGTGATTACCACTAGTGATATACCAAATCCACTATTTTGGATTCAGCCAAACCCCCACATCCTTCATGAAAGATTTGGCCAAATACCAAACCAAATTTTAATCCTGATTTGCATATGAAAATTAAGGGTGGGAAGGGAAAAACCTTTTTTACATCCTTGCAGGCCCTAATTTCCATATGCAAATTATGTTTTGGTTTGGCCAAGCAAAAGGATTTGGCCGACTCTTGCTGAAAAAAGACGGATCCAGGCCAAATCCCAAACCGAATCTTGTGCATCCCTAATTACCAGTGATGTTGCCCAGAAAAACCAATCAGCAATTAGATTTCACCAGTTAGAAAACAAAAGCAAATATCTGGTTATTGTTATTCCACTTTTTACACAACATGAAAAATAGACCCCTTAGTCTTTCACATCAACAGATCTTTGGTAATTAAATTTCCCCAACACTGTAATCTTACCTTTGCCCTACATGTGATTCTATCCATAGGAACCATTTTGGTCTAAACAATAGAAACAAGGGAAAGCTATGCTCCCCACTAGTTTAAAAACCATTAGATGGGGGTGCAATGAGGCTGTAACCACAATACAATACAAATAGACAAATACAAAAGGTCCCCTGCACTCAACCCATTATCAATATATTTAAGACATTGAGACATTTTGAGACATTTTGTGCATGCAGCTACTAAAAAATGCCTTACCCTTTAAAAAAAAAAACAGGGATTGTTTGTCATCCCATATCTGGCCAGTCCTACTCTCAAATTGCATGTGATTCATTAAGAATTCTATTGCTTCCCTTTTGTAAAATGTATAATGAAGCAATAGAATTCTTAATTAATCAGATACAATTTGAGAGTAGGACTGGCCAGATATGGGATGACTTTGACATAGTTGGCTTGCTTAAATATATTGCAATATATGGAGAGAGTGCAGACGTGCAACTAAACTGGTTAGTGGGATGGAAGACTTAAATTATGAGGGGAGACTGTCCAGGTTGGGGTTTTCTCTGGAAAAAAGAAAGGATGGTGAGGTTGTGGAATGCGCTGCCGGGTGATGTTGTGATGGCTGATTCTGTTGATGCTTTTAAGAGGGGCTTGGATGATTTTTTGGACAGACATAATAATAATACTAAACTCTACAGTTAGTATAGCTATAGGCATATATGGAGATGTGTGTGTGTGTGTGTGTGTGTGTGTGTGTATGCTGTGTTTTTAATTTGGAGGGGTTGAACTTGATGGACTGTCGTTTTTCAACCCAATTTAACTATGTAACTATATGGGCAAACAAAATGTCTCAATGTCTTAAATATATTGATAATGGGTTGAGTGCAGAAGAACTTTTGTATTTGCCTGCAAACAATAAGAAACCAAATACATATTATGTTTTACAGGTACATGAGAACCGATCAGCCATGATTAAAATAGTACTTACAGTAAAGTTCAGATACAAGTTAAAAGTTAATTAATAATTTTATTTTTAGTATTTATTTTTGCATCAATTAAATAGATTAATTAAAAAATGCAGTTTGTATATTTCGTGTGCACACTGGAAATGTCATCAGTATAGTAGCAGGGGCTATATACACATGGGCTATGCATGCACAATGACTAAAAATGCTGTCACATTCAATCAACTCAATGCATCAAACATTAGGGGCAAAAAATCCCTTTCCATAAAACATGACTGCTTTCTCCGTTTATCACAGTCACAGGTTTTCTAGAGCTTTTTATATTGTATCTTACCACTATAAATATGGATTATTGTACACGTTAAAAAATAAACTTCCTGAAACAATGTGCAATAGAGTGATATTCTTTTTTTTTTAAGTTTTTAAAATCTTGTGTCCTCAAAGTTAGCAAACTGCATTTCAAACTGCTTTGCCTTCAATTCATAAGTTTTGGATTTGGCCAAATACAGAAATCTCCAGTTGTTCATTCACACAGCTTTAGCTTGTTAGTAATTTAAGTATACGGCCAAATCCAAGTCCCATACAAAGTGTTGGGATATGCCTGAATACTGAAACTAATGGAATTGGCACATTCAAGGTTAATGCACTGCCACCCAGTACCACCTAGCTACTGGAATACCCTTGGTTCCCTGTTGTAGGAAACATGAATATAAATAAATAACTAAACCTTACATTTATTATCCTGCCTTTCCAATGGGAACAACAATATTTTCCCTTCAGGCTATGCTAATTTATCAGATGGACAGAAACAGTGCCTGAGAGGATATTTTTACTTGGAGGGAGTTGAGTGCACTTTAGACATTCTCTTTGCATACGTTTATATGCTTTATTTTCTATAAAATATTTATTCTTCACATAAAGTACATACTGATATGTTTGTACATTACTAAGCTATAAATTATACATTTTTTGTTTGAATTTAACATTTTAACTTTGAATTAAATGTAGCTGGAGGTGCAAAATGATAAAAATAAGAGTTTCCTAAAAGTGGGCCAACCATTTGCAGGAAGTGATTAAATTAAGAATAAATAAAAAAAAATCTTGAAAATATGTTGATTCAAAATGAGTTAATCCTTTGAGTTCAATCATACTAAACATGAAAATTATATACAAAAGTACCCAAATGTCTCACTTAAAGTTAGAAGGAAATGTCAGTCTATAGAAAGTTCCAACCATATGCAAAATTGTGGCAAAGATGTACTCACTTCTTCTACTGTAAAATACAACAATATCATGAGATTCCATTAGTAAAACTAAACCTTTATTTGCACCACAAAAATCAGTTCTTAAAAGGCATCCTGTCCATGCTGTGTGCTTCTGACATCATCATGCCATATGCAATACCTGGAATACCATGAAAATGGTCGAATTCTCTTGCACAAACCACCTTCAAATGGTTCAAGGGACCTCTGCCATTGACTTCTTCATGACTTCAACAGGTTTTAGCTGGAGTATTTTCAACTTGGGGCTTTTAGCATCTTTGAGACATAAGACATCTCAGAAATTATAGTTTTTTACACCAAAAATTAAAAAAAAGTTTTTAGTGAAATTATACTTTAAAACACAAATTTCTCAGTAAAACACAACTCAACACTTAATAAATACCCACTTAATACGTAATGCTTTATGCAGACTTATTTCTCAAAGGTTGAGTTTGTGAAGTTTCTGAGGTTGTTTTATACCTTAAATAAACTCACAACTCGAATGTTTGCTTATTTATGAAAAAACCTGAATGCAAAAATACTCAATTGAAAACAACCATGGGAAAAATTGAATACCTCTAAATGATCAAGTTATAGGCTTAAAAACCTTGAATACCTCAAATTAATTGAGTTTTCAAGCACAAACCACCATAAAAAAAACAAAAATCATGAAGACAAAAAAATCTTCAAATTGTTCAAAGGACCTCTACTATTCACTTATATTAGGCCTTGACAGGTCTTAGCTTAAACTGTAGTAAGTATTTTTGGCAGCTCGGCATTTATGCTGAAAAAAATAGTTTTTAGTGAAATTACTCTTTAAAATCTCAAATTTTTTGGAAAAACACAGCTCAACCGTTGATAAATAAACCACCTTAAGAACATGTACTCTGTTGTCAGTCCGTGTGTTTTGAATGAACTGTATTGACTGGTAAGTGTGATACATTTGTGACTTGTTTTCGATATAAAGTTTGTGACTCTTTTTACTTTGTTTTATTGCTTATTCTCTAGTAACAAAGTTTCTAGAGAGCAACACAAAGACAAAGGAACTGAGACAAGAGACTTATGGTCCATTCAGTTGAATCTTTATACCATTTGCAGTCTGTGGGAAGTGAGAGATAATTAAATCTTTTTATGTCAGCTACCAAAAACGCAAGAATATACCCTTTGGAGGTAGCACATGTTTCTAACACCCACACTGTTTAATGGATTCAATTACCATTCCTATGGCTCAAAACCTTTAAGTTTCTTTATTAAAATCTGGCAAGAAATTAGGAGCACTGCTACTAGGGACATTGTTTTGTTTTATTTTGTCAACCTTTTCCCCCTAATTGTCTATTTTTAAAAACGTTTTTGTGCCTGGTTCTGTGAATTCCAACCATTATCTTTTTTAAGACAGCAAAAGTTCAATCAGACATTAAACTTTCTAAATGCCCATTTAAAACACAGAATATAGTATAGGTATATGATCTTTATTTAAATGAAAAATTAAGATATTGTACTCATTCTTGCATATATTCAGTCATTATATCACAGTCATGACATCAAACAGCCTAAAAGGAACATAGAGAGTGCAGCAAGCTTTCTGAATGCAATCAGAGGAATGGGCCCCAGTTACTTATTGCAATTGCCTAAAAGTGTTATAGACATAATCAAAAGATGAGGTGGTAGGCTGGAAAAAAAACATACCACACAGTAGTTGCAAATTTTTTTTGGGGGGGGGTCAAATTTGTTTTCAATGATAGCTGCAATTTTTATTAGAACAGACTTCTTAGTTGAGAGAAGTATTCAGCTTTGCATTTTAGGGATTACAATAGTACCAGTTGATATAATTTTAACCTGTTATTTATTTTGCTTGACTGTGAGGTTAAGGGGCCCCAACATCAAAAAGCTATTGAAAGCTTCAATAGATTGCCTCATCCCAATTTAATTTTGAGAGAAGGCAATCCTTACATTGATTTTTGGCATTGAAGCCTGAAGAACTGTGCAAAAGTTTCATTAAGCAATGCTGCTTTAGGAATTCATTCCTTGGCTATAGTTTCTAACATCCTTTAACACTTAAGACTGTTGCAAAGTGGTAGAAAGAATAGTTGAACAGCATTAGAGTAACCCAAGATTAAGAAACACTGTTATGGAAGGTTATGTTCTCCTCTCATCATAGTGAAAGACTCTAGAGTGTCCACTGATTGTAAAGTTAGATTGTTACTGTCTTGGCAGGTTCTCATACTTGCCTGGTAAAACTTAATAAGGTGCAACTGAGGCTTTAAAGAATGAGGACTGGTCTATTTTTATCCTCACAAGGCAGAATCAAGTGACTATTCAATGCATATGTTTTACAACTGGCAATTGACATTAATCCTCGCAAGATTGTTTCGCTTGTGATGCAAGAGATTAAGGGTCACATTTACTAAGGGTCGAAGTGATTATTAAATAAAATTTGAATTTTTTAAATTCAAATTTTGAATTAATTCAGGGCTACTTCGACTGTCGAATAGCCCAAAATTTTGAATTGAAAAAAAAAGTGAAAATTCGAATTTCGAAGTACTGTCTCTTTAAAATGCTTCATATTCAATACTTTGCCACCTTAAAGCTTCCAAAATAGCATTTTAGCCTATGGGGGACCTCCTAGAACCTGTCCTGAAATTTTTTCTAAGTCCTGGGAATTAGAAGGATATTGCGGAAAATTGATTGAATTGAACAATGCATTCGACCAATTCGACCAATTTCAATTTGATCAAAAATGGACGTTTGGTCCATGTTTGATAGTAACAGACTTTAAAAAAAATTTGATTTAACTTAGAATTTTGATCATTAGTAAATCTGCCCCCATTACCCTTAATGGTAATATTTTTAACCCCCCAGTGCTATATTTTTAATGATGCTGAGTTAACTCTCATGCCTAAGGTTTTTTTCCAGAATAGCTAGGAAGAATTATCATTTTCCCAACCCACCTATTGTGTTATAATATCGTATAAGATGCTGGTATAAGGCATTCTGTAAAAGATCAGGGGTGTGGCATATCATCAATTAGGGGTTTGGCATATCATCATTGGGGGTATGGCTATACTGGGCTGTAAATGAATCGTTTGATGGCAGGAAGCCTATTTTTTTCTTCAGAAATATACAATCAATGAGAGTACAGGTATGGGATTGTTTACCTGGAAACCTGTTATCTAGAAAGTTCTGAATTATGCGATGGTCATCTCCAATAGACCCCTATTTAACAAATATTTCACATTTTTAAAAATTATTTCCCTTTTCTCTCTAATAAAAAATCAGTACATTGCACTTTATCCCAACTAAGATATGAGTAATCATTATTGGAGAAAAATCTTGTTGTTAGCATTTAATGTTTAAATACATTTTAGTACAGGTATGGGCCATATCCCATAGACTCCATTTTATCCAAATAATCCAATTTTTTTTTAAAAAAACCTTTTCTCTGTAGTAATAAAACAGTACCTTGTACTTGATACCAACTAAGATATTATTTCATCCTTATTACAAGAAAAATCAGCCTATTGGGTGTATTTAATGTTTACATGATTTTATAGTAGACTAAAGCTATGAAGATCCAAATTACAGAAAGATCCATTATCTGGAAAGCCCCAGGTGCCGAGTATTCGGGATAACAGGTCCCATACCTAATCAGCATACAAATAAACTCCGGAGAACCTTGTGTATAAACTGTGTCTTTTCTTTATTCGCACATGTACGAATAAAGAAAAGACACAGTTTATACACAAGGTTCTCCGGAGTTTATTTGTATGCTGATTAGGAAGAATTGTGGCTTGACGGTGCTACTACTCTGTTTGAGAAACCTTTTATTCATCAAGTGAGGGAACACCTTATTCTAATCAAGATTTGTCAGGTCCCATACCTGTATACAAAAGGTAGGATTAAATTTACAGATAGACATCCAGAAAACTCCAGGGGGCAGATTTTCTAAGGGCCGATCTTCAAATAGACCTTTGAATTCAACCCTTCAACGATTTTCGAATAAAAATTCGTAAAATTCGATGGTTTTTGGCCGCTATTCGATTTCTCAATAAAATCATAATCATAATAAAATTTGATTGTTCGAAAAAATCGTACAGATCGTAAGATCTAAGCATTCAATCGTACGATTGGTATTCGAACATAAAACTTAGAAAAGAAGCCTATGGGGGGTTCCCATTGGCTTCTATTGCAATTTGGTAGGTTAAATCTGGCGAAGTAAGCAGTCAAAGAAAAGGAGAAGTACTTCGATCATTGAATGGTCGAATGATTGAATATTCGATCTATTCGATATGATCGAATTTTGAATATTCGTAGCGGCCAAATTTGCATATTCGAATATTCAATAAAACGTACGATCGAAATTCGATCGAAATTCGATCGAATTTCAAATCCTTCACACGAATTTAGTAAATGGGCCCCCAGGTCTTCATCATTCTAAATAATAAGTCCCATACTTGAATTATTAGTGCCATTATCAAGTGCAATTCAGCAGAAAAATGTAAGGATACAGTAGCCTTTTAAAGTGTCATACTTTTCTGATAATACATCTGGATAACTGAAAATAGAAAATATGGCATTGTCTTTTCATAGGTTAATAATAAACAACAAACAATATCAGTAATAAAAACAATATTTATGCACAGAGGTGCAGAAGATTAATACAATATCAAATGATATAGCTCAAATTCTTAATGGGAAACAAACTCTATACTGAAACGAGCAAAACTAATGGACCGTGTTAACTTTGTTATACTGTCTTAAACAGATTTGTAATGAAAATGGTTGTGTTATAAAGTAAGGCTGAGTGAGTAACACAATAAATAAATAAATAATCTGCTTTAAGGCTGTGCTGTACAGTATTTGCAAAAAAAAATCCTTAATCATAATATACTTTTTGAAACATAGGGTCACTTTAAAACATAGGCCCAAATTCAATTCAGTGAGAAAAAAGTTTGTCACATTAAGGGGTTATTAAAATCTGAATGCAAAAAACTTAAAAAGCTCAAGTTTTTTTTTTACCAGAAAATCGGACTTTTTAATGGGGGAAAAAAACTAAAATTTTTGGAAATGTATTATACCCTGAGGATAGAAAAAGTCTGAGGTTTTATATAAGCCAATGTGAGGGGGTCTGATTATTTCAGACATTTCAGCATAAATTCAAAAAATTCTGGCTTTTTAGGAGGAGCCCAAAAAAATGAGCATGCGTGATTCAGGGAAAAACTTAGGCCCAATTTCACTAAAGCACGATGCGTCTAACGCTAGCGCTAATTCACCAGCGTAACGTCATTTCGTAACTTCGGAAATTCACTAGCTCCGGCAAATTTTCGCTAGCGAAGTAGATAGACTAGATCATCATTTACCTGAACATTACCACTTACTTTAGACTTTACTTCACCTGGTCAGACCAGGCGAAGTTCAATACAATTGATAAGAGGTTGATAAAAAAATTTAAGTCCCAAAAAAACGCTGACGTGTTTTACCATTAGTAGTGATGGGCGAATCTCCCGAGATTCGCTTCGCGGCTTTTAACGTGCGTTGTGTCGTTTTTCGGCGTGTGTTGCGTTGATGTTTTTTTTATTTATTTGGATGAATTTTTGATTCACTGTGTAGTCATATAGTATCTTGAGAGATTACCACTTGGGTTATTTAGAAAACAGTGTTTTGTGCTTCTTTTAACTAAAATATTCCACTTCAGGACGCAATATTTTTACTCCTATAAGGTTCACCAAATGACTCCACCTTTTCCACAGCACTGTGTTGGTAAAGAGTTATTTTAATGATACTGTACAGTATATGAGGCAAAATCAGGGATGGGACTTTGGTCTTGATTTTTTTATTGAAACAACGAAAATCTGATTTTAGTAAATAACCCCTTTAGTATCTGGCGGAAGTCAAACTATCCCTAGTATTTAGCTATTAGCCTATTTTCATTTATTTTCTTACAAAGTGTGTATTTAATGTCTAGGAAATAATAACTGCACATTTAAAAACTGTGAATTCACAAATTATTTGTAAAAACTGATATTAAACCCTAAATTGCATGTTTAAGTGTGAGATAAATAATACAATTGCATCATGAGTAAGTGTAAGATAAATAATACTATTGCATCATACAGTTATGTCCATAAATATTTGGACAGAGATGGGTTTTTTCTGTTTTTGCAGCTTAAGGATGGCTTGTTTCACCTGCATTGTCCATATGTTGTCTGTTCACTAGGGATGGCGCGAACTGTTCGCCGGCGAACTTGTTCGCGCGAACATCGGCTG
>CM044435.1:19315993-19362466 GCA_024363595.1 Xenopus borealis | reverse complement strand
GTTCGCGCCATCCCTGCTGTTCACAGCAAATTCTTCCACATTCAAGCAACCCCCCCTTCAAATCAACTCCAGGGCTTTGCATCTGAGTTGTTTCATTTAAAATTAATTGTGGCAAAGTACAGAACCAAAATTATAAATAAAATGTCTCTGTCCAAATATTTATGGACCTAACTGTATGCATGTTATATGTGATGTTCAAATATTGAACCAGCGTTATCATCCGCAGGGACATCGCCAATTCACTAACATGCACAGGTACCAATTTGCTAGTGAAAGAGTCCATTGGTAGCATTCATTTGCACTCTATCACCAGGCGACTTTTCACTCTAACAATCGTTATTCCGCAAATTCACTAAAGTGTGGATTTTACTGAATGTTACCTCTTTTCCAGAGTTGACTTTGCCATCTCAGACCAGGTGAAGTGGTAAAAAGAAGCTGGATCTTCCTCAATATTCTGTTACTAACATCATATCCTGTCTGCCGAAAATGCATTAAAGTTGAAAAAACACTGGCAACCTTTCCTTTTTTAAGCAGGATTGCCTGCAAAAGTCCTAACTTTTTTGGGTAACATTTTCTCCATACATTGCATAATATATGGAACATTATTTTTACATTGGGCTAATGTGTAGGACATTATATTAAGTCTCTTATTAAGGTTCCCTGGACAGTGGCAACTTCAAGCATTTGCACCAACATTTAAAATAAAGACATCCATACAACTTTAAATTTCCTGGCCTATGCAAATTGACCTAAGCACAAGATCACTAAAGAATTTTCAGTAGGTACAAATGAAAGCTAGCGGATCTTGGCTATAAAATGCTCGCACAGCAGAAGTAACGCTAGCAAAAAGTTGGCAGCATTCGCTTACCGAGATGAAACTTTGCGCCTGGTGAAGTTGTGCGAGTGGTGCAAAGCCGATGCTGGTGAAAATTTGCCTGTTAGTGACTCTGCCCACATGTATTCAAAGACATTAATTAATTCCTGTTTCACTTTTTAATTTGGCTGTATTCAAGTTTGAAACCCACACACTACAACTTGTATAGAAAGCTTGAACTATATAGTTTTTTGTTAAAACATGTAAAACCCTGCCCTGGTCTAAAGATACTATCATGCAAAAATGCAACTTATATTTTTTGCCAGTAAGAAGAATATGTCCAGTTCTATAAATTCTGTCTAAAGCTTTTAGCAGCACTTAGCAATCAGTCTGGCCTGCTAAGAAAGCACTGCAAGCAAAAAAATAAATACAATGTATGGCAGAAGTGACTCAGCCAGTGCCAAGTTTTAGTGTGCAATGTCTACTGTCTGAGAAAAGTGAAGTAAATCATCTACTCTCTGTGATTGATTACCATTTTGGACCTTATCTTCTTTGGTTTTATTGGTCTAACATCTTTTAGGCTTGGGGATGTGGTCCCTGAGCCACCATGGCCACTAGGGGATATTATTTAACTTATCCATGATGGGCCTTGATCTTGGCTGCTTGACTAAGACTGCAGTAGACAAGAGACTCCAGTCTGACATTTTGTTCATAGCTAAGGACAGACTAAATAAATTCCTATGTTGCTCAGCTCCATATATTTTGAAAAGTACTACCGCATTTCTTTTTTTCTCATCTAACTTCAACTATGACTAGGAGTTTATTGTTGGCTTCAAACTAAACTTGATCAAAACACCCAAAGGAAGTTATGGAAAATCTTTTAAAGGAAAGGCCTATTTTGTACAATTAGTATATTATGTCTGAAGCCAAATCCATAACCTTTTTAACAGACTTAAAAATCTATTTTTATTTTCAAACTTGAAAAATCTCCCACTGGTATCTAATTAAATGTGGTACTCCATCCCTGGTCTACTATAATGCAGCTTCAGTTTATTGGCCAATGTGAAGCAAGCTTCCAGCTTTGTTTTTAGCCACACACAGTGATCAATACGATGATCACTGCTATGATAAATATACTACAGGTATGGGGTTTTCCAGATAACACATATCTCTGTAATTTGGACCTTCATATCTTAAATCTATTAAAATTCATGTCAACATTAAATAAACCAAATAGGCTGGTTTTACTTGGTATAAGAATGAATTATATCTCAGTTTAGATCAAGCACAAGGTATTGCTTTATTAATACAGAAAAAAAGGAAATCATTTTTAAAAATTTAGATAATACGGAGTCTGTTGGAGATGGCCTTTCCATAATTCAGAGCTTTCTGGCTAACGGGTTTCCGGATGATGGATCCCAAACCTGTAAAAGCAAAAAAAAATAAATACACACATGGCAGATGTGTCTCAATCAGTGATATGTTTTGCTGCATACAATATGTCTGATAGATATTTTTACGTGGAAAGATTGTGAATTCCAGCCTTCTACTATCTGTCCATAAATATTTTAGTGCAATAGAATTTCTCGAATATGTACCTCACCTCTATCTCTTTTCATACTTTATTTGGCTGCTGGGTGCTTTAGTTTTTGATACTGAAATAACTTTTAGTCTCTCAAGCATATTCTGCATTCTCTAAGAACTAGTTTAGTTTGTTCATTGTCTATACCATACTGCTCATCCAATAATTTATCACCATAGTATTTATTATTTTAGCCACTGACAATGCACTGTGCATGTTAGATTAATTAGATACAGTTCTCGTGATGCAGCTCTTGGACATAAAGGTCCTAAAGTGCAATCAAATCCCTATATTAGTGTCTTCCCCATAAAGATGGCTGCAAAGGTTTCCTAATGTTGTTTATTGAGCTAAATGTTATCAAATAGATATTATCAACACATATATAACACCCTCTTCTATAATTCTGTTTTTTATACTATATTTTCTCTTTATTAAAACTACCTGTGCAGTTTAAATGGGCGTTGCCATTTCTTGTAATGTATGGTTTGGCCATGACTAATAATAATAATTAATAACTCGCATGCTTTTCAGGATACCAGTGCCCTAAATGTAAATGAGAATTTTATTCCATTCTGTAAATGAGAATATTGTTTTAAGGCATTACAGTGCTACTGTTTTTTTCTATCAGACAAGAAGATAAGATTTAGGGGCAGATTTACTAAATTCACATGAATGATTTGAATAATGGAATCGAATGATTCAAATAATTCTAGTACAATTCTATTCAAATATTCAAATATTCGCCAGTAAAATTACTTGCCCTTTAAATTTTTATTTGACTGCCTAGTTTGCCAGATTAAACCTACCGAATTGCTTTTAAACCCTATGGGAAGCTTTTTTAGATCCAATAAAAAAATTTGATTGAATGGTTAAAATCGTTCGAATCGTTCTATTCAAACGATTTAATAGTTCAATAGAATTTTTTTATTCGATTGTTCAAATGCTTTTTAGTCGATCGTTCAAATTTTTTTTATTCAATCGTTCGTTTGATTGATCGAATTGCGGAAGAAACCTTCAAATTCAATATTTGAATTTGAAGGTTTCAAAGTCATTTACACAATTCGACCAATTCACCTTTGAATTCGACCAGTAGTAAATCTGCCCCTTAGATTATCATAGTCACATAGTTAACTACATTTTCTAATTGGACCAGTGTTGTTAGTGGGGTACCACAGGGCTCTATACTGGGTCCCTTGCTTTTCAACTTGTTTATTAATGTCCTGGATGTGGGCATTGAAAGTACTGTTTCTATTTTTGCAGATGATACTAAATTGTGCAGAACTATAGGTTCCATGCAGGATGCTGCCACTTTGCAGAGTGATTTGTCTAAGTTGGGAAACTGGGCAGCAAACTGGAAAATAATGTTCAATGTTGATAAATGCAAGGTTATGCACTTTGGCAAAATAATATAAATGCAAGTTATACACTAAATGGCAGTGTGTTGGGAGTAAAAAGGATCTTGGGGGTTTTATAGATAATAAGTTGTCTAATTCTGGGCAGTGTCATTCTGTAGCTACTAAATCAAATACAGTTCTGTCTTGCATAAAAAAGGGCATAAACTCAAGGGATGAAAACATAATTATACCTCTTTATAGATCCCTAGTAAGGCCTCATCTGGAGTATGCAGTGCGGTTTTGGACTCTAGTCCTTAAGAGGGATATAAATGAGCTGGAGAGAGTGCAGAGACGTGCAACTAAACTGGTTAGAGGGATGGAAGACTTAAATTATGAGGGTAGACTGTCCAGTTTGGGGTTGTTTTTCTTTAACCTTACTTTCTATTGCCACTGATACATAAACCTATACTCTTTTTGAATCTACAACACCCTCCTGAGCTCAGTAACTAGTTATAAACCATCTGTAAACCTTTGAAGTTACCTAACATGAAGACTTTCATTGTGTAAATGTTTAAGATGTGACAATGCACAATAATCTTGCAATTTGAAAAAAAAAGAAAAAAGGTTCTTGCGAGGGCACATGATTACACTTTACAAATACAATAGAGTACATTATAGACAAATATCAGGGGACCTTTTTACCCATAAAGAGGATCACCGCACCAGAGGCCACCCCTTCAGACTAGAAGAAAAGGACTTTCATTTGAAGCAGCGTAGGTGGTTTTTCCATAGTCAGGACAGTGAGGTTGTAGAATGCACTGCCGGGTGATGATGTGATGGGTAATTCTGTTGATGCTTTTAAATGAGGTTTGGATGGTTTTTTGGACAGACATAATATCAAAGGCTATTTTGACACTAAACTTTACAGTTGGTATAGCGATGGGCATATATGGTTTGTGTGAAAGAGTGGAGGGGTGTGTGTGTGTGTATGCAGGGTTTTAATTTAGAGGGGTAGAACTTGATGGACTTTGTTTACAACAATCAAAGAGGGGACATAATGGTGGTGGTATAATCTGTAGTCATATATGCATATTAAATACAAAAATCTTGTCCAGCTTTATATAACATAATGTATGCAGGGCAAATATGTTCTTTGAAAATCATTGAAGTCAATGGGAGACAAAAACATTTTTGACATGCAACAATTTTTGTTTTTGCCCAGCAACAATTTTTTTCACCTATTGGAATTTATGGTCATTTTTATGGCAAAACTTGGCAAAAAAATTAACTCAATACTATGCACCATCCAAAGCCCAATGTTACAGCTGCATTGGCTGCTTCTGGAACACTATAAATGAGTTTCACCAATTGTCTTCCCAGAAGTTTAGTTCCTAAATGTATATTCACTCAGACAAATACAAGAATTCATCTGCAATCAACCCATTATCAATACAGTTGTGCTGATAAGTTTACATACCCTGGCAGAATTTATGATTTCTTAACCATTTTTCAGAGAATATGAATGATAACACAAAAACTTTTCTTTCACTCATGGTTAGTGGTTGGCTGAATGCATTTCTTGTAAAGCAACTGTGTTCACTATTTTAAATCATAATCACTACACAAAATACCCAAATGACCCTGATCAAAAGTTTACATACCCTAGTGATTTGGCCTGATAACATGCACACACCTTGACACAAAAGAGTTAGAATGGCTATTAAAGTTAACCATCTTCACCTGTGATCTGTTTGCTTGTAATTAGTGGGTGTGTATAAAATGTCAATGTTTTCTGGACTCCTTGCATCTTTTATCCAGTGCTGCATTGATGGGGAAAGCAAAAGAATTTTCAAAGGATCTGCAGGAAAAGGTAGATGGACTCTATAAGGGCTCTTATTCATGAGCAGCTAAAGCTGCACTCCCCTGCGTTCTGTTTTGTAGTGTTCAGCTGCAGGGGAGTGCAGGAATAGACACAAGCAATTCTTTTCAATGGGGCTATACTCACACAAGCGCATGTAGGCGCCGAATCCGGAAAAATGCAGCATGTTGTGTCTCAACCTGAGTTCAGCGCCTACATGCGCTTGTAAAGAGGTAGGCTACATCGTTTATGTTGTACATTATGTTTTGGGCTTCTGTACCAGCCCTAGACAACCACAGGCCTTTAGCAAGAAAGATCTGTGCTTCCAAAGATGCCCCAGTAGTTCCCCGTCTTCTTTGCTGCTGATTCACTGCACATGCTCTCTCCTGCTTTCACTGAGCTTAGGGAACGTGACATAGTACACATGTAATAATAATGTCATAATATAGGACTGATTTGCAATTAATACATGTAATTACTACATGGCAGCACAGAAACCAGTGCAACTAGCTTGATCATTTGCAACAACCCCTAAGCTTAGCTTCTCAACAGCTGCTCAGAGCCCACTGAGCTTGTGAGTGAGAGGCTGTAATTTAAGCTGATGCAATAAGTTCAACATGTAAAGAATTTTTAGCCATATTCATTTTAAGGGTTTAGTTTTTCTTTAAGGACGTTGAGAAGTTTTGTGCCTTAAGTTACAAAAACACCTTCCCCTTTAAACAAAACAGAGAATGTTTGTCCATATATTGCAATATATTCAATATGGACAGCTACGCCATATAAGTCATATAAGTCATCATTGGTCTTGCCAGTCCACTCATTTTCATCTGATGCATTAAGAAGTCTGTTTCATTTACTTGCAACTTGCTTGTTTCAAGGTTAAACTCTCAAACATGGTTTTCCTTTTATTAAACACCACTGAGATCAGCAGCTATATGTTCAGCATATAGTCTGGCCCCAAATATCTATTTGTTTGGAAAGTGAAGCAAAATAGTCAAAGAAAACAAGGCAGCCATGCTATTTTTGAGGCTCATTAAGATCAGTGGCATCCAAATGTTAAAATTCAACTTGTAATTTACATGTCTTCTTCAGCATAGAGTATTGTTTTTAATACATTTTGTGGCCGCAGCCTCGGAAACATTACCATGAAACACATTGAACTCTCAGTATCTGCTTGTTGTATAACATTTTCAAGGTGACAAATTGTATTTGAACATTTAAAGGTCAATGGGCTTAATTTGCTATAAAAATTCCATGATCCTTTTTGAGTACTTTCTTTAATTTTATTTTAACTGGATTTTTCAGATGAGCAGTACCAAAATAAACTTTAAAAAAATTAAAGCAGTATTAAAAAAGAAAACAACTGAAAACAATGCAGAGAGGCTCGTATTATTTCAAATAAAACCTTATTGTACAGCTGCTCGGTTTGCTTTCTCTGTAGAACCAGCTGGAGTCCATGGTGCTTTGGAAGCCTCAGACACATTGATTTGCTGAGATATGTGTTATTTTGTGTTTTGTTGTGCAGGCTGCTTTCAGCCTGGGGGTTCCCAGTTTTCCAGGGGTATAAAGGACAAAATGCCAACTACTGTTGTTTCTGTCTCTCATTCCTTTCTGTAATGTGGCAACAGGGATACTGAAGTTGTAAGAAATATATAAGGGAATAGAGGATTTGGAAATAATGTTGGTAAGTGAGAGAGGCTGTGACTGCCTTTTCCCTTTGAAATCTCTATAGAGATGGGACTTTTAAATCTTTCTCCTTGTGAGTAGGCTCTTCTGAATGTTGCTGGAACTGTCACTACAAGGGTTTCAGCCATGAGAGGCCACTGCTGTGAGCTCTTGCACTAGCAGGGATTTTGGTGTCTATCTATATAAAAGCAGCTGTGCTTGGGATCCTGGAGTATTAGACTGCAATAATACATGTGTAAGTATGCAATAAACTCTATACTGATTGTATGGAATTTTATGCTGCTGTCAGTTTAATCTCAGAAGGAAATCTATCACAGTTGTATAGTGAAATGAGACAGTATAGATAGTTAATCAATTATATAGCATATGTCCTATGAATAACCCAATGATTTACTCTAAACTGTAGGTGCTGAGTTACTCGTAGCAATCAATCAGATCTTTACTTCAATTTTCTAATTTAAAGCAAGCTGTTCAAACCAAATTCAAAGTATTGATTGCCTGCTAATAATAATTTAGTGCAATAGTAAATAGATAGAAGTATTAAGGTCAGTAAGTTGTATACTTTCAGCACCAGGGAAAGCTACACTTCCTTGAACAGGTATGGGATGTGTTATCCAGAATTCTATGGACCTGGGGTTTTTTGGATAATGGATCTTTCCTTAATTTGGATCTTTATACCTTAAGTCTACTAGAAAATCATTCAATATTAAATAAACCCAATAGTCTGATTTTGCCTCTAATAAAGATCAATTATATATAGGTATTAGTATAGATCAAATATAAGGTACTGCTACTATTATTACAGAAAAAATGAAATAGTTTTTAAATAATTTAAAAAATTTGGATTATTTTGATAAAATGTAGTCTATAGAAGATGACCTTTCTGTTATTCTGAACTTTCTGGATAATTAGTTTTGGGATAACAAATCCCATACCTGTACATAAAAGCATACTCAGTGTGTAGGTTTAATAGTAGCATGAACTTGCTCACAACTTGTGCATAAAATAGGCATAACTGTTTTTACATGCACAATTTTTTAAGTTTTAAATGTTGGCACAATTCTGCAAAAAAAGAGGCACAGGGAGCATATACAGTAGATCAAATTCAATTGGATTACAGGCCCATCCTAAAATCCAGTTAGGCTGACATTTGGGTTAGATGCTCATTTTATGGTACAGAGGTTGCTTGATCTACAGCCGAGTTCAGTTTCAAAGGGTTGTTGGACCATATAGGGACTTTGAACACAAATCTAAAAATCTCTTCTAAAGAGAATTTGAGTAGATTGTAAACACCTCATTTACTTTGACTGCATGCTCACTTATAACTTAATTATGGAAGATGGTTTATTTAGAAAAGATATATATATATATATACAGATGCAGTCACTTGGATTTCTAAGTTAAATGCGTTGTGACTCAGGGCTAATTGAAGAAACTTTGTTATCTAAAGTTATCTTGACTCATTTAATGCATTTAACCTTTTCATTAGCATACCAAAGCTCCATTGTTTTCAATAGTGAACTCTTTAATTGGATGGGATGCTGTGACACAATATTCTGTGCTAAGTGAGATAAATGAGATAGGTGAGTTAAGTCACGACACATTTAACACACAATCCAAAGTGACTGCATCTGTATGTGTGTGTGTGTGGGTATATACAGGCACAGGGCCTGTTATCCAGAATGCTTGGGACCTGGGTTTTTCTGGTTAATGGATCTTTCTGTACTTTGGATCTGCATACCTTAAAGGGAAACTGTCATGGGAAAACATGTTTTTTTTTTAAACGCATCAGTTAATAGAGCTGCTCCAGTAGACTTCTGCACTGAAATCCATTTCTCAAAAGAGCAAACAGATTGTTTTATATTTCACTTTTGAAATTTGACATGGGGCTAGCCATTTTGTCAATTTCCCAGCTTCCCCGGTCATGTGACTTGTGCCAGCACTTTAAGAGGGAACTGCTTTCTGGCAGGCTGCTGTTTTTCTCTCTCAATGTAACTGAATAGTACGCAGTGGGACATGGGTTTTACTATTGAGTGCTGTTCTTAGATGTACCAGGCAGCTGTTATCTTGTGTTAGGGAGCTGTTATCTGGTTACCTTCTGATTGATCTTTTGTTGATGCTGGGTGGGGGAAAGGGAAGGGTCATATCACTCCAACTTGCAGTACAGCAGTAAAGAGTGATTGAAGATTATCAGAGCACAGCTGGGAAATTGACAATATGTCTAGCACCATGTCAGATTTCAAAATGAAATATAAAAAAAAATCTGTTTTCTCTTTTGAGAAATGGATTTCAATGCAGAATTCTTCTGGAACAGCACTATTAACTAAAGCATTTTGAAAAGAAAATGTTTTACCATGACAGGATCCCTTTAAAACTACTAGAAAATGATGTAAACATTAAATAAACCAAATAAGTTAATTTTGCTTGCAATTCATTGGGGCAAATTCACTAAAGAGTGCAAATTCGCCAGTGAAGGCTTCAAAGCCATCAAAACCACTTCGCCAGGCGTAAATTTGCTCAAACAGTGCTAATTTGCTAAAGTGCGAAGTTGTGGCCAGAGCAAAGCAAAGCTGCCCTGGTGTTCAATTCTGTCTAGCGCAACTTTGCTAGAGTTCTTGTGTTCAGGCTAATTTGCATACAGCGGGCAATTTATAGTGGAATGGAGTTATTTATGTTACATGGTGCAGCTAATACATTACATTTACAATGATAACTAGACATGCTAAGGGAACATTAATAAACTCAATAGAGTTGTTTTAATGCTCTACACAATCCTACAGTTAAATAATGGTAGAAAATGTATGGGGGAAACAGGGTGCTCTAAACAATTTTGTATGCCTATTGCAGCCTAACACCCTAAAAAAATTAAAATACACCAGCATTTTTTGGACTTAGAAGATATTCTATTCAAAAATTAAGATGTACAGTAAGCAACTGTAGATTGAGGATGTTCTATGCACTCCAATGCACTTTGCTAGGTCAGAGCAAAAATTTGACTGGCATTAGCATGCAAAGCAACAATATTGCCTATATCCTTCGCTAGAGAAGGGACACCTGCGCTCGTTAGTAAATCGTAAAGTAACGAAATGACGTCACTCTGGCGAATTTTCACCTGCCCCATTATATCTTAAGTGGGATCAAGTACAAGGTACCATTTTATGATTACAGAGAAAAGGGAAATCATTTTTCAAAATTTGGATTAATTGATTTTGATCCCATACCTGTATATAATGTATGTGAGGGTATGGAGGAGTCATTGTCAGTGTGTATATATATAGATGCTGAATTTCATTTGGAGGGGTTGAACTTGATGGACCAACCCAATTTAAACTATGTAACAGTGGGACCAATTGTATTATTACTTACACTAAAATCCCCTATTCATCTTCATCTCTAAGGGAAAAGTAATACTGTCATTGGAAATGAATCATAATTTGCAAAAAAATAAATACAAGAAAATATTTGATAGAAAAGCTGAAGACCATATCTTGGTAATAGCATGTTGAAAGAAGACAAGCTGTTATACAATAAAGTTATTCAGTGTTCTGTGTAAAATCATGAAATTGAAAAGCTCCATTAAGAAAGATTTTATCATCTTTGAAAATATTTTTATGTTGCATATAGTCTTTTCTATTATATATAGACTCAAAAGTTCTGGATCACAATCTTGCCATCAATAGGTAGCTCTATGCTCTATTAGATTAGCCATAAGTAACAATGTTCATTCTATGCCTTGCATGGGAAGTCTCACCTAAGACATGTCCGAAGCACTTTTTTCATTTTATGACCTTGTGTACAATTTCAGGATGAAGTTTTATTTTCTTTGTTAAAATAGTTTGCTTCATGAGGCATTTGCTCATTTTTCTCATTTATTCAAGTATTCAAGGACAAGGAAAAGAAGTAGGCTAGAAATATTGTTCATTATGTTTTGTGCTTCTGTACCACAGCCCTTTCGCAGTAAAGATCTGTGTCTCCAAAGATGCCCCAGTAGCTCCTCATCTACTTTTCTGCTGATTCACTGATTCATATGCTCTGTGCTGCTGTCACTTACTGAGTAGTGATGGGCGAATTTATTCGCCTAGGTCGAATTCGTGGCGAATTCTCGCGATTCGCCGCTGGCGAGTAAATTCGCGAATCACCAGCGAAATTTTGCTTGGCGAAAATTCGCCGAAAACAAGTCGCGCGCAAAATGCTATCTTGGTAGAACAGTTAGTATACAAGGAACTAAAACTTATGGGTTGTGGTACTTAAGTTCTTAGGATTTATTCTGAAAATAATGGCAAAGGAAAGTATGATTAATGTATACAATGTCATTTTTTCTGTATACAGTATTTGCAATGGGATATATGAACAGATTTATCTAGGCAGAATATTTGATATTAGGGAATAACCGAATCCAGGATTTGGTTTGGTATTTGGCCAGGATTTGGCCATTTTCAGCAGGATTCGGATTCGGCCGAATCCTTGTGCCTGGCCAAACCAAATCCAAATCCGAAAAATCATGTGACTTTTTGTCACAAAACAAGGAAGTAAAACAGTTTTTGGCCACGCACTTCGTGTGCAGCACGCTTTTACCCTTCCCCTCGCTAATTTGCAGATGCAAATTAGGGTTCGGATTCAGATCAGTATTCGGCCGAATCTTTCACAATGGATTCAGGGATTCGGTTGAATCCAAAATTGTGGATTCGGTGCATCCCTACTTGATATAGGCTGATCGTTTGATATTGATGATCCCAAAGTATGTAATTTTTATTGCAGACTATGTGAAGTTAAGACTAGCAGTGTGGCAGCTCTTATCCATAGGTGCAAGGAATATAGACTCTTAAGGGTAGATTTACTAAAGGACGAAGTGATTAACACTGATGAAGATTTGCCAGCGTTACTGATTTCAGGGACTTAGCCTTTTTCTAATGGGCATAGGCATCACTTCACTAGTGAAGGAGATAGACGTTAGCATCGATTCACACTCTATCGACCAGGCAAATTTTTTCGCTCTGGCGAATGAAAGTTACTCTGCAAATTCATTAAGATGAAGATTTTACTAAACGTTACCTCTTTCACCAGACTTGCCTTCACCAGCTCAGACCAGGCAAGTGCAATGGAGTGCATAGAACTTCCTTACAATGGAGTGCATAGAACTTCCTTAAACGTACATCATATTCTGGGAAAGTTTATTGAAGTTCAAAAAATGCTGGCGGCTTTTCCTTTTTTCAGGGTTATAGACTGCAAAAGACAATTTTTTAGGGGCTAAGTGGTTTAACACATACATTTTCTAATATATGAAATATTATTTTACAGTGGGCTCAAGTGTAGGGCATAATAACAACAACTCTATTGACTTTATTAAGGTTCCCTGGACATGTCTACTTATCAGTGTAAATGTAATGTATTTCATGCAACATGAACAGAGAGACGTCCATTCAACTTTAAATCTGCCACCGTATTATTATTGACATGTATTTCTATAGCGCCAACTTGTTTCGTGGCGCTGTATAAAATTAGCCTGAGTGCAAGACTTCTAATGAGGTTGTGCTAGGCAGAATTGAATGCTAGCGCATCTTCACTTTGATTTGCTCACAATGCCGAGTAATGCTTGCAAAAATTTTCCAATGTTCGTTGCCTGGTGGAGACTTTGCATCTTAGTAAATTTGCATTGTCTGAGTGAATTTTCATGTGGCAAAGTGTTGCACTGTCTACAATGGTAGCAGTATATAAATATAAAAATTGACAATAATTGTCTTTTAATCAACAATTGATCATTTTATAGAAGGCAAGTACATTTCCTGATATTATATGGGAAGAGAGCTCCAAACTTTTAGGGATGAAGCCTTAACAGTGTTAGTAAGGGCAACCAGAACAGAGGGGATTAGCAGGAGAAATTTAGGCTCATTAGGAGGAGTTACATCATACAGGAAGTGGATCAGGATATTGAGATGAAGTAGTGGCAAAGAAGGAGGAACAACAGGTCAATTGCCTGTTGGAATCTGAGGAGCATTGTCCCACCTAACCGCCATTTGAGTTAAACTGGTAGTGGAAGGGGGGTGATTGATTATACCACCATAGCTTGTGTAACAATGTTTGCTAGGGGGTGGGGGCAAGACCCCAGTCTTGGCACAGGGGTGTCAAAAGGTGCATGGTAACCTCCTTGGACAAGGATCCCAGGATGGTGGTGGATAATAGTTTGCCTGCTCTGACTTGTCCATCTAACACTGCTGTAGAAGTTGCCAGCATGGCAGCATCCAAGTTTGGTCGTATTGAGTGGCAAGCATTCAATAGGGGTATACAATATCTACTGTATGTTCACAGTTATTTTCAAAATGCTGCTCTTTAATTTACTGCTTAAAATCTGTGGCCTGCTTTAGATCCCACCCTGGATGTCACTGTTGTCTCTAATATTGTGATTGAAAGGGAATAAATGGGGATTCTGGAAAAGGAGGTATCTGAGGAAGGAGTATGGAGCCTGCCAAATTAACACTGCATTGTTAAGAGTTTTTGCGCTGTAAAGCTGCACATGCTTCCTGAATGAACTGTAAGATAAATTATATCTTACAGTATTATATATTTATATAAATTAGATGGATTTTAAAAAATGAATTTTTAATTGGTAAAAAGGAGCTGGTCCACTTGCCCCTTTGAAGCCACAAAGGATTTTTTCCTCCATGAAGCAAATTTAAGGAAATTTACATTGGAGTTTTGCCATATCATCAAGATTGTTCCGAAAGAGTCAATAATACCAGCAGCTTTCTGACAGGTATATGTTATATTTCAGAGAAGATATGCCTTATCTATTCAGGAAACATTGTCCTCATTTATTAATTTAGTATTCATTTAAAAGTCAATGGATGGAAGATAAACCTTATTGGAATTCATTTTATAGACAAGACCATTTTAGCATGCATGTGTTCAAATTTGATATAGTACAATAGGTACAGTATATCAAACTACTAATAACTAATGACCTACAACTGATTCATAATATAGTTCCTGCCAATGGATGCAGAGAATGCTGGCTATTGAACATAAACTATCTAAGAGACCATAAATTAACATCTTCATTGGAAAGCTTTATAGACTCAGACCTTATTGTTTATTGCTCATGAGGGAGTTTGTACACCTCGGTTTGATTAAATGTGGCTTTTAATAATCAGATATGTATTTAACACCCTTAAAATGAGATTAGCATTGAACATTTATAGTAAATTCAAAGGCTTTGTATGATTAATTAGTCTTTGTTTCTGCTATATAATGCTTATGAATAGATTCACTTATTACATTGATTATTTTTCAGAAGGAAAATTCAAATGGATGTTCTTATTAAATATATAACAGTTTTAGCCACTGTAGTTTAAGAAAAAATCCTAAAACAATGAGAATACATAAGTATTAACCTGAAATAGTTTAGATCTTCATAGTTCAGTCTATGTTATACCTTAGCAATGGAGAAGAGAATGTCAGTATGTTTGGTTTAGTTTCTCAACAGAAATAATTAAGGGCAAGATCTCTCGCTCTTTCATATAGGCTTTACTATATGATTGCAAGATGCAAGAATCAAGGAAGGCCTTGTGTTGAGATTCCCTTCATGGAAGGCCAAATGCCTCTTTACGAACAAAAAAATTCCCAGTAATCTTGCTAAATAGTTCATTTGTGGACTATGGTTATTCAAGTCTATGCAATTGAACAATAAATAACATTATTTTCCCATACAAATACATATATTTCTAGAAAGATTATTGCTTAGTTTTATGCAATGAAAGGTTAAATAAAATAACATGTCAATTAAACTAAAACATTAAATATTTTATTCATTCACATTGGAAGACTGGACTCTGTGTGGAATGAGGGTTTTGCTCATTTTAGAACATAATGGGGTCTAAACAGGAACAGATTTCAACCCACTGCAGCCAATCAGACATATATTTTCAATACTAAAATGTAAACTTATAAAAGCTTATAACTACCTGAATGGAGGTTTTTCAATCCATTCATGACTTTATGATCAAAGCAAACTGCTGACTTCTTTGGGGCTCTTTACTAGGGACATACAGAGCAGACTTAATGGTGCACTCATCTAAATGCATTGCAACACGACACACCTTTCTTTACCATTGTACTGAATGATGTCCCTCTGAAAAATGTTTCTGTTTATGAGATGTAATGCAACTTCAAAGCCTCCTTCATCTGTAATAACACAAACTCTAACAATGAATATAAATAATTAAATACTATGTGGGAAGAAATATAAGGCTTTCCTTGAACAGAATCTGCTTTTTTTCACTTTCATTTTATTATTTAATTTTATTTTTGTCTTTGTGACATTGCTAAACATTGACCATCAAACCGATTATGCTTTAAACTGACCTAAATAGAATTATTGATGCTCCAAATTATTTGATGGATTCTGATGACGATTTGACTGAACCAAATCTGAAATCTAATTTGCATATTAACTTTTGAGCAAAACACTAGGGGGCAAATTTACTATAATTCCCCAAAATTCCCTCGAATTTACTCAAAATTCAATAAGCATTCTATCATTCGAATTGTTTTAGGCTATCATTTTGCTCGCTATTCGATTTCTCGACGAATTCGTACGATCGGATACTGATCGTTCGATTTCACAAAAAAAAATCATAAAATTTCCTTTGAGTCACCAAAAAATTTGTACGATTCGAACGATCGAATGCTTCGATTTCCCATAGGCTTCTATTGCAATTCGGTAGGTTCAATCCGGCGAAGTAGGCATTCAAACAATTAAAAAAATTTTGATTCCTTCGATCATCAAATGATTGAATGATCGAATATCCGATCATTCGATCTATTTGATCTGTTTGATCATTCGGAATTCGATGATCGAAGAGGCCAAATTAGAATATCCTAATATACGAAAAATTTGTATGATTGGTATTCGATCGAATTTCGATCATTTCACGTGAATTTAGTAAATTTGCCCCTAAGTGTTAGTATTGGATCTAAGGGGGTGATTTATTAATGTTTGCATTCAAATTTTTGCCACAATTCAAAATAGTTTTGCACAAAAACTAACAAATTCTAATTCATATTCATGAGTTTACAAGCTCAAAAACTGGCTTGACAACTTCCATTGACTGCTATATGAACTCATATAAGCTTTTAGATGTGGAAGCTTTGAATTCAAACTTCTTGAGGTTTAATATATACCATATGTGGTAAAGTGACTGGGAAAAGGTGGAAAAAGGTCACTCTAGCCTTTAATTTCTTCCCATTTGCAAAGATAGACTCCAGGAAGGGAGCTGTCTGTAAACAGAGAACAGATTCTCTGTGTAAGTTTGTTAGCCAGGTACTCCATTCCACAGAGCCAGTCCGGAGATTGGAGCTCACCTTCCACATGAAATCTGCCCTGTGGAAAGGCTATTTAAAGTTGATTGGAATGGGAGAGTGTGTCTCTCAGCAGGGCCCAGCAGGTAGGAGACCTGGCTGTGTTAGGAACTCCCAGAGGAGCTGGGGGTGCTTCCTGCTACTGCAAGAGCAGAGGGAGTCCGTGGCTGTGAGTTAGAGCCAGATATTGTTGTCTGTGTGGGACACTGAGGAATAGCCAGGAGGCTGAGGAATTCCTGCAAAGACTGTAAGTACAGGGGTGACCCAACCTGTGTTTTGTCTGGTAGTCCACAAGGGGGCCAGTATAGTGAAGGAACACTTCAAAGTGAAGGTAGTGCCCAGTGGGCAAGGCTTTATTTTTATGTTTTGTTTTATAAATGCTGAAATGGTCACCTCTGTTTGAATTACTTACTGGGAAATAAACCAATGTTTCTTTGAAGAGCCTGTGTGTCCCTGTCTTTATGCTCCTTTTCCTATGCTGCCTGCCCTACCATTTGCTAATTTCCCCCAAATTTACGTGTTCAAGCCACCAGGCTGTCACACATACCATAGATAGTTATTATACAATATACTACATACATAGGAAACTACTATTACTAAGTAGATTGAATCTTTGAACACAGTTGAACCCCTGGGGATATCTGAAGCATGGCGCTTGAAATACTTATCTTATGAAAAATATCATATCTAGTTAATTCACTTTACTCCATTTTTATTTATTCATCTGATTAAACCCCAATAGTGTGTGGTTATTTACTAAACTCTGGTCTTTTTTTTGTTATAAGCCCCATGCAAAAAGCCAGAATCTGAAGATCTGCCATCTCATACCTGCCGAAATTGTGTATACTCTATTCAACGGCAGAAGTCCCTATCCTGTATTGAAGTGTTCTGTGGTCTGCCCTGGAATTAACCCAAGAAGCCGTTCATTTCAGACTTTCCAGGCAAAAATTAAAAAAAAAATTGGGCTTTTTCAAAGAAACCTGAAAAAATTGAGTGATTTGGAAAAACTCATACGAGTCAGGGTTTTGCTCAGTTTTTACCCGATCCAATTAAATCTAACCTAAATAAGGTAAAATCAGTGGAGTTTGGTTGTGTTTTTTTTATTTAAATGATGAGATCTTATTATATTAGATCAAGTGTCAGGAAATTCGGAATCTGGCGAATGGTTATCTGCTTATTCCATATCATCAGTTTTGGTGAAAAAAGAAGGCATTTTTCTGTTTCCAGCAGAAAAGACACATAAGCTGATTAGAGCAGTTAATAAAATAGTGGAATATCAAGAAAAGAAGAAAAAACTGGATACTTCTAAAGATTTGCTGCTGTTTTTTTTTATACAAATGGCGGACACATTTCCTGTGTATCCAGTAGTTAAGGAAGCTGAATGGAAGGATCCTACCAGAAGGCCAGAATTGTCTAAAAGATTTAAACAAATGTTTGCATTATACAAGCAAGATATATTATCTTGGGAAGAGCCTAGAGTGGATATTTCTGTTTCCAGATTGTCTAAAAGAACAATAATTCCGGTAGAAGATGCAGCAAGGCTTAAGGATCCTATGGATAGAAGAGCGTATACAGCGTTAAGAAGATCACATATGACAGCAGCAACAATGGCAAAACCTGCAATAGCCTCGGTGTCAGTGTCAAGAACATTAAAATGCTGGGGCAACAATATAGAAGAAGATATTGATTCTGGAGTTTCAAGAGATGATATATTGGATTTATTTAAATATATTAAGTTAGCTACAGATTTTCTCTGTGATTCGGCAATAGAAATGGTGAAATTATCAGCGAGATCAATGGCATTGTCAACAGTCGGCCGCAGAGCTCTTTGGGTGAAAGCCTGGAAAGCGGATGTAACATCAAGGAATAGACTGTGTTCTCTTCCTTTTGAAGCTGTGAGATTGTTTGGAGCTAAGCTGGATTCGTTGATTGAGAGTCTTCAAGGAGAGAAGGCAAAGACATTACCACAAGACAGACCAAGAGGGTTAAAAGGCCATTGTTTCGTCACAAATCCAGGAGATGCTCACCCAGAACAAAACAACCCAGGTATGCAGCAAGAAGTAGAGACTTCTTCAAAAGATCTAGACAATCTAGGGTCAATGAGTATGATCAAAACAATAATGGAAGTTTCAAGACCAAAGCTGGCAAGAAAAAATAAATGGGATTTTGACACCAGGCCTGTTTGCGAAGAAGTAGGGGGCAGACTCTCTCTTTTCTATGAACAGTGGGAGAGGTCAATGACAGACAAATGGGTATTAGATGTAATAAAGAATGGATATCTAATAAGATTTTGTCATCAGCCAGTAAGAAAATTCTTACAGTCATTTCAAAAAGAAGAAAAATTGCAGGAAGCTGTAGAAAATTTCATAGAAATAAAAGTTCTGGAAGATGGACCAAGGCAAGAATGGAAACAAGGAATTTATTTAAAAATGTTTCTTGTTCCAAAACAAGGAGGAAAGAAGAGACTGGTCGTAGATCTCAGATATTTGAACAAGTTTATTCAATAAGAGAAGTTCAGAATGGAGTCGATCCGGTCTCTGCACAGTATTCTCAACAAAGGAGACTTGATGGCGACAATAGACTTAAAAGATGCTTATCTACATGTTCCAATTCATCACAGCAGCAAAAAACTCAGAGTGGCAGTGAATATCAGACTCAAGTTGAAATATTTACTGTTCAAAGTCCTACCATTTGGGATTACCTCTGCATCAAGAGTGTTCACCAAAGTAATTGTGGTCCTAGCAGCAACACTCAGGAAAAGAGGAATATTTATTGTTCCTTATCTGGACGATTGGTTTATAAAAGCATCAAGTCTGAAAGAAATAAAAGATCATCTGAGACAGACAATTTGTTTTCTAGAAAAACATGGATGGATTATAAACAAAGAAAAATCAAATCTTCAACCCTTCACTTATGTAAAGTTTCTGGGTTTGTGCATAGACTCAATCAGAATGAAAACAATTCTTCCGCAGGAAAAGATACAAAGGATGATTGAAGAAATTTGGGGATTGCTTCAGGATCAAGAAGATTTCGATCCATCAGGCAATGAAAGTCCTAGGACACATGACAGCGACAATAGAGGCAGTGCCATGGGCGAGAGCACGGATGAGGTATTTTCAAAACAATATACGGATGGCATGGAATCAGAAAAGTTCAGGGTTGGACAAGATGATGAAGGTGTCAATCAGTTTAAAAAAGTCTCAACAAGGGCTTATCCTTCCATCTTCCCCCTCCAGTGGTAGTAACCACGGATGCATCTTTCAGGGGATGGGGAGCACATGTGGGGAATCTTTCGTCTCAAGGTCTGTGGTCGCCACAGGAGAGAGAGGCATCCTCGAATTACAGAGAATTGAAAGGGGTGTGGAGAGCTTTGAAAGAATTCCAGAAAGAGATCAGCAAAAAAAAAAAATGTACTGATTCAGTCGGACAATATTGCTGTAGTCTCTTACATCAACCACCAAGGTGGTACCAGATCAAGGAGATTGATCAAACTATGTGCAAAGATGATGCAATGGGCCCAAATAGAACTAATACACATATCAGCATTGCATATCAGAGGAGTGAACAACAAATGGGCAGACAAGCTCAGTCGACAGACAATCATGTCGGGTGAATGGTCACTGGATCAGGAGATCAGGAGACTTTCTGCCAGAAGAAGACAGTGAAGAAATCGGGTTATCCTCAAATAGACTTGATGGCAACTAAACAGAATACCAATTTACAAACAAGACAGACCAACACACTTAATAATAGCCATATTACCAGGATGGCCCAGGAGAGCTTGGTTCCCAGAACTATTGTATCTGTCGAAGGGGAACTATTGGATTCTGCCACTGAAGCCAGATCTGATTTCATAGAAAGGGATATATTTTCCAGAACTCACCAAGCTGAATTTGTTGGCTTGGTTACTGAACGCAAGACATTGATGGAGCAAGGGTTGTCGCAGGAAGTGGTGGAGACAATGTTATTAGCCAGGAAAAAAATCTACATCAAATACTTATGAGAGAATATGGAAAAGGTATAATACCTGTTGTCTTCAAAAGGAATTAGTTCCTTCGCAGACAACAATAGCTCAAATACTCTATTTCTTACAGGAAGGTTTTAAAAAAGGTCTACAGCCCAGCAAGTTGAAGGTACAAGTTTCTGCTTTATCAGTATATCTAAGTATAAGACTTTCAACAAATACCTTGATAATGAGGTTTTAGATAGATGTTTCTCGGCTGAGACCTCGCTCAAGATCATATGTGCCTTTGTGGGACTTGAATCTTGTGTTAAAGAAATTGTGTGACACACCCTTTGAACCACTAGATAAAATCAAATTGAAGAGGTTAACTCTTAAGGCGATAACGTTGGCCAGAACAGTTGTTGAGATACAAGCATTGGGAGCCATATATAAGATTCTGTCAAGATAAAGTATGTTTGAGGACTTTACCATACTTTGTGCCTAAAGTTCCTATGTCTTGGTGTACCAATGCTGAGATAGATCTTCCTACTTTTTATACGGAACTGGAAAGTGAGACAGAGGAAAATTTACACAGGCTGGTTTTAAAAAGATGTCTGTCAGTCTACCTAGAAAAGACAAGAAATTTCAGGAAATTGGAGCATTTATTTATTCCGTTTAGTGGAAAGAACAGAGGTAACAAAGCTTCAAAGGCAACAATTGCAAGATGGATCAAACAAGCAATTATGTTGTGTTATGAACTAGATGGAAAAGATCCACCAGGTGTCAAGAAGGCTCATTCAACAAGGGGAATGGCAGCGTCATGGGCAGAGAGAGCTTATGCTTCACCGCAAGAGATAAGTAAAGCAGCCACTTGGTCCAATCTCAATACATTTGCAAACCATTATAAACTTGACATTTTGTCCTTGCAGGATACAGCCTTTGGTAGCAAAGTACTCCAAGCGGTCCAGTAAAAAATTTAATAAATGTTCTCCCAAATCAGGGAAGCTAGTAAATTCCCGCTATGTGCTGCCTGTAGGATGGAATGGAATGAGAAAATTGGTATACTTACCATCGACATTTTCTGTTCCATTAGTCGGGCAGCACAAATATACCCTACCCAAATAAATACATATAAGCATTGAGAATGTGTGTTTATTATAAGCTAGGAAAATAACAGAGTGGGAGGGGCGTTGTGGAGTTTTAAAGACTGTGTTAACTATTTACTACCTGTCCTATCAGGAGACAAGGGATATTAACCGCTATGTGTTGCCTTCAGGACTAATGGAACAGAAAATTTCTATGGTAAGTATACCAATTTTCTCATTGACACAACTCTCCAGTGGATTTTATTGTTGTCATGTTACAACATATACAGAAGTAAGCAACTGATTTAAGGATTCCAAGAGGCATTCTATGATGCAAGATTTAGGTGGGTCTTTGGTGCATTGTTAGACCTACATTTATATACAGTTCTAGTTTCTGGAATGTTTCACTCCTTATTCAAATAGGTCAGTGTAAGTCTTATTCTTAGCAGTAGTGATGAGCAATTTTTTTGGGGGCGAAATTCGGCATTTCACTGTTGGCGGATTTTTTGTCAAAGCTGCTGTAACGAAAAAATTTCCACCAAGGTAAAACACCCATGTACTTTAATGCATTTGGAGTGAGACAAAGCTTGAGAAAAAAAACACTGATTTTAATGCAATTGGAGTAAGACAAAACGTCCAGTGACAATGCATTTGGGATAAGAAAAAAATTAGACTATAATATTTTATGCTGCATAATAGTTGCTGTGACAAAAAGTTGCCAACAGACTAATATATTTTGCTACTAAAAAAGTTGCAACAAAAAAATTTTGCTGTGACAAATAAGTCCATAGATTTTAATGTGTTTCAAAAGATTTTCACTGTTTTGCAAATCAGGGCATATTCACTTTGCGAAATTGACAAAAATTTGCAGAATGCAGTGGGGTCATTGGGAAGCTCAAAATGCTTCTTAATAAATAACTTGCCTACAACATTGCTACTTAACATCACATTCTGTTCTCTAGACAGGGAAACAGGATGTCTTAGATGTCTTCTCCTCCCATGCTGCATTCAATTACTAAAACCTGCTTGATACACAAATTTCAATGTCCTTTTTTTATATATTTTCTTTCATTACTTACTTCAGAGCTTCTTTACACATTGAAAGTGGTTCAGCACCAAACTTCTTCCTATTTTGTCTTGCCAAAGACAGCTTTAAGTTGCTCCCTGGATTGCTCAGAAGTGAATCAGCATGTCAGAGCTGTTCTTTGCTTCTGAAAAAACTGGTGATTACTGCTATGCTATCTGTGACCTGCTGAAGTAGAACCTGTACCTGTCTGTGACTTATAATATTGTGAATAACAATGATAATCATAATAATAAAAGTTTGGGGGCTCTCCTTGCTTTATCAGCTCGATAATATTGCAGTGTTCTTCTAAGTCACACAAAACATTTCCCCTGCTGGACCACGTAAATAACTTGTTATCTCCTGATACACAATGGCTTTTTTAGCTCTTGTTCCTTATCTTGTTCTGCTGATCAGTTATTGTTCGTAAATAAATTGCATTTTTCTTTTGCGAGCACTAGGCCCTCACTTTTTCCTGCTCCTCTATTCCTTGGTTCTTCCATTTTTCCACCTAAATTTACTGTATTTAACTCCTACTTTACTTAGGTGGCTTTATGCAAGACAAATCAAGAATGGAAATATTTCTTCTTTAATGCCACTTTCCATCTTTCTCATTTTCAAATCAATGCAAACTCCATATCTGTTTTGTGACTAGCTAAGATACATCACATATGGGATCACTATTAAGTGCCCTTCAGTTTGGTCATAATAACATGTTGAGCCTACTTATCAGACAGTCGGCCTACAGCTCTCAACCTATTTTTCTCACCTCTTGTTGAAATGTGTGACTGATTGAACCCTTTCAGGGAATCTGACAGTACTAGAGAGATATTGATTTGTTTGGAGCCTGATTCCATTAAAGTATATACTGAAAATGAACAAAGCTGTCTTATTTTGTGGATAAATGGAGGTGCATTTGCATATGAATAGTCTATTATTTTTTTCTTAACATATATTGAATACACATTAGACTCTTGCCATTTGCGCTATTGTTTTCAAGAGCTGGTAAAATATATGAGCCATTCAAAGCATTAAATAATCTTTATTTGATACATTCAGATGTACAGATGAAGCCACTTTGGATTGTGTGTTTGACACAGAATAACTAAACACAGATTTCTCACTTGTCCACCTTAACACAGAAAATTGTGTCACAGCATCCCATCTAATTAAAGCGTTCATCATTGTGAACAATGGTGCTTTGGTATGCCAATGAAAAGGTTAAATGCATTAAATGAGTTAAGATAACTTTAGATAACACAGTTTCTTCAATTAAGCCTGAGTCATGACGCATTCAACACACAAATCCAAGTGGCTGCATCTGTATAATGGCAATAAAATCCTAGTGAAAACAGTTAAAGGAGAACAAAACCCTACTCTACATAGACCCTCCTCCCCAGCCTAACTGCCCCCGGGCAAATGCTCCTAACCCTTTACTTAAACCTCCATGCAGATTCTGTTACCCTAATATAATGGCTTGTCCAGACGAGAAGATTCGAGGAGATTAGTCTCCTGGCGACGAAACGCCACGTCTATGAGGCGACTAATCTCCTTAAATGGCTTGCTCGTATCTTGCACCCAGCTAGCTCTAAAGTCGCCGGCGCCTATTCACACGCGGCAATATGTTTTTCAAAGTTTGAAAATCGTGTCGCCGTGTGTGAATAGGCGCCGGCGACTTTAGAGCTAGCGGCTGCAAGATATGAGCAAGCCATTTAAGGAGATTAGTCGCTGGGATTAGTCGCCAGGCAACAATGCTCCCCAAAATCTTCCTGTGTGGCCTTACCCTAAGAGGGCGTTCAGCTGGTTGATGAGAACCAAAAATAAGTTGAGATCCCGAACTGTTATTTTTCATCTGTCTACACAAACGAGGAGCCAGTTAATGAAGGTTTCCTGCTTAATAGTCCCCTAGTAATACACCTAATGATGTATGGTTCACACATGAGGATATTCAAAACAGACTAGAACAAGTTAAGCTAAACAAAGGTCTGGGACTGGATGGTATTCATCCCAAGGTACTTTGCAAGCTTATCTCTGTGATTCCCAAACCTATTTACTCAATGTTTCAGGATTCATTGAGGTCTGGCATGGTGCCAAGAGACTGGTGAATTGCAACTGATGTTCCAATATTAAAAAAGGGATCTGGTTCTCAACCTCAAAACTACAGGCTGGTTAGTCAGACATCACTGATAGGAACACTTTTTAAAGGGTTAATAAGGGATAAGATACTGGAGTTGCAAATCAAAATACTATGGGGAAGTGGCTAATGCTAGCAACTTTTTGCCAGCATTGCCATCTGTAGGGACATTGCCAATTCACTAACAGGTGCTGTTCCAATTCACTAGAAGATAGGACAGTCGCTAGCATTCACTCCCACTCTATTGCCAGGCAACTTTTCACTCTGGCAAACCTCTTTCCAGCAATAGAAAACAAAGTTAAAGCTCTGTGAGATTAGTGCACACATTTTTGGCTTATCCTTTGTCATTTAATGACGTGCAATAACATCCATTCACATCTATAGTGGCAATTGTTGCTATTTGTCATTATAAACAAATAGCAGGGGACCTTTTTACCCATAAAAAGGATTACTGCACCAGAAGCCACTCCCTTCAGACTAGAGGAAAATAAATTCATTTGAAGCCACATAGGTGGTTATTCACAGTGAGGAAAGTGAGGTTGTGGAATCTGTCAATAACTTAAGAGTGACTTGAATGATTTTTTGGACAGACATAATGTTATTGTACATAAAGGTTATTGTAATACTAAATTCTAATACTAAATTAAATATGCAATTGTAAATTGCATGTAGGCCCACTCCTATGTCACGGCCCACCTTTGTCATGGGATACAAAGGTAGCTACCCCGTTGTTTAAAACAAAACCCTCCGGTTTGTATCCACTACAGTAGACGTAGGCGAGACACCAAAAGGTGTACTTCAGACTCAGGCAATATGCGTTGGAATGATACCTGATTATGGGAAACCTACATAGGTCAATAGACACTCAGTCCCATTATTGAGGCTGCATGACCCAGTGTTAAACATCCAGGAAAAGTGCTCCACAAACTGGATAAAAATTCCAGATAGCACTTACTATATGTACAAGCCTAGGACAGAGTTACATCTGAAACGTTGGATAAATAAACCATTTCTTTTTTTGATGATTTTTTGTCATGTTTGTTTAAATCCTGTGAGTTCCATCATTCCCATGTTATACCTAATTTTTATGCATGTGCAGCCAGGTCTTTAAAGTTTTTTCAGGGGTGTGCGGCTCATACACATGATTTTTATTTAGACTGACTTTTGCAGTAAATGGTCTGGTATACTTAATAGTTGTTCGTTTGATCTAATTCTGTTGGTGGTTGAACAAGTGGGTAAGGAACTGGCCATGGTTAAAGAGGAGATTAGGCACAATCCATGGATACCTGAAAGGATGACAACACCAAGGATTGGTTGTCCAAAAGGAACACAAACAAGATTCAAACAAATAAAACTTAAGAAAGTCTCTGATGATTACAAAGATAAACCGGTCTATGGCTGGCTGGTCTAAACAACACTAACCGCAGGTGTCAATTCAACAAGAGAAATCGTTGGTAACAATAGACAGCTCGGACCAATCAACCGACTCTGATTCAGGTGCAACCACCAAGAATTCAGATCCTTTTTTAGGGGTTACGACACGGTTGAAGAAAGACACAGGGGAAAAGACAACGCCAACACCCTAGGTGCGGCGGGCACAAGCATAAAAGGCAAACCACGAAGAGCCAAGAAAATGTGATTTTTAGCATGTACTTACCCCAGGAGAGATCTCGCTACTCAACAAGGGCCTTACCTTTGTACCCAATCAGAAATCTGACACTTCTGATTTTCTCATTGATATACATCGATTCCAGAGGAAACTGAAACTGAAGTAACATTTTAGGGATTCTGCACCCAAGACTGTTCCACAAAACCAGCAGTTTGTTTGCTCCTCCTAATACACCACCGGCCATCAGTACCTTCACCAATGTACTGAACAAAGGGGCCCATGAGATCACTAAACAGTCCCATGGTTTTCCCAATCTTTCCAAAATTGAATGAGAGACCATTGGCTCTTGAAAGAACGATAAGAATCTAGTCATCAGACCAGTGGACAAAGGCGGGGCTATTATACTGCTTGACTATAAATTCTACCGGGAAGAAATTTTGTCCCAACTGTCGGACTCAACCACCTACAGACCTCTCACTGGTGACCCTACCACCAAATTCAAGCGGGAATTGGATAATTATCTTCATACGGCTTATCGTGCTGGTTGGATCAACATGGATACACATCAGTACCTGACAACGGAGTATCCAAGGACTCCTATTCTGTACACACTACCTAAGATACACAAGTCTCTGTCAGCACCCCCCGGTAGACCTATTATATCTGTGGTAGGTTCCCTCTTCCAACCTGTTTCCACTTATATTGATTCTTTTCTCCAACCATTCGTGAAGGCTATGCCATCTTACACTCAGGATTCTACACACGTCATCAAGAAGCTATACGATATAGTAGACATTCCCCCTGATTGCCTCCTCATCACTTTGTACTGTATGTCAAAAGTCTTTACACAGTGATCCTACATGATCAGGGCATGGAAACATGCAGGAGAGTCCTATCATGGACATCTGATGGAAAGACCCCTAGCATCTATTGGATCTCACTTTGACAAGAAATTTATTTCGCTTTGAAACTACTTTCTACCTACAGGTCTCCGGGACAGAAATGGGCAGTGCCCTAGCTCCTTCTTATGCCAATCTTTTTATGCTACAGTTCGAGTCAGCTTATATTACACCACTATTGGGAATCTCAATTACAACATACTTTCATTACATAGATGATCTATTCCTGATCTGGAATGACGGTGAACAAGCCCTCAATGAGTTATAGATATGAATTGATAACAATAGATTGAATGAAATGGACAGTCCTATCAAATTGACCCTCTGTCATCATACCCAAGAAATTGACTTTCTCGATCTACATATATTTAAATGAGAGGGTGGCTTAGGTACCACACTTTTTTGCAAACCAACAGATCGTAATTCTCTGCTACATACTTCTAGTAACCATCCTCCGGCTACTATAAGAAGCATTCCTTACTCTAAATTCATCAGGGTGATCAGAAACAACTCTGATGCTCAATCGGCCCAGACACAATTGATGACCATGTTGAATCGATTTTTGGAGAGAGGATATACACAGAACCTCCTGGATCAACAACTCCAGAGGGCATTGCAGCACACACAGATGTCCTTACTCAACAAGATCAACACTAATTCCAAAGAATCAACACCTTTGATTTTTACCTGCACATATTCCTCGACAGCTAGTAATCTGTCGGGACTGATCAAATCACATTGGCCCATGATCTCTATGGATGAATCACTTGCCCTGTTTCAATCACCCCAGCCAATGATGGGCTATAAAAGGGGTAGAAACCTGAAGGATATTCTGATGGCTACAGAATTTAAAGACCACGTAAACGGACAGTCTGACTGGTTGCCAATGAATAGGAAACGGGGCTGTTACAAATGTCCGGACTGCACCACTTGCCGATGTCTGCTTAATGGACCAGACTTTCCCCATCCATACACCGGAAAAAGATCAAAACACAGATTGACATGCACTTCCACATTTGTGGTGTATATTATAACCTGCCCTGTGGATTATATAATGTGGGTAAAACTACCACTACACTGAGGGAGCGTATCAGTAATCATCGCTCAGCCATCAGTAAAGCCCTGAAGGAGGGCAAGGCCACGCAGCCGGTGGCAAGACATTTTCTTAACCACAATCACAGACTCAGCGACCGGAATAAAGCCCTTCTCTGCAGAGATTCAAGTTGGATTTTCAAGTTGGACAGGTTGGCCCCCAGGGGACTTAATGAATCGCTACCTCTTGGCTGTTTAATTTAAACAGGGGGACCATTACACGTGGTACGGACTATGCCCTAGGGATTGTTGGATGGGCGATTGTCCTATGTCCACTTAAGTACCTAGAGACTCTCTCTCTTATGTTGTGGTGGACCTACTGGTAAGCCCTAACCTTACTGTTTTGCTTTTAATTTCCTTACTTTCCTTCCTTTTCCTTTCTTACCTTGGCCCATCCAGATCAATTGGTTTAGGACACATGTAAGCGACTCCTGTGGTTGTCTTCAGTCTAGGCACTCCTTGGTGGTGTAGGTAGTACGTTGCCCTATCCCATATGCAGATATGTGGGCTAAGATGTATGGCAAATGCATGATTCTGATGCAGTGCCGGGCCAAGTGTACCTGGCACCCCAGGCACCACCGTCACGCCCTCCCCCTCCATGCTCCCCTGGAGCACTGAGCATGTGCAGATTGACAGGGGGAGCGTAGAGAGCACCGGCGGGGTGGGTCAAGGGGACGTAGCGCGAGACGGAAGAGGAGAGCAGTGGCATGGGGTAGGCAGAAGACAGACAGAAGTAGGCACCTGCCCAGCACCCCCCTTTGGTTGCGCCCTAGGCGGGTGCCTCTTCTGCCTACCCCTAGTTCTGGCCCTGTTTTGATGTAACTCTGGAAGATTTGCTTATAGATTATTGCTTACTATATGTGCAAGCCTAGGACAGTTTGTGGAGCACTTTTCGTGGTGGTCATGCAGCCTCAATAATGAGACTGAGTGTCTATTGACCTATGTAGGTTTCCCATAATGGGGTATCATTCCAACGCACATTGCCTGAGTCTGAAGTAAACCTTGTGGTGTCTCGCCTACCTCTACTGTAGTGGATAGAAACCGGAGGGTTTTGTGTTAAACAACGGGGTAGCTGCCTTTGCATCCGATGACAAAGCTGGGCCGTGACATAGGAGTGGGCCTATATGCAATATACAATACACAGGAGCCCGTTGTATTAACCAGTGGATCTTTTTACTTTCACAGGTATTTTTCTCACTATTATGATGTCACACAGTGGATGGGTTTCTCTAATCACGTAGCCTCTCATTGGCTATTTATTGCTAAGGGCTAGGGCAGACGGGGAGATTCGGGGGCATTTTGTCGCCTGGCGACTTCTCGCCGCGACTTGTAGCCCCCGAACCTCCCCGAATAGCCAAGTCCTGGGGCGCACCGGCGTTACTTGAAAACGCCGGCGCCTATTCACACGGAGCAGTGACTCGCGAGGCAATTTGGAGCGATTTAAAAAATCGCGCCGCTTTGTGTGAATAGGCGCCGGCGTTTTCAAGCAACGCCGGTGCGCCCTAGGACTTGGCTATTCGGGGAGGTTCGGGGGCTACAAGTCGCGGCGAGAAGTCGCCAGGCGACAAAATGCCCCCGAATCTCCCCGTCTGGCCTTAGCCTAAATTTCACTATGCAAGGTGTTTCCTTGATAAAGGTCCTTGTGTGGGACCGAAACGTGGGATAAATAAACCTTTTCTTTTTTTGATGATTTTTTTGTCATGTTTCTTTAAATCCTGTGAGTGCCATCATTCCCATGCAATAACATTTATATGCTTTATTTCTGAAATCTACACATTCCATGTACATGTTTTGTGAAATATAAATTTTCAGTGTGATGCCAGCTTACTCAAGACTAGCTAAAATATTTAAAGTAAGAATTAGGTTTTTTTTGCTGAGAATTAGAATGAGATGAGGCTAATGAATAAGAATTTTATACAATATAAAGCTGCACAATGGGCAATTTAACTGTAGGCCCCATAATAAATCATGGTTTCTGTCATCATCTTCCTTCCCCAGCATAATAGGACTGTTTAATACCAACTGGACGGTATCTCAGCACTGCAGCTGCTGTCTTCTCTCTCACCTGGGCATATTTAATCAAACTTTGGCCTGTTCTCTCATTGATTTCATTTTATTATATCAAATTCATATTAGTTCTACAATGGACAAATTCATTATAATCTTTTGAGCATGCTCCAGGTACAGTAGTTGTAGACAGGGTGCTACGGTAGAGTGAAAAAAAGGGGGAGCAGACTTTGTAACTAGCTACCTTGTCACACTGCATCGTAGATCTATTGTTCATCTACTACTCTGATCATGTTTGCTTCTTTTGCTAAAGACACCCATAAATGCAAGTATCCACCATGCCATACAACCCCCATGGCCCTACCTGATCGCTAAAGGTTTTTTTCAAATCTATTCTGATTTGCCTGCTGTGCCTCTGAAACTAGTTCTTTTGCCACCACCATTCTCTTCTCTGTGACATCACTAAGATGGCTGGCAGAACCAGCAATGTGTGCATGTGCCAAAATTCTGTGCTGGATAAGCAGCTTTGCAGCAGGCTGGTGAATAAGAAAGGAGTAGCTGTAGACTGCACATTGATCGGCTCAGAGGCAAAGTAATGGCCAATTGATGCATAGATCTTCCACCTTGATGCATGCATCACCTTGGCAATCTTGCTGGTGTGTTGTGATTGGTACACTTAATGAAGGAAGGGCTTTGCTAGGGTCAGTTCTTGGGAACACTCATTAGCCTGCAGTAAATGAATTATATTTAGGTGCATGTGCAGCTTGCTAATTCTGTGTTGTGCACATGCTCCACAGTCTTGGTCTTAGAGCAGGAGAGTGATGTGAATATTGATGTGAGGAGAATATTTTTTGCTAACATCAGTGGTTTTTCCAATAATGCCACTCTTGATGAAAAAAAAAAGACTTGACATAGAAGAGATTGAATAAAATCAATGGCGACACTAGAGGTATGCCTTTCCATGCAAGTTAACTCTTTAATATTCCTTCCTTGCCCTATTAAGACTTACAATTTGTTATTTAGCTAATCATTTAATAATTATTATTTCTGAGTTACTTATACTTTTTTTCATTGTTTTAATAGTCAGAACCAGCAGTGAAAGCAGAGAATTGAAAGGGTCAGACAGATACTTTTGAATGTCTGTTATATATACTGTATACAAATAACCTTAAAAATAATGTAATTAATGGGTATTGGAGAGTTGATTTATATTATACTTTTTTCATTAAGTAAAATTTTATTTTTTAGGTTACAAACCAACGGTTTTTATGGTATAGTTTTTAATACTAATTAACTTTCATACATTGCAAATAATTAATGTTACCATTTAAAATGTCTTTAAGCAATATAATGTATTTTTTAGTTGTAATATTAGTATGTAGGCAGTCATCTCAGGCCATTCTGCCTGATCATGTATTTTCAGGGAGAGCCAGCAATTTGTAATTTGTAAACTGCTTTCAGATAAGCTATTGGTTCTCCTGCTTAATATCTAGAGGAGTCATGGCAGGTTTTTACTTTTGAGTATTATTTCCATATCTACTACTAAGTGGCACATAGGGTAGGGTGGGTGATGGGGCCAGGCAAATTTTGTTGTAGATTTCTAATGGTGGCCCTGGCTGAGGGCACATGGGAAACTAACAATTATGAAATCTATTCATTCTATTCTATTCGTTTGGAACCTGGGGTTTCCCAATTTTATTTTAGCATAATTAGGATCACTGTTCTTTAAAGTCTACTTAAAACAGGGTTGCCTCCTGAAAATATTTACATAAGGTTTTCTACCATACTCAACTGTCAAACACACTATTATTTACTTGGCAATTTACAATGAGGGGATACATTGAATATCATCTAGACCACTGCTTTTAGAGAGTTAGTGGTGCCCCTTTGTGACCTTATAAAATGAGATGACCTTACACTTTTAAATAGGATTTCCTCGCCTCAACTATAATTCATATGTTTCTGAGAGGCCTCTAGAAAGTAAAACTAATTAAAAAATCTAAACAAAATGGCATATTATAAATCTGCAGGTTGCATTACTTTCTAAGGAAGAGTAAGCCTAGGAAACTTCTAGTACTGGAGAATGGTGGAGAGCTGCATTACCATAAACATTTGCCATTCTTAGTTGGTGATGAGTAAAATTGGACCATTTTCTTTGCAGAAATTTTTTGAAACTGATGAAAAATGTGTGAAATTGCAAAGTTTTGCTAACTGCCACCAAATACATCAATTTGCATTTTTCTCTGCATTTTTAACCTGTGCAATTGCATTGAAGTAAATTAGCATTTTTTCCATGTTTTTTTTTTTTTTTAATGCAAATGCAATGGAATTAATGAGTAAATTGCAAACAACACCTTTTTGTTTGCCGCACACCACTTACTTCATGTTTCCAGGTACATCCTTATCCCAGGCTGCTTCCAAGCCCAACACAGTATCAAACTCCAATAAGGGAAGAAGCACGCCAGTTCAGCCAGGCAATGCCTTTAATGCATTTATTCCCAGAAGTATTAGACGCACAAGCTTTCAGGGACCAACCCTTCCTCAGGTGAAACACACATTGGTGAACACAACACAATTTAATTGCTGCAGGACCCATGTGATCCTCCCGTGTGATACATTAACCCCATCTTCACCATGTAGTCAACAAAAAGTCCCTTGTAATTTGACCTTAATCCATATAAAAGTTACAAACACTCTGGATTCAAAAGGAGTCCTCATATTTCCTTATCTGAAAAATATATACACAGTTTAAAATCATTGTTATTACATAGCATTCAAAAGATACATATAGTAACCATAAAAGGCATCTTAAACGAAGACTTTCATTCAAGCCTTTAGGTGAGAGGGAATCTACTCTCTTAGTCCATGCTGCCTCCCCCCTCACAGTATGTTTGTCATAATAAAAGTGTTTTGCAACAGATAACTCAGCCCTATATTTTCTTGTATCCTGATTTTTCATTTTTTCTTTTTCACTTTCTGGATTGTAGTTACGTATGTTACTTTTATGTTAATTTAAGTGGGTTTTAATGCTCCTTGAAGTTTCTCCTATATATGGGACCCTGCATGGGCATTTTATTAAATACATTACACCAGAACTTTCACAAATAAAATGCCCCTTAATTGTGTTGTGTTCACTAATGTTTGTTGCACCTGAAGAAGGGGTTGGTCCCTGAAAGCTTGTGCTTCTAATACTTCTGTGAATAAATGCGTTAAAGGCATTGCCTCGCTGAACTGGTGTCCTTCTTCCCTAATTGGAGTAAATTGCAAATAGACTGATATGAATGTAATTACCTCGAATATTAAACAATTTTTCTATATGTTGATCCATTGGCAAACAATAGAATACAAAAAATATCCATTTACATAATAAGGCCTCTTTATTAATTTTACTACGTTGTTGATATTCAAACTTAACTCCAGCAGTTATAATGCCAGAATTTTTTTTGCATGAATGTAACAATTGATAATGGACTTTGACATTTCAAAATTAGATTTTTTAAGAGTATTTGATAGAGGTGATTCATGTAAATTCATGATCATTTACAATCAACCCCCCTATCTGTAAGTCTTATATTACCGAACACACAAGGAGGCCCATTTATCAAATTCTAAATTTATCTCATTATTTTCTAAAAACTACTCTGACCAAATCCTCACAGATTTTTTCCCCTTATTTATCAATAAATTTTCCTGAAAATTTCCTATCCATGGAAAATCCTGAAAAAAATTATAAAAAATTTATATTGTACAAATTTTTCTAAATTTTTTTTTTCATTTTTTGCCAGAAAACCACAAAATCTTCGGATTATTGCACAAAACCCAGTGCTGATCAAGATATTTTCAGGATTTATATACAACCTCAGGAGTTCTGAGATGCAGAACTCAGGGAATAATAAATCTAAAAAAAAAATTGGTTTTGTTTCCATTAACAATTTGGATTTTTTAATAAAAAATTTTTTTTCAGGTTTTTGGCATTTGGATTTTATTAAATAACCTTTTTACTCTTTTATTTAGTATGGTGGTAGTAAAAGAGAATTATACAGGCATTCCTTGTGCAGACACCCTTGTTGATATTTCTCACACCTTATTCTTAGAGTGCAATGTAGATATACACAACAACCACAGAAGGAACCTTTGCAAGCATGTTCACTAAAACAGATACACTTTGGATTGTGTTTGACACAGAATAACTAAACCCAGATATCCCATTTGACCCATTTAAATTCCATAACAGCATCCCATCTAATTAAAGTGTTAATCATTGTGAGCAATGGTGCTTTTGTATGCTATTGAAAAGGTTAAATGCATGGAATGAGTTAACTTTAGATAACACAGTTTCTTTAATTAATCCTGAGTCATGACACATTTAACACACAAATTCAAGTGGCTGCATCTGTAATATACCTAGTGTTCTTCGTGAATTAGAAAGAAATAGTTTAGCAATAAACCATGAGACCAGTTAATATACAAATGGAAGTGACCTTTCACAGCAGTAGGGCAGAAAACATCACGTCCACCCTAATGAAAACAGATTTCATTTATTTTCTTTAATTTTATATTTTAAATAGTCCTGGTAACCTCAAGGATTTTTAATAAATTATGTAAAGCTATGAATTAATCCTTTGATATTTCTAAATGAGTTGTATATGCCTGCTGGATTCTGAAAAATATTTGGATAGAGCTACTAACAGTTGTTCTACTTCTGTGGACTAAACTATGATATCATGTTATCTAACAGGGAGGCCTTGGTTTGATGTTCACAGTGTATTTTTTGAATTGTAAGCATGCTTTAACATGCACTAGAATATCACTGCTAAACCCAACATTAACAGGAAAACCTTCCCAGTTAAGGTTTCTGTGGTTTTTTCTGTGGATCAAATATTTGTTGATCATCCTTTTTCAAAAGGATCTTGTCTCTAAATGAGAGTATCTGTAAATGTAAATCAGCTTTAGATATTATTTGCATTGCAGAATACAGTACTTCCACTGAAATGATGTTTAAAATGTGTGATTTTTGGAGCACCAAATTGATGATAACTAATGCATAGACTTGCTTTTATGCATATTGCTAAGTGGTAAATGAAATATATGCAGGAACACACCCTGTGATGTATGTCAGGACAGTATTAACATTTTACTTGACAATCTAAAGGGTGTTGCTTCTAACTGAGAATGTGAAAATAATGATACTTGGAAATGTACTGGATAGTTAGTGGTCACAAATTGATGACAGAATGATTTAAAAGTATTCTTCACTAGGCCTCATTTTGTTTTTAGCTACTTTCTATACCTCAATTTAGAGATATGGGCAATAGCTGCTTTATAAAAATTGTAAATGTTGCATTAATTCAATATAAAAGTGTATATAATACATAGTATATATATATATATATATATATATATATATATATATATATATATATATATATATATATATATATATATATATATATACATTATATACACTTTTATATTGAATGAAATGGTAAATGTTGCATTCATTCAATATAAAAGTGTATATAATGTGTATATATATAAGGGGTGGTTCACCTTCAAGTTAACTTTTAGTATTAGTATTGTAGAAGGGCTAATTCTAAGAAACTTTTTCAATTGGTCTTCATTATTTATTTTTCATAGTTTTTTAATGATTTGAAATTTTCTTCTGTTTCTTTGCAGCTTTCAAATGGGGGTCACTGACACCATCTAAAAACAAATGCTCTGTAAGGCTACAAATGTGTTGTTATTGCCACTTTTTATTATTTATAATTCTATTCAGTCCCTCTCCTATTCATATTCCAGTCTCTTATTCAAATCAATGCAGGATTGCTAGGGTAATTTGTACCCTAGAAACCAAACTGCTAACACTGCAAACTAGAGAGCAGCTGAATAAAAAGCTAAATTACTATAAAACCACATACAATAAAAAATGAAAACTAATTGCAAATTGTCTCAGAATATCACTCTCTACATTATACTAAAAGTTAACTCAAAGGTGAACAACCCCTTTAAAGCAGAAGAGCTGTATAATGTGTTACATTAGTCCTGCCCATGACAATTCCATAAGGACACCCTGCTGACTATTCTCTGCTTTAATTACTGCACAATTAAAGAAATCTCCTGCAGTTCCACCAATTATCTTACACTGCAACTTGTGACAAGTTATTAGTAGTAGAAATCCTAGTCCAATTAGGACCAAAAAGAATTAACTTGAATAATCAACCTAGAAATGCTGAACACCTATCAAAATTGAATAAACATACTACCCATGTTGACCTCCAACAATGTTTTATGTCTTTTCAAATATTCAGTAAAGCTGAGGTTTACCGAGATATCTGCTATTCTTTTTAATTATGGCTGCAGAAGAATAGAATTCCTCACATTTTTATACTATTTATTATTTTCAATGGGTCAAAAAATTTGACAATTTAAAATTCTCATAGAAAGCTCCAATTGGCTTCTGCTGCATGAACTTGACAGCCAAAAGCTGCTGAAGTTTTGCATTCAGCCTTTACAAACATTTAAATGCATTTTAATAAATACTGAACATACCAATTTTTCAAAACACAATAATAATTAACGAGCTTTAGAGCAAAAATATTTGATTTGTTGCCAAAATTCCAATTTGAGCTTTGTGAAATTAAAACCAACACTACTAGCGCTAATAAAGGTTAGTGTTGACTCCTTGCATGTTATGTTTTTGTAAGGGTCAAAAATATGTTTACTTATTATCCTTAGATAGTCAAAAATATTATTAAAACTAATTCTGCATAAAGTGGTTGTAAATATGTTTCATATATTCTTTACATTTTGGCAACTCCCAGATGGGTTGAATTATTCTGGGAAATGCATTCGTTTTATAAGCTGATCCTCGACTTGACAGAAATATTTTACCTTGTTAAAAAAATGTTACCTTTTTTTTTTTGCAATGCTTTGCTTAACTGATAAAAAAATCCAACACCATCCTCAACCTAAATAGCATTGAAGACCTCATAAAAAAAGGTTGTTTACAGCAAAAAAAAGTTAGAATGGATCATCTATTCATTCTAATAATTAATTATCTAATTGTATGTCTTAAATTTAATTAATTATTTAATTAATAATGCAATGCAATTATGCTATACAACTCCATTATTACATTGACTGCAAATTAAGCTACAAGGCCCATCATGTCACCTGCCCTTCCTAGTAGCTTTTTGACTGGTAGAGTGAGAACATGGTTTTGTGGAGGACTTTTTACTTTTATAAAAGCTCTATTTTAGTGTAACCCACTTTTACTTCCTCTTTTCCTTGCTCAACTACTGCAAAAAATATATCACATGCTGCAAGCCAGGAGCCTGCGCATAGACGTCATAACGGTCTGTGGTTGAGATGCTCTGCACCTGCTTCCTGGAGAAGACATACAAGCATTCCGAATAAGGGCACATAATTCCACACATAAACGCTTATTGGCTAAATAATGTAGCTTTGATCTATGTATCCGGTGTAATGAACACGTCATGTTACCTATATAATCTCATGTAACCCAAAAATAAAGCAGAAGAAGCATTTCCAAACTGAACACTTTGTCTCAGTGTGATTCTTCCAGTCTAGACTATAATCATAAATAATGTGGACAGGAATAGATATTCTCAGGACTAGATTGAAGTCCATCTTAGTTTCATTAACATAAACACTAATAACAATAATAATTTCCTAGGGTGTTGGAAAATTCTAACACAATATATTAGTGAAAATATTATTTTTCTCTTTGTTTAATTTTCTGTATAAAAAAACAGCAGAGTTTATAGGCTGATTCCAATATGCTTCTTCACTGTACTGTATATTTCAGATATATTTAAAGATTTATTTAGAAATGTTCTGGTTAATTTATCCCAGCCTTATTTCATATGCTACCAAATTATACCTCAATGTCTCTGAATAATGAAACAGAAGGCCACAAACACACCAACTCAAACTTTTATTTGTCTATTAGATCTTGTTGTGGCAGAAAATTTGATGTAGGAGGAGATGAGAGAGAAAGCCCAGCCTTGATTTTTCTTAATATAAAGATGTCTGAAAGGGATGTTGAAAATACACAGCATATAATTAACTACAGCCTTGCTTTTGTGATCTTCTCTTTCTGTGACAGTAACGGCTCATTAAAATAAAGAGCAACAGCTACACACAGCGTTTTTCCATTACTGCAATGCAAAGGATTAGTGGTAGCAAGCATGTCATTACTGGCTTGATGGAACATGGCAAAAACCTAATAATTATCCCTGCTTTCCACGTGTTTTAAACAAAACAGACCAGACATAAAAAGAATTAAAGGAGACTTTGTTCATGTTTAAGAAATGAGAGGCTAGTGAGATATTATTATTGTTTTGTAATAATATTTAAAGAATTGTATATATTTAACAAAACAATTTAATGTAAATGTAATAAACATTTAAATTTAACAAAAATAAAAAAATATTTAAAGCATCAACTACAAAAATCATTTTATGATACCACAATCATCCAGGGAAAGAGAGCATGTTATTAAAAGAGCAGTTCATTAACATTTAGGAGGTTATTTATCAAAGATCGAGTTTTTTTTTACCTTGAGGGGCACATTTACTAAGGTTCGAAGTGAAAATTCAAATTTAAAAATTCTAATTTTGGAGTAATTTTTAGCTACTTCGACAATTTAATAGCCCAAAAGTCGATACAAATTGAAAAAGTTAGAAAATTCGAATTTTCAAATCTTGAAAAATGTTCGAAGTACTATCTCTTTAAAAAAAAAATAATTTGATTCTTCCCCACCTTAAAGCTGCCAAATTGCTATTTTAGCCTGTGGGGGACCTCCTAGAACCTTTACAGAGTTTTTTCTAAGTTTTGGAAATTCAAAGGATTTTTTCCAGAATCGTTTGAATCGAACAATGCATTCAAATGATTTTTATTCAATAAAAAATGGATCTATTCAATACATTTTCGATTAAAAGAAAAATTCAATGGTTGAATTTAAAAAAATTTTAAATTCAAAATTTATCCCTTATGAAATCTGCCCCTGAATGAACTCAAATAACCTTGAAACTTGAGTGGTATCTAATTTAAGAAAAAACTCAAATGCCAAAAACCGAATTCTGCAAGTTCCAAATTCCCAACCAAAAAACTCGAATTGATTGAGTTTTCAATGGAAAAAAACTAGGATCAAGAAAATCGAGTTCTAGGTTTTGGACAAAACCGTCACAACTCAAACATAAGGCAGGCTTCTTCAAATAGTTCAAAGGACCTCTGCCATTGACTTCTAAGGAACCTCGACAGCTCAAATCTGAAAAAAAAAAAAATTTTTTAACCCAAATGTGATTTTTGCCAAATAATACAACTCAAAAACTTGAATTTTCAAGGAAAAACAACTTGAACCTAAATAAATCTGCCCCTTAGGATCTGATTCAAGCTGCAAGTGTCTCAGCTGCACTTTAAGGGGGATATTCACTAAAGCGACTAATGCTAGCACAAATTCGCTTGCATGACATAATTTTTGGCATAACTTCGCTAGCGTAGTAGACTCTAGTGCAACTTCACACCCTTACGCCAGGCCAAGTTGCGCACTGTCAAAGCCACATAACTAATTCACTGAGATGCAGATTTTACTGAACGTTACCTCTTGCGCAAGACTTGACTTTGCCACCTCAGACCAGTCCAATAGAGTAGATGGGAGTTTCTTAAAAAAAAGTTTGGTGTCTTACTTTTTTAAGGGTGATAGGCAGAAAAAGATTATAATTGTTTTAGGGTACCTTCCTTCCCCCTACATTTCCTAACCAATGGCAACTCAACTATACAGTAGGTCCATGTGTAGGGCATTAAACACTTTTATTTTATTTTTTTAGGGTTTCCTGGGCTTGTGTATATATAATGCAGTTGGTGCAGCATACACATCCTTTATACTTTAAAGTACACCGTATGCAAAATTAGGCATCTCTAGCATTACTTTTCTTTGCCTGACAAAGTAAAGGTAGTGCAGCTTTGCTACCGCTCACCTCCCTGAGCGCAACTTTGCATTTTAGTGAATTTGCATAGCCGCTGGTGAAATTACGCCTGGCTAAGTGCAGCGAAGTGAGGCTAAGCTCTCGCGGGCACAACTTCAGATGTTAGTGAATTTGCCCCTTAATGTTCTTTATTCTGAAAAAAATAAATAGGGGGGAAGTTGGGGGTATTTGATTGAAGAAACCAAGCAAGAGCTTAGAAACTCGATTTAAGAATGCTTGAAGGCTTCAACATTCTGAAACCAGCTCCTTACTATATTACATACAGTATAAGGATGAACACTTTTTTTCTTCTGAAACAGATTCCATGCTTGAAAATTAGCTTGCATTTTGTTTACCACAAAATGTTTTCTATGGAGAGAAAAAATCCACCCTTTGACTTCAATAAATTTGGAGCAAGAAAAAAACACCAATGCATTTGGTAAATTTTAGCAAAATTTCACCATTTCACTAGTTTTTTCTGCAGTTTTGCCATTTTTTTTTTTGCAAAATGAAAATTAGCTGTTTCATCATTATTTGTATATTTAATAGTTTAAAGTCTGAGAGCTGCAGGATAGAAAAAAATAATACAAAGAAAAAACATACAAAGAAAGGCCAACTTTACATTGTCTTTGAATTCAACTTCACATTGTGTTTGAATTCTTAATATTAAAAGGGTAGATCCCCTTTAATAAAATAATACAACACCCAAAAATATGAACCTAATTATTACTTAAACACTTGACTGAACATGAATGACTTGTGTATTCTTCCTGCATACTGCAAATTACATTCACACACCATAAAATAATAACGCTATTTCTATTGTTATTTATTTATATTTTGTCGGCATATTTGGAATATTATTTTTACCCAAATATTTCATGATTGTGTTACTAACTTATCGTGCCTAAGACGCCATTGAATCTCCATAAGATTTTTTTTATAGCTAATAGGTCTCAGATTGTGTTGTAATTAGTGATGGGTGAATCTGAGGCATTTTGCTTCGCTGAATAATTTGCAAATTTTCTGGGAAATTAGAGAAATGAAGAAAAATTTTTGAAACGAGACACTCACCGCTTTGACGTGCAACGTATTTTTTGATGCACACTGAAATTTGATAAAAACCCATCTTCTATGGGTATTTTGTTTGTGTCACCTTTTTCCAGCTTTGGGGCTACCAATAAAACATTTTCCCTTACTTTCAAGCTTTGTAGACTGTGATGATAAATGAATATGGCATCTTTTGCTTTGTGTCTGAAAGTGCTGAATAGCATTGGAGTCACTGAGAAGACCAATTTACACATGTGTTTCACTTAGTACACTGCTACACACATGCCCTGCATTGTTAGAGGACTCCTATCTTTTCAAAAGAAAAAAAGGCCTCCCATTTTGCCAGCTTCTTAAAAACATCTGTGATTATTTAAAATATCAGTGAAAAATGAAAAGGTGTATTTTCATATATATACATTTATTTTTAAAAGTATTTTTCACTGCACAGATTGGGCTATTTTGAACTTTTGAAGTTCCTCTTGGTTAGTTTTGGGCAGGTTTTGTAGCTGACTTTGGCTGGTTTTGAAAATTAAATCTGGCAACCCTGTTGTCACCTTTTTTCAGCTTTGGACAGGCTGGGAGAGAGAGGCGTCTTGCAGGTGAGGAACTGGGGGAGGGAAACCTGGTGGGACAGGGGCTGAATTGAGCAGGAGGAGGCTGCAGAAGAGGCTGAGCTCCACAGTGGCCGCTTCCGACTGTGAGCTTCAGAATCCTCTTCTCTTGCTGCAGGGTCTGGGGAGCTAGCGCCTCTTCCCTGAGGAATGGGAGGAGGTGGACAGGAAGCACCACCGCCCCCCAGGTGCCCTGTCACTTTGGTGCTGCTCCCACTTCATCCTGTGATGACATTTCATATGGAAACATAAAGCCGACATTCCCATATGTGACCCTGCCTGCCCCCTTCAAACCTTCTGCCGGCAGAGCTGACATACTGCTACCGTCTGGTCCTCTGCCTGGCAGGTGAAAAATGCCTGCACTGCTGAAGTGCGGCCCACTGCATTGCCTGCTGTGGAGAGCTAGGGATGGTTCCCACCCGTACGCCCATGGGCTTAGGACTGAGGTGCACTGCTCCCCTGTTGCCCTGCAGAATATTTGCAAATGAGCCATGGCGTAAATTTTCATTGCGGTTTCAAGAAAAAATGAGCCTGCGGTGAAACACGCAAATTTGCTGTGAATCTGTCCATGGCAATTTTTTTCACCCATCACTAGTTATAAAACCCTGACAAGAAACTAGATGGGTGCATTGCTAATGGACACAGGGAAAGTGGTACACAGTTAGCTGTATAGAACCACAGGAAAGAACAAGGGTTAGGCTTCCATATTGTTTTTAAATAGAAATATCATACAAGATATCCCTCTATAGGAAACACACCACTCCAGAGAGTTTTAAAGGTATTTTGATTTCAAAAGTCTTAAACAGACCCTGCTTTATTTCTTCATATATTGTCATACAATGATAGATAGAAGCAACGTAACCTTTTTCTTGATTCATATTTTATTTCTTTTATGTTCCTCCTTTGAGGGCCTATATTCCCATTTGTGTCTAGTGTCCAATCTCTGTTATTTTGGTATTTAAATCATTCCATTATAATGTTTAGAGCTGCAGTGCTAAAAAAAATTAAGAGTTTTGTGTAGTGATGGGCGAAACGGCCGCGTTTCGCTTCGCCGAAAAATTCGCGAATTTCCAGAGAAATTCGCGAATTTTTCGCCATTTGGCGAAACGAGTCGCGCGTCGTTTTTGACGCGCGTCGCGTCGTTTTTGACGCGCGTCGCGTCTTTTTTGACGCTCGTCGCGTCGATTCCGACGCGTCGCGTCGATTCCGACGCGTCGCGTCGTTTCTGACGCGCGTCGCGTCGTTTTCGGCGCGTCGCGTCAAAAACGACGCGCGACTCGTTTTTGCGTGGCGACATTTTTCCGGCGAATTTTTCTGCTCGTTTCGCGAATTTATTCGCCAGCGGCGAATCGCGGGAATTCGCCGCGAATTCGCCCCTGGCGAATAAATTCGCCCATCACTAGTTTTGTGTCTAATTGGTATTCTAAGATACATTTAATAATTAATGTTACATTATGCATATTATACTTCACTTTTCCTATTTGTCTTTTAATAATCCAGTTATTTGTGTAATGAATATTTGAAATACTTACTATGATAATAATAACTGCTGTGTTAGCTTTGATGTGACATACCAAATGGAAATAACATTTAGGGGGTAAGCACCTCCCAACTCCCTGATGAAGTTAACCTAAAAACTTTGTTTCCATTTGGTATGGCACAATAATGCAAACACAGCAGTTAACCATGGTGAGTGCTGGGCCCCTCTTTATCCACATGAACTACATGATAAATGTGGCCACACATCAGTGAGTTACACCACAAGAAAATAAAGCAATTTGTATACACATGTACTCCAAAATCTTGTTGCATACATTATATGGAAATACATTATCCAGAAAACTCTGAATTATTGACTCTCCCATAAAGTCTATTTTAAGAATAATTTTAATTTTTAAAAATGGTTTCCTTTCTTCCTAAATACCTTGTACTTGATCCTAACTAAATTGCATTAATCTGGTAAAAACGATCCTATTTGGTTTATTTAATATTTAAATATAATAATAATATTCATCTTTTTTAGCAGTTCAGTTAGGGTACGGTAAACCAAATTACACAAAGATCCCTGCATGCAACAGATGCATCAATAACATCTTCATTTGTATATAGCATAAAATTTTCCCATGACCCTCCCAACCCCCCCCCTAAAAAATACTTCTTTGTGCAATAAAAGGTCTTACATTGTAAAATGTATTATAGAGCCTTAAAGCATTGTGTTTATTGTGGTGATTATGTAGATATGATTAGTGATGGGCGAAATGGGCGCGTTTCGCTTCGCCGAAAAATTCGCGAAATTCCAGAGAAATTCGCTAATTTTTCGCCGATTCGCGAAACGAGTCGTGCGTCGTTTTTGGCGCGCGTCACGGTCGCGTCGTTTACGACGCGTCGCGTCGTTTTCGGCGCGTCGCGTCAAAAACGATGCGCGACTCGTTTTCGGCGCGGCGAATTTTTTTTTTCCGAATTTTTTTGCCAGTTTCGCGAATTTATTCGCCAGCGGCTAATCGCGGGAATTCGCCGCGAATTCGCCCCTGGCGAATAAATTCGCCCATCACTAGATATGATATAATACTTAAACTACTTGCTTTTATCCTAAAGTATCAGGAGCAACCCGTTTCTTTGCAAGATTTTTCACAATATTGTTCTTGTTCCTTCTTTATATCACACTAATTAAAATCTCACAGACACATAACACTACCAAAGTAATATCTGAACCATTTACTCACAGAGTTTTTTTCTGTACTGACGCATAGTGTGTTGCATTTCTCAGCATAGTAATTAACATCTGAAGAATTTGTGTTAATGTGATTAAATGTTTCCTTCCAGAATCTACCTGTGTGGTCCCATAAATGTGCAAAATGCTACAATTTACACAAGATGCTAATTTGCTTTAGAAATGCCCTGTTTTTAATAAAGCACAACATATTACTAAACCTGCTTGATGTAAGCAATGATTCCTTGAGTAAGCATGTTGTAGAAACAGACAGCTATTTAAAAACACATAGTGGGAGTTGTAATCTCCAGGGAAGGTGCTGCTAAACAAGGAATACAGTATATTGTCAGTTTAGAGAATACTGCTGTTGAATGCTGGAGTTTTTAGAAGGAATAGCTAAGTCAGACAATCCATTCCACTAGTCTGCTTCAGTTGTATTTTCCTTTAGGATGTTGTCCTGTCAAAAGGTTTTTAATTGTGAGTAGAACATTAGGGGGCAGATTTACTAATGGGAAAATATTCGACAGCGTCCGCTTCACACATCACAACACTTCACCAGGACAACACTAATTCACTAAAATGCGAAGTTGCCTCCAGGGCGCCAAATGCTGGAGAAGTTGCTCTAGCGTGACTTTGGAAAGCAAAGTTGCACTAGCATTGGCTAATTTGCATACAGCGGTTAATTAAGTTTGAATGCACGTATATATTGCAGTAAATACATTACATTACACAAGCCTACGGAGGGATTTAAGCATATGTTGGAGTCTTTTAGGAACAGGTATTTCAAATTAGATCATGTAGTTTACAAACATTTTAATTAGAAAAAAAACCCTAGCATTGCAACCCTATAATTGCAACTCCATATTTTCTTACATATAAGACACAAGACAGAAGACAGAAGATTTAACAGTATGTCAACATGCTTACTAAGTGATTTAAGCCTTTGACCTTGAAAGCAAAACAAATACATCAAATAATTATAGACTATGACAAAAAAGTCAGATGATGAAATAATAGGTAATAATAGGATGATGCATTTTTAAAGACAGACTGGGTTCCTTATAGTTTCAAAATGATGAGTAATTAAGACTTTGTGTGGTTCTGATTTATTTTTATTTTGTTTTCTTATTTCATGTGATGATTCTTGTGCTTTGACAGGGTTAAGCCTTGGATGAAAGTACAGTAAATAATGTATCTGAGTAAACCTGTTATTCATGTATAGGGTACAAATCAGGTTGCTTTTTCCTGTTAGATGCCTGTGATCCTCACAAATTCATTCTATCATTGGAAATAATCACCTAGAATAAAAACAAAGCACGCTATTCTCGCAAATGAGACTCAGATTCTACCTGTCCTAAGGGCAGATGAGCAGATACATTGCTCAGAGGGAATGCTCCTGTCTCCTATCTTTAAGCTCTTTCATTTGTTAAAACTGTCCTTTACGACTACAAACTACCAAATATCATTAAAATGATTACATCACTCTGACAGACTGGAAACAATGGTTGCTGGGATAGAGTAAGCAAGATGAATAGAAGAGTACTGAAAAAACAGAAACAGAAATCAAGATTAAAAAATCAATTAAAATGATGGAGGGAGATACTGTATATTTAATATATATATATATATATATATATATATATATATATATAT
>CM044435.1:19243786-19314682 GCA_024363595.1 Xenopus borealis | reverse complement strand
TATAATTATTATTATTATCTGGTAACCCATTGTCCAGAAAACTCCAAATTACAGGAAGGCCATCTCCCACAGACATCATTATAATACAATAATTAAGACCTGGTTTAGTGAAACAAAAAAGTTGCAGATATGTTGACTTTAATGCATATGGACAAAAAGTTGCCATGACAAAAAGTCAGCACAAGAAAAAGCTCCAATTGACTTTAATGTATTTAGAGTGATAAATAAAAGTTGGGTAAAAAATAGCTGTGCTTCACAAAAAAAATGTGTTGTTCATTGCATTTTGCTAAATTTTCAGCAGTTTTGAGATTTTGGCGAATTGAAATAGAATAGATTCACGCATGACTACTCTGTAACAATTAAACAGTACCTATTACTTGATCCCAACTAAAAAATAATTAGTCCTTATTGGAGGCAAAACCAGCCTATAGGGTTTATTTCATTGGTAAATTATTTTTTAGTAGAGTAAATAAGTATAAGGTACAGTATGAAGATCCAAATTACATAAAGATCCCTTATTTGGAAAACCCCATTCTGAATAACTGGTCCCATTCCTGAATATACGGAAGCACCAGGTCTAGTTACAAAGCAAAAAAAAATTGGTTATAATTGGAGTAAAATATGTTTGATTAAAGAAATAAAGGTAAAACCACTCTTAGTGCCCAGCTCAGAGGAGCAGAAGATAATGCAAACACAATTTATCTAATGCTTTCTCAGTAAGGCACAAACTGAGATGACAAAAATCAACTCCCAGAGTGAAGAAATAATATGAGTAAACAGAAAAAAAAGAGATGATAGCTTTACGTTGGAGATGCGCAAGTTATAAAAAAAATAACATAATAGCCAAATACTTGCATAACCCAAGGATAAAAAATCTGAGAAACACACTGTACTGATCAGCTGTGCATTACTTCAGATTCAGAATGTTACCATACTGCCTAGACAGGTATAACAGAGGAATGAAGCAGCCTGTTGATTTTTTCCCCATTAAGATACAGATGAAAAAGTATCAAGTCAATATCTTTGGATAAAAGGAGATTGTTTTACTCTTGCATTACAAAAAGTTCAACATATTCATATGGAATGTCACAGAAAGAAAGAATGGCATTAAGTGTAGCAGCATTTGGGGCACAATACATTACCTACCAATGTCATTCTATTCCCGTTAGCAGCACAGAAGTGAAATATGTCATTTAAATTAAGTGGCAAATAGATTTAGTGCAATTCGGTTAGGGAGCAAGCAGCAAAATCACATACTACTGTAAAATGTGACTTATAAGTACAGGTTGGTATAAAAACACTGTGTTGAGTGCTTGCAATTTATTTCAATCTCAAAGGAGAAGAAGTAAACAAATATAACATTTCTTTTTACACTAGAAATAGAAAAAAAAGAGATGGATTTATCAACAATTGAACTGGGGAATTCTGAAGGAATCCCAAGATTTTCATATTTTTCCCAGGGAAATCTTAACTGTTCTTCAGTGTCAATTCGTCAGACTGCATTTGACTTTTTATTATGTTTAAACTGATCTCAACACTTGCTAATCACTAATTCAAATCCTTACTCTCTGATTCAAAGTGCACGTAAAGAAGAAAAACTGAACAGAACCTTTAATATTACAGGTACGGTACCTGTTATCCAGAATGCTTGGGACCAGGGTTTTTTTTCCAAATAACAGATCTTTTTATAGTTTGCATCCCAATGCCTCATTTAAACATTAAATAAACCAAATATGACAATAAGGATTAATTATCTCTTAGTTTGGATCAAGTTAAAGATGGGGTTCTATTAATATGGAAAAAAAGGAAATAGTTATTTTCAAATTTTTACATATTTTGTTTAAATGGAATCTTTGGCCGATGGTCTTCCAGTAATTCAGATTTCCGGTTAACGGATCCCATACTGTACTCTTGTGGGATTATTTCAGCTAATTATTTCAGCTATTCATTGCTTCTACAAGATTTGTGCAAGTGGCTCTTTTCTGGTCAGTTCCTAAATAATATTTATTACTGGAATTGGTAGGGCTGTGAGATTTGGCTGGCCAGCAAAACAAATGAAAATAATGTTTTCTGCCACATATATCTTGTCATCAATAGTAGTTACATTTTGTAGAGAAAAGGCTTTTCTTTCAGTACAAATAAAATCTTTTTTGGCAGTGATCAGTTGTAATGAATTATCATTTCAAGATTCATGTATATTACTTTTTTACTAACAAAATTAATTCATGAAGCCTCCTGGAATAAATGAGCACACCTAATAAATGTAGATTCATTGTGATTCATTTACTGCTTTATGAAAATATCTTAATCAGTGCTATCTACATTCTATCAGATTTTAGATGTCATTTAAGAAAAAGAAAGAAGTCTACATATCTGTTGTACAGCTACTGTACAATCCTGTAAAATAAAACCAACTGCTACTTTTATACTTGAGATGTGGCTTTTCTCTGACCCAGCTCTGGTTAATAAGCATATCCCAACATTAATTCTTAAATAACTGGCACACTTTTTTTTTTTTATTCTGTTCACACATTTTTTTCTGCACCTCTGAACCTATTTGATCAAATACAAGTGTTTGATGGATTGTAATGTTATGCATATGTGTCTTGTTTCTTGAAAGATGACCTTGTGGAAGGCATTGGCACAGAGCCCTTTACTGAACCAGTAAATCTAATCGACATTACCCAAAAGTGAAAAGCTAATCTGATACAGATTGTTTATGTGATATTTGACACATTTTTATTGACTATTGTAAACTATAAAAGTATGTTTATTGCCATATGTTCTCGGTGGCTGTAGGTAGGACAACTCTTTCAAAGATGACATAAAACATCTATAAATGCTGGAGGACCCAAATAAAAATAAATTTATAGGTTCTCCAAGACAGGGGAGTTTTATAGATTAAAGTAAACTGAGAGGTAAAATTTCCTTAAAGTGAATGCCACTGTATAAAATAAATATAAACATATAACTAAAAGGCCTTGTAAAATATTCCTCATTGCTGTTGCACTATTAGTTATACAATATTTATAATATGTACTATAATAAATTATGGTTTGGTATGAAAGCAGTTTTGCCATTATAATAATGTGATAATAAATAGTGAATTAGGTGTTGCTTAGGGGCAGATTTACTAAGGGCCGAATTTTTGAAGTAAAAAAAATTTCGAAATTGGACCCGCAAAGTTTTTTAAAAGGTTTTTTCGATCGGAAATGGACCTATTTTGATCGAATAGGTCCATTTTTGATCGGATAAAAAATTGTGCAATCAAACAATTCTCTGCAAAATCCTTCTAAGTGTTTTCGGTCTCTAGGCACAATCACTGTAAGTATAAACTGCTTGTGAGCTCTTTGATCTACACTTGATCCAGGTAAACCTTAGAGGTATTCAGCATGCCTTGTTTTGGTTGACTTCTAGTATAAAACTTGTGAGAATAAAATGCATTGACCATGAAAACCTAAAGCACTAGTTTTAATGTATTATTTAAAATATCATATTAGGTAAGAAGACAAGAAAATGGTTTATTGCATGCTATCTGAAAAGTATGGATTGACATATAAGAATGAGGAAGTGTATTTATCAAAGAATAAAGTAGTGATTCATATAGTTCTGCAGAGGAAAGTTTCACATGTTTCTATTCCTTTGTATTGGATCAAATCCTGATGAAGCTATTAGGATTTCCCATTGTGTCTCACAGTGTGATGTTTTTATTGCTAACTCCTGCCTCTAGTGCAATTCTTTTTTAGTATATTGTTTATGAACTAAGGCCAGCTAGACGTAGGAGTAAGCACTAAAAAATGACATGGTGAGACAAAATGTGAAATCCTGATGGCTTCATATTTATATCAAAGGGTGATCTGAGGCTTATCTTACTTTCACCCATTAATAAATATGACTCTCATACAAATAAAAGGGCTGAGAAATTGCCCTCTGGTGAACTGTGCCAAGCTCTAATTTCACCTGTTGATACATATTCCCTTAAATGTTAGAGGCCCATTTATTAAGTTAATTTTTTTACTTCTATGGGACCTTTTACTTTTACTTTGGGAAGTTTTGTGTTAGAGTTTTTCATGTTTTTTACAATTAATGAATGTTAGTAAATAGGCCCCTTAATCAGTGAAACTTACAGTATTTATAGCCAACTTAAAAAAAACTTAGGATATTTAGAAAGTATATGATTTTCTATTTCAACTAGATATAGAGATAGATGATAGAGATTTTTTTTTCAGGTTAGTTTTCACATTTACACCCCACCCACCAACCCAATGCTTACATGTCACTGCCCACCCACACTACAGAAGGCAGTTGTAACATATATACATAATTGTATTATACCAAGAGAGGTTGATGTATCCATAAATCCATTACATAAACAACTTTACTGCAACACAGGGGAGTAAGGGGAAAAAGGAAAGCAGTTTCATGATGATAGAGGGGTTAGATTGTGATTGATTACACATTTAGCAGCAGCTGTTGGTCCTACGTAAATATACAGTGAAGTGCTTGTATTGTGATAGAAATAATCTTTAACGGAAAACTATACCCCTAAAATGAATACTTGAGCAACAGATATTTTAAACCACATTAAGTGACATTTTAAAGAATCTTACCAAACTGGTATATATATTTAAGAATCTATTGCCCTTTTACATCTCTTGCCTTGAACCACCATTTCGTGATGGCCTGTGTGCTGCCTCAGAGATCACCTGACCAGAAATAGTTCAACTCTAACTGTAAAAGGAAGAAATGTGGAAGCAAAAGACACAACTCTGTCTGTTAATTGGCTCATGTGACCTAACTTTATAGTTTGTTTGGTATGTTTGTGTGCACCGTTGAATCATACGATCCCAGGTGAACAGGTGAACATTTCATGCTGCATTAGTGGTAAGTAAGATCAGAGCTGAATGGTTGATACACAACAGGGATCAGACAATTTCTAATAATGCTTCTATATAGTTTAAGACGGTACAGTACTTTACATCATGGTACGTAGCTGCTCAGTACCAGATAATATACTTTGCATATTGTTCACCAAATGCAGATCCTATTTTAAGTATGTTACACCCAGCTCATATGCTTTGTGGCAGTACAATTACAGATATCACCCATTTTTTGTTCACTTTATTCAATGTAATCTTTGATAGCAAAGGAGGAGCATAATAAAGGAGGATGAAGGATTGTTTGGGAAACATGGAAGAAAAACTACTACCCACGAATCATTTTGTCTAAGTTGTGGAATGGTATTTAAATAATGGAATTTTAGTAATAGTGCTCTAATTTCATTTAATTTCCATTACTATATCACCAACATCTTTAAAAGTCTCCATATTCAATGAAACCTGTTCAAGCTTTATAGGCATATAGGCATTTTCAACTTTGACAGACATCATAAAATGATATAACTGTTCTAGTGCTTATAAATAGGGCACTTTGTTGCAATTATTGCTCACAGGGGCAAATTTACTATTTAGTGAAGTGGCTAACGCTGGCAAAAATTTGGCAGCCTTAGTTCAAATTGAGACTTCCCAAATTCACTAAGTCCATCGCTGGCGTAAATTCACCAATGATGTAGATAGGCTAGTGCAACTTCGCACACTAATGCTGGCGAAGTTGCACTCTGGCATAGGGGAAGGTAATTCACCAATTTACTAAGTTTGTATTTTTCATAACGTTACCCCCTTCGCCAGAGTTGACTTCAACAGGTTAGAGCAGCCAAAGTGTAATAGAAAGGAGGTTAAGAAAAAATGTTGAAAATTGAAAATAAAAATTGTTTTTGGGGTACCCTGCTCCCCCGTTAATTTCCTAACATAGGGCACATATACTAGACTACGGGCACATGTGTAGGGCAATAAAAAAAAAATTAGTCTTTAATAGGGTTCCCTAGGCTTGTGTAGTGTTATGCATTTACTGTTACACATACAGCCATTCAAAGTTTTCAACTTCCTGCCGTATGAAACTAATCATGACTGGTGCAACTTCATCAAACCTGATGAACTAATGCTAGCACAACTACGCTAGCTTGTGCCAGCTAAAGAACAAGTTTGCTTTGTAATGGATTTGCGCTCACCTGGTGGAAATTCTCCAGGTGAGCGCTAGCAAAGTTTGGCTAAGGCTGCGCTAGCGCAGCTTCACCACATAGTCAATTTGTTGGGGGAACATTTACTAAGGGTCCAATTTCAAGGGTTAAAAAACCCTCCAATTTGACCCTTGAATTTAGGTTGAGTTAAAAGCCCTCTAATTCGAATTTGAGGGGTTTTAACGCAATTCGATATATCAAACAATCGAATATAAAAAAAATCAATCGATTCTAATGATTTTAAGTAATCAATCAAATTTTTTTTATTCAATCAAAAAAAGCTTCCCATAGGATTCTATAGCAATTCAGTAGGTTCAAGCTGGCGAATTTGTAAATCAAATTTTATTAAAGGGACAGTACTTCGAAAGTCAAATTCAAATAAAAATTTTCGAAATTGATCAGTTTGAATTGAATTGTGGGCTATTCGCTAGTTGAATAAGCCCAAAATTCATAAAGAATTTAAATTTTTTAAATTCGAATTTTCACTTCGAATAAATTCAACCCTTAATAAATCTGCCCCTAAGTGTCCAAGAAAGAAATATGACCTTTTTGCAGCCACAGAGACTTGTAGTTGAAAAACATGACATCTTTGTTTTCGGAGCTTTTAACGCAATGCTTTTCAAACCATTCTAAGAGGACTTCATGGTGGAATTTGTATAAGCCACATTTGTGATTCTTATAACTGATTTTTTATTAATGTTGCTCCAATTGATCTCTTTTACATAAATCCTCAATATTTATAATACATTCTTTTATTAAAAATATTTCCAGGGCATAAATATGGTTGCTGTATATCTTCTTCAGCAGTGAAATATATGGACCCAAAAACAATGCGGATTTGGACTTTAGCAATAAATGACAAAATAAATGTAAAGATTTTTAGAAAGAGAAATAAGAAACGAATAAGGGGGAAATTCAGTAAAGTGCCAAGCGTCTAACGCTAGCGCTAATTCACCAGCGTGACGTCAATTTGTAACTTCGCAAATTCACGAAAATCGACTCTGGTGAATTTTCGCTAGCTAAGTAGATAGACTTGCGCAACTTCGCATCCTTACGCCAGGCGAAGTTTTGCACTGACGAAGGTTCGTAATTTCGCAAATTCACTAAGATGACCATTTTACTGAATGTTACCACTTGCGCTAGACTTTACTTTGCCAGGTCAGAGCTGACAAAGTTCAATACAATAGATAGGAGTTTGAAAAAAAAAATTAAAATTTTGTCCCAAAAAAAATGCTGGTGTGTTTTACCTTTCTAGGGTCTGAAAAAGAGCAAATTTTTTTGGGGGGGTTACCCTCCTTCCCACCACATTTCCTAACATATGCCAATACAACTATATTGTGGCACATGTAGGGCAATAGGACAACTATAATTTTTTTATTAAAGGTTTCCTGGGCTTGTGTAGGGCAATGTAGTTGCGGTAACATATACTTCTATTATACTTTGAAATTCTCGCCTTATGCAAATTAGGCATGGCTAGCGTAAATGCGGTTTGTCTGGCAAAGTAATACTAGTGCAAGTACGCTACCGTTCGCCGACCTTATCATAACGTTGCACTTTAGTGAATTTGCGTAGCGCTGGTGAAAATTTGCCTGTCGAAGTGAGGCGAATGTTAGCGAAGGTAACGCTAGAGAATTTTCACCACTTTTTTTTTTTTCCCCAAAGACTATTATCTCTAAGATATCTCTATAGATAAATCTTAAATATTAAAAAGCTATACAGATCATTCATAAGAGATGAGATTAAGGGTTGAAAGTTTCCTGTTCCATATTTAATGAAGTGGTAATAATGGTTACAGATTAGTTTATTCTAGTGCAGGAAAATGTGTCAAAATCCTTCCTGTCCACATGTTATTTGTGTTGGGGAGTAAGGTATTGGTATGGCCAATAGTGGTCATTGCTACTCGGCAGCAACACCAAGTTCTAACTCCCTTTTTAACACAGTGGAGTTTTGACACCGATATCTTCTTTGATATATTTGTCAAAATGTTTCAGACAGTGAGCAGAGTTTTAATAAATGGAACTGAACTACTGGGAATGCATTCGGATTTCTCTATTTGATATTTTATATATCTGCCTCAAAGATGTGTGTGTAGAAGACGGTGTACAGTATTTCTCATGGGTTCAGAATACCCTGCAAATGCTTTCTCCTGCAGTTCTGAATGTACAATAAATTTCCCCACTACAGGGATAACTTTTTAAAAAATCCCGATAATGATTTATCCTCAATTAAAAATAAAAACCGTGAGTTCCACATCTCCCAAAAAGTCATGCAAAATGTTTTAAAATGTATCAAATGGCAATTATAAAATATTTGTATTCATAATCTCACCTCCTAAATGCAGAAATACCATAGACATCAATGGGAAGCATATATTCAGAAATAAAACAAACTGCATTTTTTTGGCAAGTGTGTTTTTCAACCAAGAATAAAATGTAATTGTGATTAACAGATTTTTCAGCAATACTGTACAGAAAAACACAATCACGGAAAAAAACTGCAATCAAGATTTTAAAATAGTTTTTATCATATTTATCATATATGTAGGCTTAAAAAGTTAGATTTGACTCTTTCTGCTTCTCATACAGCAAATTTACACCTAAATTGTATAGCTATAATTTTCCTTAAAGGTCAAGTTTCTCCCATTTACCATGATAATAAAGACACATATGTCCCTGTTGCATTCCCGCGATTTGCCACGGGTGAATGAATTTGCGAAACGCTGGCAAAATTTCACCTCCATTTTTGGACACCAGCGCCCATTGCCGGCATCCAAAAAACACGTCCGAAATGAGGCATGGCGGCATAGAGTTAGACAATTGCCTACTGTACTACTGTACTACTGTACATCTGGCCTTGAAAGGCTTATGACAAGCAACTTTGAGTGATGTACTAAATATGAATTTAAAGATAATGTATACATATACAAAGAGTTTACTTTTATATATTTAATAAGCCATTATTTTATAAAATATTTGCAGAAACAAAATACACATAGGAAATCATTCTTATAAATAAACTTAATTACAGGGAAAAGCATATATACAAGCCTAACATCTTCCTTTTGTGATGAGGAAACAAACATTGGATTTTTTGATCTGTTGCTTTTCTCTTCTTGCCATAAGTTGTTACATAAAGCAACTCTTTGTCCTTTTGCTTTTACCGCTGCAAACACTGGTAATTAAGCAGGAGGTCAAGTACTTTCTTTCGGATTAGAGAATTGCTTTGTGTAGAACCCCTCTTCTTCTGCCATTGTGAAAAGTTCAATTTAAATTTAGAATACACAGTTGTTGAAGACAATGATAATGGTTTCCTCTATTTGGAAAACAATTCCAACAATTCTGTCTTGTTTTTACATTGAATTTAATAAACAATCATTAATGTTGTTCCAAGTGAATGATAGGCCTCTTTAAAACAATCATCACTATAAACTCTTAAAAAATGTTCTCAGGTCATAAAAAAATTTGCTGTGCATCTTCTTCAGTAGTGTAATACATGGACCCAGTAACAATTGAACCTTAGCAATAAATGAAAGTGTTAAAGCCCTTCCTCCACTATTTTGAGCTGGTGATGTAACTAAGATCTCCTACTCTGACTAAAGCAATACTAGTTTTCCACTGGGCCTGCCACAAAATCTAGTCATAAGATGATAGATGTCCAGGTAACACTATTTAAAATGAACCACTACAATGTATTATGGCTGATGCGTAGTGAGAATATATTTGAAAAACGCCATCCATCAATCATATATACTAGAAAACATGGTGCATATTAGTAATGTGCTTATTGTGACTCTTGATAGTCCATCAAGGAATATATTTTTATTACCGAGAACAATTTATTTTAACTTTTATAAGATACACTCTGAAAGCTACTAGATTAATATACAAGCACTTCAATAATTCATTGTATTTTTGTACAGGCAGACGCAGTATTACCACCTGGGGCTGCATGATGCTGATAAAGTGATAAAAAGAGGCTAAAATACCTTGCTGAATGGCATCCAATGAATATAAGCATTGTCTTGATTTATTTTATAAATCCATAATATTTTCTCCTATTCTTCAATTTGTTGTATTGAGTGTTTGACTAGAAACAAAACTGGTATCATGTTGTCACGATCAGGACAGGGTAACTATTTTTTTTAGTTCCTAGCTTATTTAAGTGTATTATCTCAAGATATTATGGATATCCAGTATAGCACAAAGTTTATAGATAGTATTTGTCCCCCTATTATAAAGAGTGATATATATTTAACATACTGTATATGTTAAGTCTTTTAGAATAAAGAAAGATGTGATGATAGTTAAATGGTGTAGAAACCACACAACAGTTTTTAGTTGAGCTAGTGTAATATAAAATGGCATTTAGAGAAGGAGATCACATGTATTTCTAAATTAATTTAGGTAAGCTGTTTAATTGAAATTATTCCACCACATCAATCTGCAACAATAAACCTGCACTATCCTAAACAAATGTACTGTATGTAAGTAGATTTGATATTTATAGAACAGGCATGGGATCCATTATCTGGAAACCTGTTATTTCTCTGATTTCTCTGTAATAATAAAACAGTACCATGTACTTGATTCCAGCTAGGATATAATTAATCCTTATTGTAGGTAGAACAATCCTATTGAGTTTATTTAACGGTTTGGTAATTTTTTAGTAGACTTAAGGTATGGAGATGCAAATTACAGAAAAAAACACTTATCTGGAAACACCCAGGTCTGGCATTTTGGATAAAAGGACCCATACCTGTACTACAAGTAAATTTGTTAATTAGACAATTTAATGAAAGTATCGAGGTATTACAGTGTAAATGTACACAAATAATACAAATGGAAGGTTAATAAGTGCAGTCATTTCTTTTGATTTTGACAGCAACTCATATATGCATCATGTGGTTTCACTGTAACAAAAGGGGAATTCTCATTGGAGATAGAAAGAGGGGTCATACCAGACCTTTATTATTTTACCAATAAGTTAGCAATGCATAACTGAGGGAGATAAATGTAGGGACCCATAGGTTTCTGTTTTTTACTTATGGAGTTAAGTCCCTGATCTCTGTCACTAGGTAGAAGTTTATGTTACAAGTGTATACTTCTAACCAATAGTTAGAGCCAAGAGTGTAATGACCACTTCCTGCCATACAGTTTTATAGTGCTGGAAAGGAGTGGCCACTTCCTCTTTGGCTGCTGGTACTGAACAGGCTGGTTGCTCTTTGAGCCTGGGATCAACAAGGCCCCAGTAAGCCACATGCCCTAAAAGGACCTCCAACTGTTAGTGATCCAAGTCGGGGACCAGGCCTCCCCATGAACGAGGGATAGCAAGAGCAGGGCAGTACTGTGATAGTCTCTCTAGAGAGAGAAAGATAGTCAGCTGTATTTAGTATGAACAGTGTGTGTTCCAACAAGGAGTGTTAGCAGGAAGAAATCTTCCTTACAAAGCTTCCCCGTGTTGCTTTTAGTGCAGGGATATCATTGTGATAAGGACTAGGACTTAGCAGCAGCTATCCGGCCTTTCCTGGTGTTCCAATCAGTCACATTACAGCAACAGGCACTTTGTAGGGGAATTGATGTACTCTTGTTTATCAGGACTCTGAGGAATAATCCCCACTGTTGATGTGTTGTATGGAAATCTGCCAACATCTCTGCTACTCCTGTGTAACACCTGCTACTCTCTATGGATGCTCCTGCGTGAGTAAAAACCTGGGGATATTGCATTTGTGCTAATAAACATTCACCTTTTGTTTTAAAGTGGACCTGTCACCCAGACACAAAAATCTGTATAGTAAAAGTCCTTTTCAAATTAAACATGAAATCCAAATTCAAATTTTTATTAAAGCATTCATAGCTGTTTTAAGCACATTTAAAAATCTCAGCTGTCAATCAAATATTGTTTGACACTCCTCTATGCCTTAGGCATAGAGGCGGGGCAGATAATAACTTTCATTTTCTATTCAGCACTTCCTAGAAGTCACTGCTCCCCACACATTCCCCCAGTTCTCTTAACCATTTAATTGTGTAGCCAGGACATGGGGATAGACATCAGTTCCCCCATTCTGGTGCACAAACAAGATTCTGAGATGATACAAGGCTTGCTTTAATAACAGTGTCCACAAAATGGCTTCTGCCTGCTTGCTATAATTATGAATTCCCAGACTGAAGAAAACAAGATTTAAATAATTTATATAGTGTAATTAATGTTCATTTTGGTTGACTAATGTGATAAAATATGATTTTGAATATTTTTTTGTGGTGACGGGTCCACTTTAAAGAGCCTCCTGGTGCCCATTCATGTTTTATTGTGCAGTTTGCCTGGGTATTGTAGTTATACTACCTCCTAAAGGATATCTTCCACCTGGAGAAGGCCCTGTCCTGGTGTGTAGGTTGCAGTGTAACCCATGCTTTATACTGTGTCCTCCTCTATAACACGGAGAGGCTGATTTATCCATATTTAAATTCAAGTTTTTTTTTTTTTAATTCAATCACAATGCAATTAATCATGTTAAGTCACATGCTCAGTGTGATCTGGACTGCTTAGGGATTGTCAGAAATGATTAAAACAGGAAAAGAAGTCAAATAATATCTGCCAGAAGCCGATATGGCAAGACTGATTAATAATCAGAATATACAGACTGAACTGAGTCCTGTGTTGTCATGTAATCGAATGAGGATCTTTAAAGTTTTTTCCAACTCTGCAGAACCAGTGGCTGCAGAAAAATAATCCTCCAAATAGAATTCCAGTTTATCTGTTTAAATCTGGATCCATGTCTCTGCAGCTGGAGTTGGAAACGGTAATGGAGATGTAAAGTAAAAAAAAAACATTAATTACAAATCTCTACACAGTCGCAAACTGCTCTACAGGGAAACAAAGCTGCTGGGGTTTTGCATGACTGGGAAGTAAGGCAGGGCTCCCCTTACTATTCATAAGAATGACTGTTTCCCTGCACAGCAGTTAGCAAGGTTTCTTATTAAAAATGGTACATATTTTAACTGAAGTATATTAGAGATAGGTTTCTTTTTCATTAAAGAAAGTAAAAATGGGATTTTATTTTTTGCTTTTAATTTCCCTTTAATAACTATTTTTATGTTTCACAACTGTATTTATAAATATCTCCATATAAAGTTGTTTCCAAGCAAAGTAAAAGCATTGAGCAGATGCCCTAACATGTTTCTGCACATAGCCTGTGTTCTAAGTGGTTCTCTACTGTGTGGCACTTCATGGACAAGAAACAATGGACACAGGTTCTGGGACTCCAGAATGCTCGGGACCTGGGGTTTTCCACATAACTAATCTTACTGTAATCTGAACTTAATACCTTAGTATCTTAAGGTGGCCATAGACGCACAGATAATATCGTACGAAACGAATTTTCGTACGATATTCGGTGCGTGTATGGTGGGAAATGAGCCGACCGACATCGTCAGAGGATTAAGATATCGGTCGGCTGGTTGATCGGACTGGACGGAAAATTTTGATCGGATGCCTTTGAAATCACCCTGAACATCGGCCATTGTTAGTGCTGAATCGTCAGATACAAGTAGAATTCTATTGTTTCTACCTGTATATCTGACGATTCTGCTCTACACGTGTGTGTTGAAACGAACGATCTTTCTCGGAAAGATCTTTTCCGAGAAAGATCGTAATTGTTACGTCTATGGCCAGCTTTAGTTTAGAACAAGATAAGTATGGGACCTGTTACCCAGAATGTTCAGGATCTGGAGTTTCCAATAAGGGATCTTTCTGTATTTTGGATCTTCATACCTTAACAATGGAAAACCATGTAAACATTAAATAAACCCAGTAGGCTAATTTTGCTTAAAATAAGGATTGATTATATCTTAGTTTGGATCAAGTACACAATAGAGTTTTATCATTATTACAAAAAAAGGAAATAATTGTAAAAAATTTGGATAATATGGAGCCAATAAGATATGATACAGCCTTTCTGTAATTTGTAGCTTTCTGAATAACTAGTTTTGTATAATATACCTCAGAAGAAAATCAGAGAATAAGAATATTTTGTGCAAGCACACCTAAAATATAATGGAATTGTTTCATTTAAATGTAGTGCTGATATGGTATAGTTGGACTCACTACTATGCAGCTGTAGCAACTCCCAAATTTTACATTTGTGCATTCTGAAAGACTAACTAGAAGTTATAATAATCCCAGGAGTAGTAATTAACTTGCTAAAGTGATGGATTCCCAGCAATCCTTCAAGTTAACCTTACCACACATGACTTAGGAAAACGGTGGACACTATTCAGTGATGTACCTATAAATATTCTTAATTAGAAACTGTATAGTGGGATCTTTTATGGCCAAGTATCCCTAAAGGAGAAATAACCGTATGGATTGGTTTTACTAAGAACGATACAGTCAGCAACAGATGCTACTTTATATTCAGTCTTATTTAACTATTGGTTTAATATTGACTACATTGTTGCTATCAAGAAGACCTCAATTTACAAATTTCTTAGTAGATGGGTGAATTAAGTTGCATTAAATATTCTAATTAAGTAGAAAAGAATAGATATTACCAATATATGGGCTACGGTGCAAGTAGGGCTTTTTTGCCTCTAGCTAAAGTAGAGATAGGTGATTGTTTCAATATTTACCACCCTGTTTGCTGACTTTTCCTTTATGTGACCTGAGCTAACTGTACTTGAAGCAAATAAAAAATATCTGGTACCTTTCTTTTTCTAACATTTTTTTTGGAATGCTGCATTTAAATTCTTTTCAGCTGTGTCTGCAAAGTTAAGATGCAATATACATCCCACACATATTATTTTATTTTATTTTTCTCTCTCATTCTTTGTACCTGTTTTCTCTTTAACTTCCTTTATGTCGTCTCAAGTAACAAAGATTGATTTTTTACTTTCTATTCCTTATTTTATTCCCTCTTGTGAAACCCCAGGGAGTCACCACACAGTGTAATGAAACAGACTACTGCAGCCGTCTCACTCCTCAACATGTCACAGGCTGATGTGAGTGACCTATGCTTTGAGGTCCATTCTGCACCAACATCTTGTTCTTTTTTTTTTTTTTACAGCTGATATAGAGTCAGAGAATGGCAGGTTTCAATAACTATTTACATATCTGTGCCTTGGGGAAATAATTGCAGACAAATCTGACTTTGCTGAACTTGTCTAAAGCCAACGTTTTGTATTTCTAACAATAGCTCAAAATAGAGTCATTTATTGATCCTCAGATAAAGACCATGATGTGAGATCATTAAGTCTCCATACATATATAAAGCCAATAGGATTTCTGTGTTTTAAGACAGATATGCATGCTTTTGTTTGAATGTAAGTAAAATACAGTTGGGTTCATTTTCAACTAGGAAAGCAATGTACAAATTGCAAAAACTGGACAAGTTCCCCCATTTTTTAGCATAAAGACTTGCAGTTGTGGGTTCATGAAGGTTGAGATGGGGAATGAGAACTGTTGTGTTTTGATAGCCAAGAGTTAGTAGAGTATAACAGTTCTTTATTAGCAGGCTCATGCAGTCATTACACAACAGTAACATAAACTCTATCCCTCTATATAGACAGTACTGTATATGCACAGCATAACTTATGTGCACAGTGACCTCTGCAGGTCATTTGTATAAACACCACATATTCTCCCTAGAGTAGGAAAGCATTTCTGCAAATGTAATATACAACAATAATAAAACGATATGCAAACAGTAACCAATATTATACACTCTTCACATTTGGTCCATGCAGGTAGTTTTCTGATTCTCTCAGCATACCTAATAGGTTCACCTTCTTCAGGCCTATTGCAGTTGGCATCAGGAGTAGGAAAATGTCCTTCATCATATGGAGCTTCTCCAAAGTCATATCTAACAGGAGCAAGACAACTTGAATTCCATATGCGTCCATCAGACAGTTCATATGTGTATAGCCCTCACTGGAGTCTCACTTTAAGTGGTGTAGTAAATATAGATTGTCCTTGTTTCACTATTCCTGGTTTCTTAATTCTGACTAAAGATCCAGGCTGAAAGTGCACTTCTCTTGCACTACGTTTTCTGTCAGTATAAGCCTTGCATTTAGCTTGTTGACGTTTGACAATGTCCGCAGTAGATGATTTTGTAGGAATAGTATTTAATGGAAGTTTGATGTCTACAACATGTAACTTAGTGTGCATCTGTCTGCCATGTAATAATTCAGCTGGAGATGATTGGGTTGTTGCATGGCACATTGCTCTGTAGTTATGTAGAAACTCTGTTGTAAATACTTTCCAAGATTTCCTAGTAAGGTTTGCTGTCTGTAGTGCTTCTGTCAGACTCAATTTCTCCATTTGCTTGTGGGTAATACACTGAAGATTTTCTATGCACAGTATTCCTCTCTCTGAGAAAGATTTCAAATTCAACTGAGACAAACTGTGGTCCATTATCTGATATGAATTCTTTTGGATTTCCTTCTCTGCTGAAAACTGTAGACAGAAATGTTATTACTGTATCTGATGTTTTATATTGGATAGTCTATTAGAGATATAGCCAATCTGCAGTCTATAGGAGCATCTGCAAAAGGAACCACAATATCAATAGCAAGTTTTCCCATGCTGAATCAGAAAATGGTACTGGCTGAAGTGGTGGCGACATTTTAGACACTGGATGTGTGGCAGGCACTGGTGCTGCAGTAATGAGACCATCAATTAATTGTAGGTTTAATGCAGCAAAGAGATCCCTTCCAAGTATAGCAGTACCTTTATTCACTATGTAAAAGTCACATTTTGCAGTATTTGATTCAAATTGTACAGTCCCTGGCAAGCAACCAAGTGCAGGAATTGGATCATTTAAGTAACTGACTAGTGGTTGGCGAAAAAATTTGCGAAACTAGTTGCTGCACGTTTTTGACGCGCGTTGCGTCGTTTTCGTCACGTCGCATCGTTTTCAACGCGCGTTGCGTCGTTTTTGTCACTTCAAAAACGATGTGCAACTTGTTTTTTTAAGTGTATTTTCGCCAGGCGAATTTTCGCTGGCGTTTCGCGAATTTATTCGCCAGTGGCAAATCGCGGGAATTTGCTGCGAATTCGCCCATCACTATAACTGACCAGTCTCAGGGCAGGTGCAACAAGCATATTGTTTGCAAAGTATTTCAAGAAAATATCCTTTGATGTCTGGAATAAATGAACTCGCTTTATCCACACTTAATACTGTAGCATTTGTAGTAGTGACTTCATGAACATGTTTAGCAGGATTACGCAGGTTTTAGCCAAATGACCTACCTGAGAATTTACACTGTACTGCTTTTGCAGGACATGTAGCATAATTTGCAATGTGTTGAATTGAACCACAGCAAAAGCTGTATTTTTTATTTGTATCTGCTGCAAGGTTTTGCAGTGAATCACTTTCCTTAGCACTGTATTTTGCCTGTGACTGTGCATTATTAGGCCACTGTACTGGATTCACAATCTGTACATTCCCAGCAGTTGCTTGACAGAGAGTTTAAGCTTTTGCCACTGCTGTTAGTAAAGCTCCACCAATGAGGCGAGCTGAGTTGCTCACCTCAGGCAGCAGTGTCAGCTAGGTCTCCAGGGGCGGCAAAAAGCTGCGGCAATATCTTAAGAAACGGCGCTGACTGCTGTTTCAATTTGGCTAGCAACTGTAATAATTAAATCCTGTTCCAGGAGCAGTCTCGCTCTCTCTAATGTGATGTGAGTTTGTTTTTTTCCACTATTTGATCTCTTAGATGTGCTAACAACCAGCTACCTCACAGCTACTATAAAATGTTCTGTGGAATCACCATTACGCTGTCCACGTTGGCGGAATTTATATCTTTCAGCAACCACATTTACTCGTCACAACAAAGTTCTTTATAACAGTAAGATCAGTTTCATAAGTTTCATCAAGTAATGGTTATGTATATAATATATGCTGTGCCTAGGTGCAGGCTGCTGCAGAGGTAAAAGAGACATCCTTGTCACCAATCTGTTGTGTTTTGATAGCCGAGAATTAGTAGAGTATAACAGTGCTTTATTAGCAGGCTCATGCTGCCATTACACAACAGTAACAAACTCTATCCTTCTAAAACAGTATAGATAGTATTGTGTATGCACATCATAACTCATGTGCACAGTGACCTCTGCAGGCCATTTGTATAAACACCACAAGAACCCCAAAAGATTTTTAGCCAGTATAGTATGCAGCTAAGGAGGAGGGCTCTTGAGCATTTTTGCCCCAGGTATACATAGATGCCCCCTAATATTTAGTTTTAATGTTAAAAGTATTATCATAAAGAAAACAATATTTTTTCTTGAAGCTTGGTACTCTACTGGAAAGGGATGAGCTAATTTTTCACCTAATACAAATTTGTGTCAAAATATATATTTTTGTGTGGTGAAAATGTTGCTTTTGGTGCAGAGAAAATAAATTTTGGATAATGTTGGCAAAAATTCAATAAAATTTAATCGTATTCACATTTACTAATGAAATCAACAATTTAGACTTGTTTCATTGGATTTTGAAAAACAAGCAGCAAAAAGCTAACATGTACATGTCATTTTACAAACAATGCATTGTATATCTGTATGAAAAATCACCGATATGGTTGAAATGAACATTTTCCTATTAAATCTTTTAGCCAAAGGTGTGTTCACCACTGATACATTATTTTTTTTAAACATTCAAAAAATTACAGTACACTGCTTGACTTGAATATATGTTTGGATTCTAATGATGGTAATACTTGTGGACATGAACACAAGGCAAATTTCTTACATATTTAAAATCTGCTTTTTAATGTTTCCCGTGTACACTCTACATTTATAGCCTGTTGTCACCAAGCTTTTCCGATCATATTCACTGGTCCCCTCTGGGAGCCCATTAAATTTCAGGCTTTCTAAATGCCGTAGGTCAAGGAATCAGCTACAATGACAGCTGTCCCAGGAATTAGGTGGCGTGTCATCCTGTGTTTCATTTAGAACCAGCTCATATCTGGTACTTATCCAGTCACTGGTCAAGCTTATCATGAATCCACAAGGGACTGTGACAAAGCATGAAGAAACAGAGTAAAATAGTAAGGGAGAATGTTGCTTATATGACTTCTCACCTCTAACTCACCAGTTCTGTCCCAGGGGTAGATTCTTTTATAAACAGCACTCATCTTGACTATCCATCCCTTCCAAAGATTTTGTTTCCTGCAGAGCACAGAAACCCTTGTACTTTTTCATTTTGAGACATTCCATTGCATTAATAATACATGCACATTGTAGCCTTGTACAAATGTACAGATCAAACATGTTATACAGAGATACCTTATACTGGGAGAAACTAAAAAAAATCCCCACCAACAAATTTTATATTTTGCACAAGACAACAAATGTTTAGATATTTGAATTTGAAGTAGTACAGGAATTTCACACAGGAGCATCTGATATATATGTGTTTAAATAAGAACGTACCTGATATACATCATTACTGATTTTGAGTTAGTGGTTAATCAATTTATTATACTGTAGATCTTACAGGCATCTAAAATGCACTTGCTACTTTATGTAGTTTTATACATGGCATGGCATAACACTCATAAGAGTAAACCAAACAGAGAAAAAAATAAGTCTTTTATGGAGAAATTCATAGTTTTGCCAGATACAATGTTTGTTAATCTGCCTTCGGTTTTTGCAGAAAATCCTGGTCTGTTGCACCAGAAAACTCAGAACTCATTATTAACTCTTCGCTTGCCTCTCCATGCCTATATAAAGAGGTGTATGGACTCCATGATTGGATGAACAACATGGGTGCATTTTTTCCTTATGAAAAAAAAAATAGTTGTAGCATAGTGAAAAGTAGCACAGCATGCTACTGTAGAGCCACAACATTGCTTTCAGTAGTTACAAACATTTTTGGCAAAGCAAAATAGCCAGTTCCCCTGATCGCAACTCACTAGTAGTGATGGGCGAATTTATACGCCAGGCACAATTCGCAATGAATTCCCACAAAACGCCAGTGAAAATTCGCCTGCTGTAAAATTTGCTGGCGTACCGAAAATGACTCAACGCACGTCATTGCAACAAAAAAGTTGCAGAGAGCTAAAAAAGCACAGCAGGAAAAAAATGTCCATTGACTTCAATGCATTTGGACAAAAAGTCGCCAAGATAAAAAAGTCAGCACAAGAAAAAAATAAAAAAAACACTTATTTGGAGTGAGAAAAAAAGTTGTGGTAGTAAAAAATTTGACATTTTGCTCTTATTCAACAGCAAAGCAAAATGGGACAGACTCAGTTATCACTACTTGTAACTTATAACTTCTAGTTACCACAGGTCAGTTGTCATAAATAACCAGGAGTATCACAAACAACGTCCCAAACTTATTTTGAATCCAAGCTTCTCAGTGAGCTCAGCTTCCCTGTGTCTTTCCTCCATACTGAAGGCTTGAGCTGCCTTTTTAATTATCCACCTGAGGTGCTTCAAGAAAACACAAAACACTTGGGATGGATTAGCAGTCTCTAAACCACTCCATTACGAACCTGGTCCATAAATAAGCTCTGTTCTGGACTTTCCCGGATATCCTGGTGACCTCACAACTATAAACCTGAGATTGGTGTCTGGAAACATTTCATTAGTCATTTCTGTACAAATCAGTAGACTATATCCCCAATGTATGGCATACCTAAATGTCTCTCTTTATTGTCATTCCATAGATACAGGGTATACAGCACCATGTCAACTGTGTGCAGCCATCCTGCCGCACAAAGAAACAGAAGCTTTTATTTAAAACCAGTGAGTTCCAATGTTTTTAAATATTCTGGGCCTTTGTCAATAGGTATATTAGGTCTGATGTTTTACAAGTTGCCAAGGAGTTTTATGACTACTTGAGGTTGCAGGCTTAGTGCAATTATATAGCAAGTTCCAAGGTTACATTTAATACTCTGTACAAAAATGCGGAAATTATATTTCATAATACAGTCCCACTGCATCATGTACTGTAACACAAGTGACATAATTAATACTAATTAGAAGTGATCGCATAACTAAGTGCTATGATCCATCTTTAAAATTAATTATGGCTCTTTGTACTATAAGTACGTAAAGTACTTCAATATCACTCTTTTGCAGCAACATTAATACATGTTTTATTTTGTGTGTCTTGCCATGAATGTGTCTAAAATTCCTGATTTCACATGCTCAGGTCATCTCATTCTTAGAGGGACATCATACAGGTTAATGATCTACAGGGAGTCCTTGAGTAACATACACCCACAACTTACCAACAACTCTCAGCATTTAGGCTAATAAACCAGCACAGGGTGTTGGGGGATCAGGCTTAAATTGTTGGGGGATCAGGCTTAAGATAAGTAAGTGCCCTCAGCTGGCTCAAGCAGGAGGAGTACTGCCTGGAACACAACATATCAGGTTCAAAACCAGGGAGCTCCTCACATAACCTTTATATTTTCATACTACAAACAAATCAACCATACTTTTTCAAGCATTGAAAACTGCTGACTCATGCAGTTGAAGCAGAGGAGATCTGTCAGCAACTCACAGCATGAGTGTGTTTATAGCTGGAATAAAATGTTTGTTTGAGGAACAACAATGGTTTTCCTTTAACTGGAGAAAGTGTATACTCAAAGGGCTTATTTTACCTTTGATATTATGTGGTCAGTTGGAAAAATATTTACATTGTTAAAAAATATATTAATTCAAGCAAAATTTCACCATGCTTGGCTGATGTATTAGCAATATAAAACACCAATGTTTTATTGCAATGTCATTATATGCTGCTTATTAGGACTGCACCCATAATAATAATTTAATATTTCTTAATTAAGTGTTAAAATAAGTTATATGGGCTATTAAAGCTAGTGCTTGAGGCAAAAAAAAATTAAAAAAGAAATTGTGCAATAGATAAACATTTTTTTATGTAAAATGTCTAAGCAGTCATTGTAATTCTAAAGACTATTTCATTGGACTTTCTTACTCTGTACCTCACAAATAGACTAATGTTTCATTAATTTTACTCTTTGTTCCCAGATAAAGAATATGTTGCTGTATAATAAGAATGAGCACTTGAATTATGATGGGAACAGCACTTACATGCCAGTTTTATTGCGCCACAGACTGGCTTGTGATGACATTCTACATTTTGGAAGGATAACCCTTCCATTATTAAGGACACCCAAAACATTCAATAAAATTGGCTAAATTCCTTAAGTGCCAGTCCTGACATTACCCAAGAAACCGTTCCATGGTGATGCCTGGCTAGATATCCAGGGAGGAAGAGCACCACAAAAAATTTGGAGTGTGAGGGATTTTCTACTAGAATTTTGATAATGCATACTAAGCATATAATATAATTTGCAATTCTCTTCATTTTGTTTGTCAGGACAACACAAATACAAGCAGGCTATGTGGCAGCTGCTAGTGAAAATTCTCCAGAAATCCAATCCACAGGGACACGAGTTTATGAACAGTCAATTCACTAGTGAAAGACACCGTCACTAGGGCAGTTTCATGCCCTATCACCAGGTAAATTTTCACTCAGACGACTGATCGTTACTCTGCAAATTCACTACATTCTCCTTCATCTTATGTCAGTGACTTGACATTAAATCCAGTTTGCCGGAAAGTCTCTAAAAAAAACACTGATGTTTTTTCATATCTTAAAGCGGAATTGCATTCAAAAGTTCTAACTATTAAAATTTTTTGTGTTAACATGTTTTGCTACCATTTGAGGGGCATGCCACATTTGTTTTAGGGTGGGCTCATATCTAGGACAATAGAGTATCTCTTTTGTCGTTATTTTGTTTCCTTTGATGTGTGCAATAATAAGTGGCCAATTCAAGCATTTGCAAGAACATCTCTGAAAAAGACATGTATACAACATACATGTGCTTACTCTATTCAAATTGATCCAAGCATAAGAGTAATAACAAAGCTTAATTGGCAGAATTGAACATTAGTGAATCTTTGCTATGAATTGCTCGTTCTGATGAATTAACGCTACCGAAACTTCACCAAAGTTCAGCTGCTGAGAATTATTGTAGTGGTAACAAATTTAAGCCTGGCAAAGTGGTGTGGAGTTTGGCAGAGTGTTCTCTGGTAAAAATTTAGCTTTTAGTGAATTTCCCCCATGAGTCTTCATTTTTATTGTAATTCTGTTTTTGTATTACTTATTTTTAGTGATGGGTGAATAAATTCACCAGGCATGGATTTGTTGAAAATTTCCTCATTTCACCACCTGTGAATACATTTGCAAAACTGCGGCAAAACTTATGGTTATACAGTATTTGTATAGCACTAATTGTGAATGCAGTGCTGTACAGTAGAACAATCCATCAGTTGAAAAGACAGGAGTCAATACAATAATAAAATACAATTAATACTTTACACTTAAGATTAAATACCAAGCACTGAGAAAAGACAAGAGAGGGCAGTGCCCTGTAGAGATAGCAATCTAAGTGACTACATACACAAAAAGCTGGAGTTTACAGTGCATTATAAGTGACCATACTAAGTCAGAAGTATTAGGAGTCCATTTATTAAACCTCAGTTTTTTATGGTCGAGGTTTCAGGGGGAAAACTAGAATTCTTGTTAAAAAAATTGAATTTTTACACACCAAAGCTGTTAAAAATACAATTCCGAAAACATTCCATCTCAAACCTTTTCGAGGTCATGTATAAGTCAGTGACATATGTTATTAAAGTTGTTTCTTGACAAAGTGATCTGCAATGGATAATCCAAAAAAGTTGAAAAAATTTAGTTTTTGAAGCATCAATTGTACAATACAAACTGATGAGCTTTTGCTTTGACGTTTTGAATGCTCTGATTTTTTTGAGAAAAGGTATTGATTAAACAAGTTCAATTCGTGGAAGGGAGTCAGGCTGACTTTGTTTTCAGAATTTTTTTTAAAAAGTTTGGGTTTTAGTAAATCAGCCCATTAGAGTACTTTAAGATGTAGTGTCTGAGTTTATTTCCAGAGGAATTAAGGCAAGGCCGAATGTAAGGAGCAACAAGAGAGAAACATTTAAGGCATTGAATGATGGTGTGAAAGTCTAAATTCAGCTTCACAACACAAAAATGCAAAAAATAAACAATATAAATTTGCTCTTAAAAAAGGGACTGGCCAGATCACCATGTGGGCAGATAAGCTTTTGGACAAGTGAATGAATTCATTGTACATGTACTTGCAATGCTATCTATTACATTTAGTAAATATAAAATACAACATGTTGTGGCTATGTATGTTTTTATTTTTTATAAATTCTATATATTTTTTTATTTTTTATAACCTCTATAATTATTGATGTATTTATTTACAATAACTGTGAATGGCCTCACTAAAGAAGAAATCTAACTTATAACACTTTCACTGCTGTTTCTTTTTAATGGTGCACTAAGTTTATTTCATATTGTGCATTTCATGTTATCTCACATTTTTTATTATTTTAAAAAGCAGTGGACATTATAATTTGCATGCAAAGTGGACTCATTTTCTTAAGTAGCTTGATTGAAATTGATTTCAACATTCAATATGATGTTACACCATTTCTACACAGGTATGAGACCTGTTATCCTGAATGCTCTGGACCTGTAGTACTCTGGATCAGCAATCATTCCATAATCTTCATACCTTAACTCTACTAAAAAAATAATTAAAACATTAATGAAAATTAAGTGGATTGTTTTTACTCCAATGAGGATTAATTATATCTTGGGATCAAGTACAAGGCACCGGTTTGTAATTACAGAGAACAAGGAAATCATTTTAACATTTTATATTATTATATTATATTAAAATGGAGTATATGATAGATGGCCTTCCCCTAATTCTGAGGTTTTGGGATAATGGGTTGCAGGATAACGTATTCCAAACCTGCCTTTCATTATCCCACTTTAGCAACACTCAGAATAAAGTTGGCAGAGTTTTGAACTGTGATGCTAGAACTAAATGGATATAGTGGGTGTTTATCATAATGACTTTATCACTAATTCCCATGCAAACCATACCAGATAGTTTTTATAATTGTTTATAATTATATATTTCCCCAGATATGGTGAATTTCTCTTGTTTTCTATTCTGGTTGTCATATGGTAACATATCAGCCTAATCTTTTACTAGGGATGAAAATGGTTAAACATCTTCTAGAAATAATACAGTATGTCCTCAGATTTTATAACAAAGCCAGTCAAGGGGGAATCTTATACCGAGTTCATTTTCACTGTCAGTGATTTTTACGCTTTATTTTGTATACCAATTTGAAACCTCTACATATTCTATTATATCTGTGAATATATATGTGTGTAACAGAACAAAAGTAAATTGTAAACATGATTTTAAAAATATACAAAAATGTCATAAGGGTGTAAAGTGCTCTCCAGCGCTTTACTAAAGGCTAAACATTTAAGATTTTAAGTATAAAGTCTAAAACATTTTTAAGTCTAAAGGTATAAAATTTTCATTTCCATATAGCTTCTGATGGATTTAGTAGAACAGGACTTCAGTTTTTGTTGTGTACATAAAATGGTCTCTGACTATGGCAAAAGAAAAATATTTCACACAGAATAATTATGGTTGTTAATAATTGTGATTTTAATCCAGTTTGGTAATTTGAAGAGACGCAGTTGCAAACAAGCTCACTAAATACCTACTTTCTTTGTAATATAAGTTTCCCTCTTGCAATTTTAGATATCATTGGGTTTGCTGTTCCAAGAACACGAGCAGAGATAAGAATGAGTCATAGGGAACATGGCCGTCTGCATTAACTTTAATTCTGTCGAGTGTGTAGAAAAGTGCCTAAAGGAAACTTCAGAAGGAACTGCTGTATGCTGGAGTTACATTAAATAATAAGGCTCAGAAATACAGTATAATCCTTTGCTATATTAAAGTATGATCTTTATTAGCTTCGAGGTAGACTGTAAAAAAAAAAAAAACACAAAACAAAGCAAAAAAGAAAAATGCAGACAGACAATCCACACATCTTGAATATAATTTCAAGGGGTTATATAAAACAAAAACAGAAATATTTGTCAATTTAAAATTTTCATCTAAATTTTAGACATATTAGAGCCTACTGAAATAAATTCAAACAGACTGATAGGTTTAGGTTAATTTCTCAATCAATAAATACATCCTAGTGAAATATTTTTCATGTGACTTTTGATGTTATCAGAATTGTGTATTTTTTAATGAGGATATAGCTGTATGCATGTAGCACATATCCATATTGCTGTTGAATGCATGACACATACTACAATAGTGCTTCAGCAATGTACATCCTGGAGGAAAGATAACAAAGGGTCTTCAAATTCTTCAAATCTTTTGTAATCCTTTTAAAATAGTTAATATTAATTATTTTGCAGCTATATAATGAACAGAACTAAAAAGCTTAACTTTGATTACACTAAGTGCAAAAGAAGGAGAGGAAGAGTTTTAAGCAAAACAAATTTGTAGTTGCAAGGGCAGTTGACAGGGTATGGAGCCTTACAGACATGGACAGTATACCAAAATACAGTATACTCTGAATGGGGGAATAGGAAAGAAGATAGCAATAAAAATGGGGGCTCAAGAAAGGGGCACCTTTGTTATGTAAGACAGAGAAAATATCTGGTGTGGAGAGGTAGAGGAGCATAAACAAGAGCTAACTTAAAGCTATTGTGATTGTAAGCGCATTATTTTATGATACAAATAGTTCAGATATTGTTTAGGAGAAGTATCAAGATTCTAGGTTTATAGACATTTAGTACCTGAGTGGCTGGTGGGAAGTGCAGAGAGTTATTCAAAGTCCTCTGGTCCTCCTTTAGGCTTAAGAGGTATTTTGTGATGGCATGCCTTAAGACCATTGCATCCAGCTGCTCCATTGTTGTTGAAATGTATTGCCACACTTAGGGGCAGACTTACAGTATTAAGGTTTGAGTTGTGTTTTCCATCAAAATTTTAGTTTTTTAGCTTTTTTGGTAAAAACTATTTCTAGTTACAAAAAACAAACATTTTTGGATTTAAAAAATATAATAATGTAAAACTTAACGACAGAGGTTCCTTGAATCATTTAAAGATTTTAATAGTCTTCATTATGTTTTTTGGATGGTTTTGATGAAAACTTGATCAATTTGAACAATTTGAGTTTTTCCAGCTGGAAACTTGATCAATTTGAATTTTCGGGTTTCACAACTTGAACTCACTGAATTAAGTTTTTTCCTTTCCTGATTTTTTTCTTAAATAAGAAACTGTTTGAGTTGTGAGTTCATTCGAGGTATAAGAATCTCTAACATTCAACCTTTGATAAATAATTTCAATGCTAAGAGTTACAAAAATATACAAGTACACAACTATATCTCTAATTTTACCTGGTTGCCTCATTAATGGGTTCAACAATAGTTGAAAATATCTACTTCATATTGACAAACAGTTCAGTTACAACATGGATAACAAGAACATTTCTAGTTATGAGACCTTTAAACAACATAGAGAAACTTTTTTGTGAAGAAAAGGGGTTTCTTCTCTACTGCTGGTATCTCTGTAAAGTTTTGTAAGAAGTCCATTATTAATACTATCAATCTGTATGCTTTTATGAACACTAAAATTCCACAATTAAAATGAAGCTATTAAAAGTAGAAAGCACAATTGTGTTGCAGCTTATGGCTTGAGAACAGCAAATGGAGAGCCTATGTCATCCTACCTTGAAATGATGAGATGAGAGAAAATTAAGTATTTTTGTGCTTGTATGTTACAAAAGGCTTATTCAGCACAAGGAAAGTCATTTTATGTTATTCTCTAGCATAGCATCTGTATACAATAAGAGTATATAGAAAACTAATCTGGTGGTGCTCTGATGCCAGAAATTGTCCTCACGCTGTTAAAATGAAAAGTATTTAGGGAACAAATTTAGGTGGACCTGGCATTTAACATCTGTTATTTAGGGTGCCAGTGTTTGGCCTATAACAAACACAATCATGTTATTACCTTGGCAAAACATAAAAATAGGATGCAAAAAAGTAACCAAAGCAAGAAAGGAATTTGTTGAGTCAGATAATAAAGTGAATTATAAAAATTGAGCAAATCAGCCAGTTTAAAGAAATAGCAATGGGAAACACAAATGCCTTTGCATTCACAGGGAAAATAATTGAAAATATGATGGAGGAAAAAATAAAAAAAAGCAAAGATGGTGCCTGGAAGGACCAGGAGAGAGAATTGAAGCAATTGTGAATGGAAATAGGTTCTGAGGCTCAAGAAAAGGCAAGTTGTCAATGCAGATGTCAGCAATGAAAGTTAAAATGAGATGACTTTGGAGAGGTAGTGAAATGGAACGGAATGGTAGGCTGCAAATAAGGTTGGTGTGAACGCCTTCATTACTGGTGGCTTTAAAGTATGCTGCTCCAAAAGTCTCAAAAGTCTTTTACAGAGTTGTTATTATCAAATAATCTATAAACCAATAATGGCAACAAGGCACAAGTATCAGAAGCTTGGGAATGGGTTGCTTGTTATCAATTAACTTTGTGCATTTTCTTGTGAATCAACATATTTACTGTTTACTAGCTTGTGCACAGACATAGGGAATGTTAAAAACATGTGTTCTTCAGGTGTAGCACATCAACTAATCCAACTTTGCTTTCCGATAGCAGACAACTAAATACCGTGTACTGGTGGTAAGATTTAGGACTGAAGCTAATTTTATATTATAGGACAGACAAATTGGAACTCTCTTATTTTTATTTTTGTAAAAGCATGTTAATAATTGGTATAATAGTGACAACTAAAACTGTGTGTCAGATGAAACACTTGCTTATGATACCTTTATCTAACTAGAGTTTTGGTGGGAACAACATAATATATGGATAGTTCAGCCAATGACAATTGCCACATTAAATGGGGGGGTGATAGTAGAATAACTGCAGGTTTTTATTAAAACATTTTCAAATGTCACATAAAATCATCCTGTCTATACCTTTGGTTTCACTTAGATTTCGCAGTTTATGTTTCCTCTGGAACAAAAAGAAAGGAAAAAGTGAAAACCTTTTTCTTGATAATGTAAACTTTTATGGGGTAACAAACAAAGTGAATAAATGATGTTGAGTGATACACTAAAGTGTTGAAATTGTGTAAAATCCACCACCGTGAAGTTAAATTTAAGTAAAAATGAAGAGTAGCTGTAATTTGTTTTAAAAGACCATATATCTTAGAGCAACAACATCTTTAAGGCACATTTCTAATGTGATATTTACTGTACAATGACTAAATTCAAAATCAGAGAGGTTGTAGTGGATCTTGGGACTCTTAGTGGATCTTGGGACTCACTTATTTGGATGTTGGGAGGATTGCAAAATCTGAAATCCACATTTTATCTGATAAATAGACCACAGTTTTTATAATCTGACATGCACTGTACATGTTTTATGGCCACTGGTTCTGACCTGAAAGAATATGAACAGACAAGATCAGTCGATCAGTCACGAAATTATAACATTTTAATGTTATATTGTCTGGGTATTTTTTTATGGCTCTATGAAACTACACTAGCCTTGATTTTCACAACTTCCAATGTTTAAAAAATCTGAACATCGCTCATCCATGATTTTCAGATTATCCAATATTTAGAGAAATATTCTGCTAATTCCCATGGTTAAGGAACCAGGTGAATTAGCAGAACAGTTTTCTTAATATTCAAATAAGATGGTATATTTCTAACAGAAATGGTTAAAAATGGTTCAGGAGCTTTGCATACTAATACATTCCTGCTTCTTAGGCAGAATAAAGCAATTACAGTATTTAGTATCCAAAGTATGTTTATTTTGCACATGAATGAGTATGAAGGGGTATAATACAGAAACAAAAATAAAAGCAATAGAATGGTATCAGTCAGATTTCTTCTCTGGGTGCCCTAAAAATGAGTTTGACAAGGTCAATGTAGGTCCCATTCAACCATTCAACCATTGGCATTTTTATTTTTAGTATTATATGTGCACCTTTAAATACCTCTGAAAATAAATATGTGAGAAATCTTTTAAAACCATAAGCTTTTCTGTGAAGCTATCTCTAGTAGGTCCCTACACATTTGCTGTCTTGCAACAACAGAACGTGCACTGCTGAAAATTTGGCAGAAAACACTTACACTGGCAGAAAAGTTTCCATGCCAAATGCAGCAAAAGGTTTGAATCAACATTTTCTGTGAGGCAAAATATGTTCATAATGCTGAATGTGTTAAGATGCAAAAAAAAAAAAGAAATATGACTGCAGGTGAGGAGTATCCAGTCTGAGAGAAATGTCAGTCAGGGATACGTCATTTGTTATTTATGTTTCTTAAAGCTGAAAATATGTGAAATAGTTTTTAACAAGTTTATAAAGTTATATCTTTTTAATACTAGAATGAATGTATATTTGCCAGTAAAACAGCATTGCTGTCAGTGAATGGTTTTAATTGCTATTAAAATTGACGTAAGGCTCTTGAGTTATCCTGTTTCTCTTATCATGGCTACATCCTGAGCCAGCTCATTTGCAACTCATTTCCAAGTACATTTGGTGGAGGCTTACCAAAAAGCTGAACTGTAGGAGGATATCACATGCACAGAAAGAACATTACAGTCTGTTGTTGGAAGGTTCCTGAAAGAAGGCTTTTTTTCTCACCATGAAAAACGTCAATCAAATTCAGATTTTTGTTCAATTTGTTACTATAAGGCAGTGTTAGTATTGCCAGACACAAGGAGGCCCATTTACTAAAGATAAGATATTAGAGGTATTAGAGATTTTTGAAACCACAATTAATCTCTTTTTATCTAAACTCATGAATGCCATGATATGCCAAGTTATCAAAAGACCTGAATTAAAAAAATCTGAACAAAAATAGCTGTTGAAAAAATTTGTAAAGCTCAATTGTTTTGTGAACGAATGGAAAATGTTTATGGCAATGAAAGGTTTGATCTCCTAAAACCCTTAAAACCACGTACGAAAAAATGATAAATCAGGAACAAATTATGAATTAGGAACAATATGAAAAATGTATTTGTGTACATTTTATGAACTTTTATAAATCGGTCAGGCTTTCCACCCAGTTATTGTTTAGATGGCTTAAGAACTAAGTACATTCTAAATTCCAGACTGTTTATGATTGAGGTAACAAATGTTTCGGAAGAGGGTGGTTGTGGGTGTGTACAGGGAACTTTGAGGCAAATGGGACAATGAATCCTGAAATTTCAAAACAACTTAAGTAAAAAAAAAAAAAACAATCTTATAGTACTGAAAGGAATCCCAGGGACAAACATTCGTTGCACCACACCTTAAATTTGCAATTTGGGAACAAACAACTGGATTTGTGTGGCTTTTTCTTAAAATGGCCCCCGCCTGCTAACTGCTTAATAAAATTGATAAAAAAAGATATTCTTGAATTCTATGGTCTTTTGCCACATTTGTTACTATATTATGTTATGATCTATTGGTCAATTAGGCCAGTTTCAAAAACACAAGCAGAATGAGCCATATTTTCCATATGAAATTTGTCGGGTACATTTCTAATTATGCATACACACTGATAGCTTTCTGCCTTATACTGTAGGTGCTTTATCCTGTCAGACATCCAAAAAGAGTGTATTAATAGCAGCATTACAAATGCCCCCTTTGTTCACCTGACACATTAGACAGTGGCAGATTTTCTGCTTTTTCTTCTCATTTTAGTTAAACTGCAACTAAAACTGGCAGTGTTTATTAGCTAGAAAAGAGTCCTATTTGAAAAATAAATGTGCTATATATATATTGTGACATGCCACTGGCCTGCACATGCACTTTTATGGGGGAATTAGCATTTGGTAGGCAGGTAGCATAGGATTTGAAGTTTAGAGACAGGGACACGAAGGATTAAAACACTGGGCATTCCCAACAAAAAGGCAACAGACACAATTCAGGTTACAGTTACAAAAAAACTTCACTGTAGACATGCAGGGTACAGTTCAGCAACTACACTACACACCATCAAGGAAAACGCTCACCCTCTTGAACTTCAGGGTATTTTAGCTTTGCTGGCTTCGCCTCCTGGGGCTAAGACTCACTAGTCTCTGCCAGTCCTTTTCTCTTTCTCTCCCCACAAGGGATTTAGGCTCCAACCTCTGGAACTCTCTTACTGGCAGCAAAGCTCCTTTTGCACCTCACTTTCCTAGAAAGCTATGGGAACACAACCCTTTTACATTGCCAGGTAGGTCCTCTCTCAGCTGCCACTTAATTACATTGCTGAGAGGGAATATTAACCCTACCTGAGCCGAGTATTCCTTTGCAACCCATACAATGCAGTTTAAATGCACTCCATTTCCAAACACCCTGTCACAATATATATATATATATACTGTATATACACACACATATGTTATATTTGTACAACATTTTCAGTTATATTTTCCATTAGTGAGCATTTCTATTAGTGGTTGATCAAGCAGTTGAATGAATCGTGTATAATATACCAGTGACTGGTAATTATAATCAAGCTTTAGAATGCATTATATAGGTGGGATTACATAATATGGTATGTTGCACAAATGGATGGTTTTATTAGAAGCTGTGTGTGTCGTTAAATCCATCGAGCACAATCCACACACACCCATCTCTCAATAGGTCGCCTATGCTTGCAGGAGATCTTTGTATTTTGAAATTATTCAACAATAGGGATTTAATTAGGGCATTTTGCAAACAGTGTAAACCCCTTTAAAAAAGGAAATTATTTGTATAGGGTCCATTTTAAAGTAATATGTAGAATCAGCAAGAATTGCAAAGGGAACAATTTCTATACTAGGCAGCATTGAAAAAACATTGTATGATTGGTGCATGTACTCTAATACGATTTTCATATTATGTTAAAACATTTCAGTGGCAGAGAGAATTGTATGTAATTTAAATGGCTCACCATGTCACTGTAGTTAAAGAATTACACAATTTTAAATAAATGTGGGTTTATGGTGTATCAAGTATTCCCAGTAAGCTCAGGGTCATCAGAGCAAAGTTTTCTTCTTCTGTATAAATCAGGGGTCCCCAACCTTTTTTACCCGTGAGCCACATTCAAATGTAAAAATAGTTGGGGAGCAACACAAGCATGAATAAGTCCCTGGAGTTGCCAAATAAGGGCGGCGATTGACTATTTGGTAGCCCCTTTGGTACTGGCAACCTGGAGGCTCTGTTTGGTGCTATACTTAGTTTTTATGCAATTAAAACTTGCTTCCTAGCCTGGAATTCAAAAATATGCACCTGCTATGAGGACAAGGAGAGCAACATCCAAGGGGTTGGAGAGCAACATGTTGCTCGCGAGCTACTGGTTGGGGATCACTAGTATCAATGAAGCTTGCAGATGGATGCAAATATAACTGCCTGGGTTGAGATCTGGAGATTGAGTAAAGGAGTAGTGATGGGCGAATTTGTCCCTTTTCGCTTTGCTGAAAAATTAGCGAAAAAATTTGCAAAACAGCGCCGGCATATAATTTTTGGACGCATCATCCATTTTAGGAGGCTCTTTTGGGTGCCAGTGCAAATTTGTGGTGAAAATGCGCTGGTGTCCAAAAAACGGTTACCCACATCTGATTTTGTTGACGCCGGCACATTTTCACCAGCAAATTTTCACGGTTCATTCAAATGAATGTTGTTTCCCGGTGTGTTGGGCTTTTTTTAATACTTACACCTACTGTATGTTGCTGTAAGATATGGCACCAAACAATACAATGCTGAAATCAATAAATTTGCATTGTGTACTGTACTTAGAGTGGTTTAAAGATCGTATATATATATATATATATATATATATATATATATATATATATATATATATATATATATACTACCATCATGATATGCCATTCCCTGAATAGTATCTATCGATCTATCATGAATATATATATTAGCAATTTCTTATTGGTTAGTTTCAATATAACCAGTAGCTTTGGTGTAAAATGGGTGATACTGTCTAACTTTAATCATTCCATTTCCAAATAAAAAGAAATTACATACTGCTTCCCCGTTATTTAGTTAACCCCAGCAAATTATGTTTGTTTAGCGTTGGTTAAATCAATGATGTCATCATTATGGGACATTTACTTGCAAAGCTAAACAAAGAAATCATAGGCAGCATTGCAGCTACTACTCATTCCAGAGTGAACATTGCTTAATTATAGTCTATCATATAATACACAGTGTATTGTGATCTGGGGTTTCTGAGCTTAATGGAATGCATCCCTTGCTGTGAATTATTGAGTGCTCCTATAAGCTATTTATTTAACCTCATTTTGCACAAGGCTGAATTCCCTTTTCAGAGGGAACACATCTTTATTAACACCAATCCATAAAGAAATCAAGGAACATGCATCTTATTTCAAATTACAAAAGCACTGCAATTAGTAGTGTGGTAGCTGGAGGCTCTATCAACAGAACAGATCGGCAACCAGATAACTGCTGAATTTAAATAACTTCTCATATTCTTCTCCAAGTGCAGATATATTGCTTTCTAAAAACCTAAGGTGGAACACAGGCTTTACAATGGTAAATAGCCTACATACATGAATATAAATACAGCTCCTATTTTGTGACTGCTATCACATTTCAATAAACACAACTGGTATTTTCTAAACATATGCAAAATAATATAGCTGACGGGGTGCAGACTTTGGAGAGCGTGCCTTCTAAACTGCTTCAAAAACTCTTCATTTTAAGAAACCCATTACTACTTACAAATGATGCTCTCTCTCTTTCTTTCTCTCTCTCTCTCTCTCTCTCTCTCTCTCTCTCTCTCTCTCTCTCTATATATATATATATATATATATATATATATATATACATACATACATACAGTATATATATAGTTTATGACACGCAGATTCCTGCAACAGATGTTCATTACTTTTCGGTTACAAAAGTAAAGTAACTAACTAAATAATTTGGCCAGAGGTGGACAAACATCTGCATTCAACTTTACTATAATTGGAAGCATGGCTAAGACATGAATTATAGCATCATAATAATGATAGCATGAGTTATATATGTATTTTAAAGTCCAGAATGCATCTAGAGGGAACTGTCCTGATTTCCTCACACAGCTGGAAAGACATTAACTCTGGTTATATAGCTTCTGGTCATACAGATGGAACAGGGGACTAGAGCTGTTACATTGTGTTCAAGTGATGTGGCATTCCTGCTGATTCCAGTTCTCATCCTTGATATGTACATTTCTGTTTCACACTCAGGACAGATAGAAGGCAAAGTGAAACAAATAAAGCTAGTCAAAATAAGGAAATTGATGAAAGAAGAATTAAACCCTGCTTATGCCACCTCCAGGTCTCTTTCTACCCTCTTTTCAACCACACTATGGGCAGCCCTCTAGACTGTCCTTCTAATGGCACCTAGCTCAAAAACAGAGTATTACAGCAGGGTTGGCAGGTGCTGTGTTGACCATTTCTATGAAATCTCCCAACAGGACCATGTGCAAGTGAAGCTGTGTCGGACCTGGATTCAACTGTACATGTTTGGTGTCACCAGTTGTAGAGAAGAGGATCTAAAGCTGTTTAGATGGTGTCTGCCAATGAAGGGTTTCAATCTCCTTTAAGAACAGTAATATAAAAATACAGTGATATGCTTTCCATTACTCATAGCCAAATCAATGAAATATAACATTATTATAAAAAAATCCCCCCTGGAAAGTTTAATTTGAGAAATTGCTGCACAATTAGGGTCCTTAATATCTTGTCAACTTAAATAATTTTGAAGATAATGCACTCATAGAAAAAGCCAAAAACTTTTTTCTACTTTTATGAAATGTACGATTTGTTAGAAGAGCACTTGCTGTAGACTTAAAACAGGAGCATTCCAAATCTGATAGATCAATAAAATATATAGAGCACTCCTATTTTACTGCTGTTTCACAATGGCAGTGGCAGTAAAAACACAATGTAAGAAAATATGGTGCCCGGATACAAGTGAAATCCCAACCAGCTTGGACTGATTGATAATGGAAGGTGCAGGCTGCATGTTTGTTGAAAGATGAGTTGTAACCTTTTTTATTGATTTTTTTCAATTTCTACTATACTTTTGGCTATGCTACATAAGACATAACATTTTTTAAACTGTACTCTTTACAATTTTTATTTTACTTGTTCCAACTCTTTTCAGTCTCCATAGTTACAGAATTTCACTTTTCTTTATCTAGGGAAGTGGAAAAATGTTAAAGTGACATCTTTTACAGTATGGATAAACTCATTTTAATTATATGTGAATCACAGAGTATCCAGCCCTGTTATACAATCCATTGTCAGTTCAATACATTATATCTTGCACATGCTACACGCATCTGAGGAAGGGTCACTAGGCCCCAAACATGTTGTGCAACTTTGAATAAATGAATGTTCTCTAGAGTCCTATGTATGATTTGGAGTGCTCCATCCTACTTTATTTCTCATATTGGATACCTTTGGCAAGGAAAAGATAACCCAATTATCTGAAATGGTTTTCAAGGTTATTTTTGAGTCAAAATCAATTTTTTGGGTTAAAAAAACTAAATTTTTTTTAGATTTATTATACCCCAATGCTGCAAATAACTAAAATTTGAAAATACACCATCCAAAATCTGTCAAGGTCATGTGGGAGTGGTCACAAAACATTTTAAGATGCAAATAGCCTTCCTGATGTTCCAGTTATTTTTGGTGGGTTTTGCTCATAAACTTGATCAATTCGAGCTATTAGAGGTTTTTTTTCGCCAAAAGCTTTATCAAGTCCTGTTATTGGGTTGTTAACTGTGGACTCGCTGATTCCATTCCAGTTTTTCATAAATAACAAACCATTTGAACTGTGAGTTCATTTGAGGTTTAAAAAAGCTCAGATATCTCTAAAATGTGACCTTTAATAAATAACCCCCTTAGATAGTGACCAAATTTCTGAAAATATTTTTAAAAAATTACTTTATATAAAAATGAAACAAGAAGCAACCTGTTTTGCCTATACTTAACACACTTTATTGTATATTTCATAGATATAAAAATGCAACTTAAGCCTGTCAAATTTATTATAGAGTTTACGCCTCATTAAACATATGTGTGTCCCTTATATGGCTCCCATATGTGCCCTGAACATGTATTGTTAAACTGTACTATAAAAATATATGATAACCCCATCTTTATACAGCTATCCACACATGTTGTTGATGTTGTTGATTCGTGATCTACTAGTCTTATCCCTTGGAGCTGTGTTTCTCTGATTCCAGTGTATGACCTAGATAGAACTCACAAACTGCCCTGTTTGTGTGTCCTAATTGATGCCCCCCACTGAGCTCACTAACATTAAAACATGTTTCAGATGTGCAGATATACTGCTCCTATCTGTGCCTACCCTGCAGCCTGTAGTACATGTTATAGGGGGAGTGTGTTCAATCTAAACAGACTGCCCCTGGTGTAACTCAGTCACTACTATACATTTCATCAGATTCCTAACACACAGACAACATCTAAGAACCACAAGGTCAGTAATGTCAATCACTGTGCTGCAATATCATCTTTGAGTATTGTTCATACATAAATAAATTTACTTTGTTGCACAAGTGACAGACAACTTACTAGTCTTTCTATCCCTTGTTATATTCCCAATGGTATAAACCCCTCTCCTTTAGCTAAAACCCAAATCCATTCCATGCAAGAGTATTACTAGACTAGACCAACACCCAGGGGCTGATTTACTAAGGGTCAAAGTGAATATTCAAATGCAAACAATTCTATATTGGAAGTAAATGTTTGAAAAACTGTGACCATTGAATAGGCTACTTCGACCATTCAATTCGAATGGCAGGATAGTAAAATCCTTCGGCTTTGAATTTCAGAATACTGTCTCTTTAAAAACATTTAGATTTTTTTACTTTGCCAAATAACAGCTGCCGAAGTGCAATGTTCTAGACGTTTTTTCTAAGTTTTATTTTATCGAAGAAAAATCCATCAATCGTACACTAAAATCCTTCGAATCTAATGATGAAACATTTTTTCTTCGCAGGAATGCCAAATTCGGTGAAAAATCCTTTGACTTCGATATTCAAATTAAAACTTGATGGTCGATTTCAAAGTATTTTCCACTTCAAAATTTGACCTTTAGTAAATCAGTCCCCCAATGGGGGATTTTGGAAGACATAATGAAGGTTTTATGTGTGAAACAGAGCATAACTTTTTTTACAGTTTTGCAGAGAGGTTAAAGTTTGCTTGTTCACATGTCTGCATATTTTAGCATGCTTGGGTTAATAAATTAAAACTTTATTTTGGCCTTGTTTGCTTCTCAAATAAAACAAAGTCCCTATCCCCAGAAGATTCAAGACAAAGATGTTAGACTGCTGTTTCTTTCTGGTGTTTAAGTATCTGTCAAGTAATAGAAAGCTAATCTTTTCACTTATATGACTGGGGAGGGGTATGCCAAAGCACTGATAATATGCAACAGGCAGAACGAATGTGTCACTGGCACACAGGAGAATTTCACTCTTGAAAACACATTAGGAAAAAGCAAAACATAATCACTCCTCAGATATTAGAAAAACTTTGCTTTGTCTGGGCTTCAGTCCAGCTGTGCAGCATTTTAAACAAGGGCATGGCAAAGAGAGAGGAACACCTGAAAATATCAGGTGTCACCAAAATACAAGACAATCAAATAGGGTCTAAAAGTAATGGATCATTTTTGTTTATCAAGTGCATTCAGGAATAATAGTTCAAAGAAAAGAACAATGGGAAATGTTATTACTTTTGTAAAGTATTTGACATTTTATTTTCCCTAATTTGTTCTTGCTGGTATTTGTTATTGGTATTCCAATTTCCAGCATGGGGTGGATATAAGGTTTTTTTTTCTATATTACCTACCAAGCTTCATGTGCACCCACTGGCATAAGGTAAGGAATTACTAGCAAACCTACCATACACTACTATCATATAGTAGCCACCATTTTGAGGCCAAGGTCTAGATGATAAAAGGGGTAAAGGCATGATTTATTTTGTTATCAATGGATCTGTGTGACAAGTTTCTACTAAGTTGAGGAATGGTGACATGTAGGGTTGTACCGATTTCCAATTTTAACATTCTGTTATGATGTAAATGAGATGTAACCGATTTTACATACAGTATTGTTAGCAATGATGCCACTCCAGCGGGTCTTGATGCTTCAAGATGAAGAATCTAATGATACAAGGAAAAAGTACCTACAGATGCAGTCACTTCGGATTGTGTGTTAAATGCGTCATGACTTAACTCATCTATCCCATTTATCCCACTTATATTGTGTCACAGCATCCCATCCAATTAAAGAGATCATCATTGAAAACAATGGTGCTTTGGTATGCTAATGAAAAGGTTAAATGCATTAAATGAGTTAAGATAACTTTGGATAACACAGTTTCTTCAATTAGCCCTGAGTCATGACGCATTTAACTTACAAATCCAAGTGACTGCATCTGTATACACAGTGAAACATTAAAAACAATGTAAAATGCTGACACACTTTAAAAGGATGGTAGACTCATTTTTAAGGAAAATCTCTAATCAACACCATTTAATCCCTCCTGTATACAAGAACTTGTCTCAGGTAATTCAAGAATGATACTTACAATACTGTCTTATTGCGTAGTAATATCTCCTGGTTGTTTTCAGAATTGAAGTACTTGACACTTTTTCACAACTCTCTTCCTTCCTTCATCCCCTTCTGTTTTCCTTGTTTTATTCCTTTGCACCTTGTGTTTGGTATTGATATTGGTTTGTCATTTGGCTATGAACCCTATACTATGTCAGACACATCTTTCTGTACCTATTATTATTGAAAATCAATAAAAATAGTTGCAATAGGTACAGGGCTGTCAACCAAACATGTCATGAGAGTGTGATAATGATCCACTCCAGGCCTTTTTGAGACCTTATTTCATGTTATAATTTAGAGAGTTATTTACTAAACCTCAAATTTATCTGGTTGGGCTTTTTAGGGCAAAAGCAAGAATCCAAAAATTCATCACCTCAGACCTGTAGAGGTCTTGTATAAGTCAATGGGAGATGTCCCAATCCCAATAAGAAGAAATAATGGTTTGCATTGGGTTTAGTTCAATAATCTAAAAAAAAATCTTTTTTCCAGATCCAATTTATTTGAGTTATTTTAATGTTAAATAAGACAAAATCGGCGGTGTGGAGTTTGGTCAAGCTTTTTTATGGAAATAATTAAGGCCAAGAATTACAGGACCATTATCTCCCCATGACATGGGGTTAGCTGACAGCTCTACTATCTTTGACCAAACCCATTCACACTCACTGCCACCTCTCATCTGAATTCCTCTGTAGGGGACACTGCCTTTACCTCTTCCAAAAGATACCCAGATCCTACCTCTTAGACCACTAGACCATTATCTAGTCTAGTCCAGTCCTGGCACTTAAGGGCCAGTGCCGAAACATTTATGCAATGTTGCCTTATTAGTGCCTGTATGTTATCCACCCACTTAAACTATAAGATCAATGGGACAGGGGTTCAACTGTGTCTCTTACTTCATGGTACTTAGGGGGTTATTTACTAAAACTTAAGTTTATCTCAGCTTTTTATTAAAACAAAGTCAACCAAACTACCATCCACAAATTGACTAATTTATCAATAATTCTTCTCTAAAAAGTCAGAGTGAAAAAAACATTGCAACAATATCGAGCATCAATTTAAAATGTATAATAGATACTCCGAAGACTCTACATTATCGAATTGTTGATTCGAAAATTTTACTATATCGGATTATCAGTCCAGTCGAAAATGCCCCACTTTATTGGATTATCCAGAGCAGTTCACAATGACAAGAAACAATTCCAGGGATATCTGCCATTGACAACATGACCTTGACAGGTTTGAGATGGAGTATAGTGGGTGAATCTGGTGCACTTCGCCAAAATTTGGAAAAAAAATGGATGCCCACGTCCAAAAACGCACCCCACGTCCAAAACGAGAAGCAGGCAAATTTTCGCCAGGAATAAATTCGCCCATCACTAATGGAGTAATTTTCAGATTAGGGTTTTTAACAGCTTTGGGGTATAATAAATCTCTAAAATTAATTCTTCCCCTCTAAACTTTCCCCTTTAAAAACTCGAGCAGATAAATTTGAGGCTTAATAAATCTGTTTATTTATAGTTAATTAATATTATTATAATTCTTGTCCTCCCTGGGTTCAATGTTCTACATTGTAAGATTGTATAGCGCTTCCATGTAGCACTTCAATAAAGTTATAAATACATACATACACATGGGGATATACCTTTGGAGTTGCTCAACCCTGTTATTCATTTTGTAATAAATGCAAATCCACTGAAACCAATTTACAATGTTACATAATAGGAAGTGGCTTTTGTTTCTGTGTGTTTACAGTATGCCATTTTTCATTCTATTTAGCAAAAATAATGAAGAATAGGATTTGAAAACTTGATTGGAGACCTACAAGCTGAGGCAACCACCCAGATAGAATTTAGAGCTGGTTTACAATCTGAAATGGTATATTAAATTATGCACCTGTTCATATGCATTATCCCGCAACAATCTGCTGCACTAAATAAAATGTTTTTCTGCTGATGTAGAATTCAACATGACATTTCATTTTAAGCATGTTTTGAAACTGAAATGAAATGTAAAGATATTAATTTAATGCAGTTTTATATAAAGACATGGTTGGAAGTTGTTTATGCAATTAAATTGTACACGACAGATATTGTTTGTTAGGTTGTCAGAAATGTTGAGACTGATCATAAACAGTATGAAGTAAGGATAAAGTATTTTATTTTAGATAATTAATATGATACAGATGGAGCAGATTGGATCTAGATACTTGGCCCACCATGTCCCACCATGTCACTTTATTTAAATGGATTTTTATCACACATTTTTAATTAAAAGTTATGGTGTGAGATATTGAGAGAGAGAGAGAGAGAGAGAGAGAGGTAGTTAATTATTACAATACTCTTTAAATCTCAGTAAATTATGGAATTTACAGATATAATATAGGTGGATTATAACACTATAGAGCTCATTTACTTAGCAATAAAACACATGCACAGTTATGTGCACCAAAGAACTCTTCACATACATACTTTCATTAATACAAACTTCTGTATACTTGCACCTTCGGCTTCCTCTTTTCTAAATATGTGGTCTGATAGAATTTGGGGTTGAGGTCAGTAAGAAAGGTATTCAAGTTAGCTGGGACAGCTGAAACATTTATCAGGTAAAATGAAGCAAAAAAAGCATGTAAAAATGCTACCAGAGAAGCTAAAATAGAGATTGAAAAGTGTATGGGAAAGAGTTTTGCACCATGGAGTAAAATTAATCCAAAATCCATTTTAAGTATATAAATTGATGATTTTTTATATTTAATTTTGAAATCTGACATGAGTCTAGACTTATTGTCAGTTTCCCAGCTGCCACCAGTCATGTGACTTTTGCTCTGATAAACTTTATTCACTCTTTACTGCAAGTTTGCTTATGTCATAAGCATGCCAAACTTTGATGTCTACTTTCAGCCAATACAAGCACTTTTACATTTCCCAAACTTGACAGTATTCTAGAATTTTTCTATGGCTTATTCTGACCCTGAGCAGGGGGTCTTATAGACTGTTTAGCACCTGGCACCTGAAAAGGTATTTTGGTAACAGGTAGAGCATTCTAATTTTGTCTAGTACATTATACATAGTTTCTTTAAAAACCTTTACTAATATATCTGGTTTATATTGATGCACATTGTTGTGATTCACTTATAGAGATTTACAGCACAAATTATATTTTCAAATGATTTACACTGCATCATTGCAAACTACTTAATTCAAAATTATTTCCATCCAGGTTCTCATACCTGCTCTTAAAGGAGAAGGAAAGGCTAAAGTAAGCGTTATCAGAAAGATCTATTTAAATATACCAGTAAACCCTCAAAGTAATGCTGCTCTGAGTCCTCTGTCAAAAAATCACTCAGTTTCTTTCCTTCTATTGTGTACACATGGGCTTCTGTATCAGACTTCCTGTTTTCAGCTTAAACCTCCAGGGCTAGGGCTTGAGCATGCTCAGTTTGCTCCCCTCCCTTCTCCCCTTACTGCTGTAATTTGAGCCAAGACCTATGAGGGAGCAGGTAGAGACTCGGACAGGAAGTGATGTCACACCAAGCTAACATGGCCACTGCTATCCTAAACAAACAAAGAGCTTCTAGAGCTGTTCACTCAGGTATGGTAAAGCATTCTACAGAATAAATATAGCATTCTAGCGTGTCCTATTGTGGCTAATCTATTGGCAGTAAACTGCCTAGGTAGTTTTGCTTCTCCTTTAATGTTACTACTGTATATAAAATATTATTGCTCAGACACGTAACTCTATGGTTTTCAGTTTTTGAAGTAAAGTTCCCTGTCAACAAATAAAAGCCAATGAGATGCTTCAACTGGTATTTCAAAACTGTAAGCCAGTGTGAAATGTAAGTAATCTAAATCTGCAAATTAATCCTTGTATGGAAAAATAAAAACAGGCTAGATCTGCACTGAATAGGGTTGCCCAAAATGACAGTTTCATATTTGTCTTATGAACCTTGTAAGCCAGTAGGTGAAATACCCAATTATAAACAGGAATGACTGGCGTTGTTTCACAGAGCAGAAGAACTCAGATGGTGGTGGATAGTCTGCCAAGGTAGTTGCTGCCAATGTAATATGTGCCTAAAAACAAATTTGTTGACTTGCAGCTGAGTTAACAAAATAAAAAAATTAGTGAGACTGACTGGTGCCTGTGTTGGAGCTTACAACAGCTCAGATGGGATTTATGAATATGTATTATTAGCACACTAGCATAATGCAAACTTGTCTTTAATTTGAAGCTTTTTCCTTCCAAAAGTAGTAAAACAATTCCAACACATTATGGACTGGGTTTGAGTCTGTAAAAATAAGATGTGTCAAAATGTAATGTAATGTTCTATATATGGATTAAAGGAACAGTAAAACAAAAAAAAATTGTTATAAAGTAATCAAAATATAATGTACTGATTGCACTTGTACAACCTGTGTGTTTGCATCAGAAACTATGCTATAGTTATATATAAACAAGCTGCTGTGTAGGCATGAGGCAATGATGCAGGAAATTCACTAGCACACATGGCAAATGCAAGCAGGGTAAGCCCTTGCATGTTTATTTGTGAGTGTAACGTTTCAGGGGGAACAGCCCCTTTATCAAGCATACAGGTCGGTGAATGAGACAAGTTTGTAACACCCCCACACAATTACCAAAACAAGCAGTAGCTAAGACAAAAAAGCAGCACAGCTTGAAGTCAATTAATACAATAAATGGTTACATTTGTACAATAAAATATTTAAAACCAATGTAGTGTCCCTGTTATCTGTTTTTGTTTATTGTATATCCAAGGGGTAATCCATTAAGTACAGTCAACACGGGACAAATTCACAAAATTAATCACAAAATTAAATTTAAAGGGAAACAAAATAGTAAAAATATATTAAAGAATTTTGTTGTATCCTGCACAAAGGGAAGAAAGAGCAGAAAACCTTAGCTATACCTGATATACAGTATATTCACGTAGAATGATGTATTTGCAAAAAACAAAGATATTCAAACCTCTTGGGTGTCTTGATTGTAGCAGCCGAATACAGTAACATTCCCTTTGCAACAATGTTTTCTTTTTGTCCTGGCCTTGTTTTATTGTAACCTGTTCCAGTATTTACCATATATCTTGTGATACTAACTGTGATCTTGATTAAAGAAATAATTTGCTAATAATGTTTCTCTCTTAGAGGCAAATTTACTATTATTCCCCATAATTAGCTCAACCAAATTCGATATTCGATTAGCATTCCATCGTCGAATGCTAATCGAATAGTTTTAGGCTACGTTTTATTCGATATTCTATCATTCGACGATCGAATACAACTTTATTCGATCAGTCGAATAAATCATTTGATCATTCAAATAATTTCTACGATTCGAACGATCGAAGACTTCGATCGTTTGAATCCTATTCGATCAGGACTTAGATTCAGAAGCCTATGGGAGTGTTCCCATAAGCTTCTATTGCAATTCGGTAGGTCCAATCTGGCGAAGTAGGCAGTCGAATATTTTAAAAATTTTATTTTATTCTCTGATATATCGAATATTTGATCATTCAATCATTCGATCATTCACTATTCGATGATCGAATATGCCTAATTTGCATATTCGATCAATCGAATAGATCCTATGATCAAATATTCAATTGAATTTGATCGAATTCGATTTTATTCACATGAATACATGTGAATTTAGTAAATGGTCCCCTTAGTGTTTTCTGTTTTAGTTTGACTGTTTTTTGTAACTGCAGTTGGGTGATAATTACATATAGTACTGTACCTTTATGTTCATTGAGCCTCACTTTTATGGCTCTACTGGTTTGACCAAGGAATGTCAATCCACCAGGGTACTTTATGCAGTAGATGACGTCCTTACTGTCACAAAAAAAAAAACATTTATATCATGTGTAGAACTGTACTGGGGATGAGTTACATAGTTACCAGGGATTATATCACTATAATGGCCTCAGTTCATGCAAGAGAAAGTGCCCCTACACTTTGCAGAGAAAAAAGAAGAGGAAGGCTTCTGAGAGTGTGTTCCTTTGTCCATTAATACATATATCCCTCTCTTTGAGAAGATAAAAAGTTAAATACTTGTCTCATTCACCAACCTATGCTTGACAAAGGGGTTTCTGCCCTGAAACATTGCACTCACAAATAAACACTAGTGATGGGCGAATTTATTCGCCTAGGTCGAATTTGCGGCGAATTCCCGCGATTCGCCGCTGGCGAATAAATTCGCGAATCACCAGCGAAATTTCGCTTGGCGAAAATTAGCTGAAAACGAGTCGCGTGTCAGTCGCGCGTCGTTTTTGACGCGACGAAAACGACGCGACGCGCGCCAAAAACGACGCGACGCGCGCCAAAAACGACGCGACGCGTCAAAGTTGACGCGACGCACGACAGATGCGCGACAAAATTGACGCGACGCGCGACAAAATCGTCCCGCGACTCGTTTCGCGAATTTTTCGCCGTTTCGCGAATTTTTCGCCGTTTCGCAAATTTCTCTAGAAATTCGCGAAAAATTCGGCGAAGCGAATCTCGGGAGATTCGCCCATCACTAATAAACACACAAGGGCTTGCCCTGTTACATTAGCCATGGGGCAAGCCAATGTATTAACCTAATCTAAAGCCTGTACTCCTTGCACTTAATCTTTAACCTACAGTATTTCAGCATTTTGGAAACATTGTTTATCCTTACTTATTATTAAACATAGTGCACGCAACCAACGAAATCCTGAATCTTTCAAAAAAGATTTGGCCGAATCCAGAATTGACCCAAAGGGAAGAAAAAAATTATTCAGTTGTCCTTTATCAGCTGACCTAAAGTCATATTTTAAGGGTTTGCTCACTTGAATTCAGCAAAATCCAAATCCTGCTGAAAAAGGGTAGGATTTGACGATAAAGATAACAAAATGGTATACAGATATCACCTTTATACCATTTTGTTATTTTTTATTTCAAAAGGGTTGCCCAATAACATTTTTACTGGCTAACACGGTACAGCAACTTTACCTGCATTAGAGAAGGAGACAGAACCCTAAGTTGATTAAGTGGATGCTGCAGTCTTACTATTAACCTTTTAACAACTGGAGTGGCAGGTTTTTAAAGATTTCAGAGAGGCTGTCCACTGATTACATTTTTTTGTGGGATGTTTGCATGTCCTCTCATGATAATTACGCAGTTTTAAACACAAATTAAACCAAATAGGATTGGTTTACGGCAGTATGGTTCCAAAGATTTTTGGTAGACTTAAGGTATGGTGATCAAAATTATGTAAAGATCCCTTATCTGGAAAACCTTTGGTCCTCAGCATTCTGGATAACCAATTCCATATCTATGCTACTTTAGTATACCCATTTCTATTACATTCTCCTCTAACAATGAACTCTCTGCTTGTACATGTAACATTTCCTTTTTGGGTCTCCTTCAGTATTTCTATTTACTCTTCTCTTTGGAGAATAAATTGTGTACTTTGCAGAGTAATTCAATAAATGGTCTTAAGTTTGCTACCTGTCTAGTAACTCATAGCAACCAATGAGCAGGTAGCATTTATTGGTCAACTTCACGTCTTTAATGATCATTAATATTTAGATGATCATTTCCTCCTTAAGTGAGAAAGATGTCACAACCTTTACAAACACACCTAAGTACTTCATGACTGTTTCATTAGGTTCCCTTCTCATTGGCTTTGGGGTTTTTTTTCCGATGCTCTCAGAACATCCTACTTAAAAGAAATAGTTCACCTTTAAATTAACAATTTGGAATTGGTCTTCATTTTGTGTTGTGTGTGTGCTTTGGTTTTTTAGTTTTTTTAGTTGTTTTGTTCAGCAGCTCTCCAGTTGGGTATTTTAGTGTCTATCTGGTTACTAGGGTCTTATTCATCCTAGCAGTGAAACAAACAACTGGGATATGAACAGGCAAAAGCCTGATTAGGAAGTTAAGTAATAAAAGTAACCATGACAATAAATCAGTAGCCTCACAGTGCAATAGGTTTTTAGATGACCCCACTTGAAGAGGCACAAGGCAAAGACAAATAATTGAATCCATTCAGATTTTGAGTTAAAACCCTTGCCACACCCTTGCAGCTATGGGGTGCCGTTTGTCCCAAATACATTGCGTATACAAAACTATCCCTGATACACAGAAGGAATGTCTCTCATGGTATATTACTATTTCTGACCATATACGCAAATAAGAAATATACAAAAGACTTATTTCTATTAAAGAATGAGAACAAAATATGATTAATGCACAAAAGGATGTCAATATATTACAAACTCCATTCTGTACATTTTAACAATCAATCTGTCTCACAAATTTATAACCTCCATGTAACAGACACACTTATATGCAAAGTTACTTACAGAATGAATTATGTAAAAAAAAACTTGGACAGAATATATAATAGTGTTACTAACTAGTGCATGCCAAGCTAGATTTGAATGACAAAATAGTTATTTGTGACAGAAAGCCAGATTTTATAGTACAGGATTGATTATTTGACAAAATGAAAGTTTTGTTTCACAAAACAGATAAAATAACCATTCTGTGAAGCAATACTGTCAGTTACTTTCCTGAACCAATAAGAACAAAGCTTACTGGCCTGCTTGTGCAGACATTTTGGTTAAGGGCATTCCTGCTGTTTTGCCATTGTCTTATGATTCATATTCCTGTTCTGGTTTCCCACTTCCTGTCTAAGCTGAGAAGAAACATGAAGCAGATCTTAACTGTGCAGCTCCTCCCCAGTGGTAATCCAGGTGCATCTCATACAGTAATATCATTTAAAAAACAGTATTTTCCATAGTGTGAATAAATTATGATCCCCTAAAATTGCCCCTGTCTAAATAACCCATTTTGTTGCCACCTTTTCTTGAAAAAAATACCGGCCTTCCTATATATTTATCTTTTTTTCCTATTAATAACATTAGGATCAACCATCAAAAATACCGGCCAGGTGGCAACCCTATACTCAGGAGTGGCTGCACATGATCAGTCCACATCTGTGGCTAAAACTATTATGTTGCTGAGCTATAACTATCTACAAGACTATTCATGAAACCCATCCATCATACTATACAGAATGTGTGCACATGATCACATACCTCACAACATTTTGGAAAGAAAAAGAGGGACAAAAAAATGTACGCGCATAGCATGGCAAATTTTTATCGCGCCCATTTTTGTGGCCATACCCCCTAATTACCATGTTTCTGTTACAAAATTTGGCAGGTTATGAAAAGTTTGGACATATTTCAGTGATTTTTTCCATTAATAGTTTTGCTAATGAAGGTGAATTCCCCTTTAAACTGTAAGTCTAACTTCTCCCAAGAGAGATTTGCTTATCTCAAAATTGTAAAAAGTAAAAAATAGTTGCACCTGGTGGCTGTTCTGGGCTCTCTGCCAAAAGCCAATTAAGTTACAAACTTTGTTTCTTTTTCTGGCTGTTCAGTGCATAGAAAGTCTGGACTTTCCATTACAAATGCAGGACTGGGAGTTGAACTGTTAAGAGAGGGACTGTTGGGAGGTATGTGATCAATCCCACATTTTGGCTGAACCTATTATGTAGAAGTAGAACTATAGCTAAGAAGATTATTAAGAGAGAGCTAAAAGCTAAGTGGTGCAAGATTAGAGCTAGGAGGAGACACTAGAGCCTAACAATGTATAAGTGACTCATTGAAGGGATATTAGGCCTATTATAATGATGTTACAGTTAGGCTGCAAGATAATAAACTGTCAGACAAACTAGCTGCTAGTGGATTCAATGATTGTAATGTGTAAGTTCAGGTAAAGCAGTGACACAAACACACTACATTTATTACAACATGGCAGGTGGATGTGGCTGCTTCATGTTTCTTTTCAGCTTAGACAGGAAGAGGGAAACCAGAACAGGAATATGAATCATAAGACAATGGCAAAACAGCAGGAATGCCCTTAACCAAAATGTCTGCACAAGCAGGCCAGTAAGCTTTGTTCTTATTGGTTCAGGAAAGTAACTGACAGTATTGCTTCACAGAATGGTTATTTTATCTGTTTTGTGAAACAAAACTTTCATTTTGTCGAAAGAATCAATCCTGTACTATAAAATCTTGCTTTCTGTCACAAATAACTATTTTGTCATTCAAATCTAGCTTGGCATGCACTAGTTAGTAACACTATTATATATTCTGTCCAAGTTTTTTTTCCATAATTCATTCTGTTAGTAACTTTGCATATAAGTGTGTCTGTTACATGGAGGTTATAAATTTGTGTAATATAATGACATCCTTTTGTGCTGTAATCATATTTTGTTCTCATTCTTTAATAGAAATAAGTCTTTTGTATATTTTTTATTTGTGTATATGGTCAGAAATAGTACTATACCACGAGAGACATTCCTTCTGTGTATCAGAGATAGTTTTGTATACAGAATGTATTTGGGACAAACGGCACCCCATATGCAGCTTCACCCATCCACCTGTGTTCCCTGTGCATTTAGGATTGTAAAGCAATTTGTTGGTGACGATGCATCATAAAGTCTGACAACCTGCTCATTATCGCCACCTACAGCACAAGCTGAATAACCACTCCTTTGTAATATCTGAACAGTGATAAAGCTCAAGGAAGAAGTGCTACAGCCAGTAATATGACACTTTGGCCCCTCAGATTCTACCCGCTATACACACTGGCACAGTGAACAACCACCGCTGCATATTCCTGTATAACTATATACTGTAACTTGTAACTTTGGCCAGCACTTGTCATTTCTCTGTCTTTTTCTCTGTCCCTGCCATTTGATAAAATATCATTGTTTCAAAAACACAAGCTATAGCACAGGAGATGGCCCCTTTATTTATTTTATGTGAAACCTAGCAGTCACAGCCCCAGGGAAGGTGCTTAGTTACAGATGATTGTGTGCCTTGGTGAGATCAGGAAACAAAAAAAAATACTCTGGACACTATAAATGAATTACCAGATCAATTCTACAAAAGAGCCGTGTGGTACATATTTCAGATATAGCAATTGTTCTTGTGTTTGGGCTATGCTTATGAACTCTCATGGGTCCCTACGCCTCAAGAAATGCATCCTTACAAGAAAACAAAACTCAAAACTATGCAGTTGTCTTTTCTCTTTCTCTTTGTATTAAAGGAACAGTCATTCCATGAAGTTGTGTTCTTTTTTTTTTTTACATTTGAAGCATGTACCTGTTCATATAGTATAAGGACTGCAAAAAAATAATGTCATGGCAACAAATGCCCATAAATAGAATGTGGCCCCTGTTCATCCTCCCATATAAGGATAATAGCATTCACTAGGGTAATAAGAAGTCCCCTGCAACATAAACACAAAGTGGCAATTGGTAAACCTGGGCATCAGAATGCTAAAGCAAGCACTTTGATGTTAAAATCTGCTTGTTACTGCTACATGTAAACCAGACTTGTATTTTACAGGCAGGGGTATTAGAATTTGTAACTGTCAGTGACAGAAATGTATTCATCACTGCCCTAAGAGGTAAAACCTTCGTGATGATGTTTATGATGTATTCGTATTTAGCATATCTGTTAACTACTATGGGGACTTCCGTTCTACAGCCCAGTGCAGGGAACAAGTGAATTCCCTTTCAATACTTACAAAACCATTAATTTCCTTGGTATTAGCGTTCAATTAATTAATTAATTAATTACTTAAATAATTAATTAATGTTTATTTTTTTTCTGACATCTAATGACATTAGTAATTATCGTTTTTAAATCATGAACTGGCATTACCATGTATAATAAGAGGATATTTTAATGGCATTGCTTTTTAATATGCTAAATGGAAAATAAGTTGCCCTTCTGAAAAAAAAAACTACTTGCAAAGTATTTGAAAATAATATGGCAAGAGCGTCTACATTCTTACTCTTGCCGACATTTAATAATTATTTACCAACTGCTCTTGTGAGTATTTCACAAAAATGCAGCCAAGACAAAGTCAGTGTTAGAAGCATATCAAAATATAATGAAATATATTGAGCAAATACAGCGAATACTCCTTTCACTTGATTAAAATAGCAATAACTATCCAATAGTAGTGATAGGCGAATTTATTCGCCAGGGGCGAATTCGCGGTGAATTCCCGCAATTCGCCGCTGGCGAATAAATTCACGAAACGGCAGGAAAAATTTACGGGCAAAAATTTGCCGCCAAAAACGAGTCGCGCATCGTTTTTGACGCGACGCGCTGAAAACGACGCGACGCGCGACTCGTTTCACGAATTTTTCGCCAATTCGCGAATTTCTCTGGAAATTCGAGAATTTTTCGGCGAAACGCGCCCGTTTCGCCCATCACTATCCAATAGTGTTATATTTTATGTGAAGGCCAGACAAAGGGTTTCATAGGTGTTTCCATAAAAATTTCCACTGTCCAGTGCAGGAAGTCATTGTTAGTTTCTGAGCGACCTGTCACTGATGTCACCACAAACATGGATGACAGGGTTAGCCTTTCAAATTTGTAACGTTAACTAATGATTTTGTTTTCATATGAAAAAAAGGTGATATATCTTCAGAGCTGTGGAAATGTCAACACATTTTTATAATGGGAGCTGCTCTCTTCATAGGAAGTGACTTTATTTACCCCAGTTCATTACAAGAAATAGGTGGGAGAAGGAAAGGTTGCTGGCAATGATGGTCTATAGGTGTTATTAAAATGGAGGTCAAAATTGTGATCTCAAACTTTCATTGAGAGAAGCTCTCTAAAGTGTCTCTTGAAAGTTGGATAATTGTTAACAAAAGCCTAGGCTACAATGATGATGGCATCCATATTTTCGGGTGTTCTGCTTCTTTAATAACTCAGCAGTATGAAGGATGAGTGAAGCAAGATATTTGGATTTCCTTGGTTTCCTTTGGATTTCTGGATAGCTTAGCACATCTGTATTGCATGCTAGACTCATCATAAATTTGTCTTCCTACCTGCACATTCTTTGGATACTAGTAGAATATGTAGCTTAAAATAAGTCAAAATCATATACTGAGAAAATGCAATATGCATAAGAATACCATGATATATATAAATAATCTGTTTGCACAATATCACTTTTCTAAATGGTCACAACAGATAAATAAGGTGAAAGGGATTCTGTCATGATTTTTATGGTGTATTTTTTATTAGTAAATTACACGGTGAACATTGCAAATAAAAAATTATACCATTTAAAATGCTATTTATTAATTTGTAATATTGTTGTGCAGGCAGCCATCTCAGGTCCTTTTACCTGATCCTGTGAGTCAGTGCAGCACAATGGAACTGCTTTCAGATAGGCTATGGTTTCTACTACTCACTGTAACTGGAGGAGTGCTATTATATATGTTTTAGCAATTCAGATATCAAGGAGCTGTTATCTTGTTGCCTTTCCATTATTCTGTTGATTGGATGCTGGGGGGGTGGATGAATGGGGTGACATAATTCTAACTTGCAGTGCAGCAGTAAAGAAAGAATAACATTTATCAGAGCATGGCTGAGAGCACTTTGGAAACTATGAACAGCCCTAGATTTCAAAATCAACTATAAAAAAATCTGTTTTATATTTCAAAAAAATGTATTTCAATGCAGGATTTTGCTGGAAGAGCTAGAAGAGTACTATTAACTATTGCATTTTGTAAAATATGTGGTTCCCCCTGATAGAATCCCTTTAAGTAAAAGCAAAGCATTCTATTAAAAAGTAAAGATCAGCATATTAAATAAGTATAATTACTGTTTATTTAGACACAGGAATATGATGGTAGAGTAGAAAACAAGGTTCAGCTAGTCTACCTAAGTATTGGTTTCTTTGGGACATGTATGGTGCCTTTCCATCAAGATACAAGTATTATCGATTTTCAGGTACCTTCCAGTCTTACATAATTGAAATTAAATATCCAGATATTTACTGAGTACATTAGCACAAGCAGCCGGAAAGAAAAATCCACAATTCAAAAAGATCTTACATAATTCTTAACTGCTCAGGGAAAACCAACTGTGACTTCTACAGATGCAGTCACTTGGATTTGTAAGTTAAATGCGTCGTGACTTAACTCATCCATCCCATTTATCCCACTTAGCACAGAATATTGTGTCACAGCATCCCATCCAATTAAAGAGTTCACCATTGAAAACAATGGTGCTTTGGTATGCTAATGAAAAGGTTAAATGCATTAAATGAGTTAAGATAACTTTAGATAACACATTTTCTTCAATTAGCCCTGAGTCACGACGCATTTAACTTACAAATCCAAGTGACTGCATCTGTAGTTCTACAAATAAAAATTCTTCTCCTGAATGCCGTACTTGACTACCACATGAACCATGGCACTCCCAACATATGTATCTTCAGATGTTGGAAATACTGTAAATCATCATTAGTCTAGATGTATAATTCCAAATCTAAACGTTCTAAACGACACCGTCAGAGGCATTCTCAGACTTAATGCTAACATCTCTTCTATCTATCTGTCTGTCCATCTATGCATATTGTACATCAACCATTCTCTCTCTGATCACTTGGGGCAGATTAATCAAGGGTCAAATTTTGAGGGTTAAAAACTCTCAAATTCAACCCTCAAATTTAGGTTGAGGTAAAATCCGATGATCGAATTCGGAGGATTTTACCACTATTCGATTTTTTTGAGAAATCAAACGAGTTTCCCATAGGCAAGTATAGCAACTTGGTAGGTTTAATCTGGCAAACTAGGCAATCGAAATTTTTTTTTAAAGGGCAAGTACTTCGACCATGGAATGGTCAAACGATTCTCTTATTAGAATCATTTCATTAATTTGAATCATTCAATCCGATCGAACTTTGCAAATTTGATGATTGAAGTAGCAAAAAAAAATTTGACAACTCGAAACATTCATAGTTTTCGCATTCGAACGAAATTTGAATCCTTCACATGGATTTAGTATATCTGCCCCTTGATGTCAAGCTTATCAGTGGAAATTCTTCAGATCAAAAACAATGAACATTATGTTGTATTGTATAAAGATAGGCGATTGCACTGGCATAGATTGAATACATTAGCACATACAGATTCTTCCGTTGGTAAAAAACATTGATAAGTGTCATAAGTAAGAGGATATTGGAGTAGCAGAGAGTCGAAGCTGTGGATACTTTTATTTTACAAGTTATGTCATTTCAGTCAACATTAGGTGTTTGTCAGACCATATGTTGTTGTAAAGAGTGTTTTGAAGAAAATACCATGAAGGCATGATTTTAAGTGGTTTGTTTCTTGTTTTAAATGGTCAGCAACTGATTTTATTGGTGCTAGTTAAAGGAATACTGTCATGATTTTTATGGTGTAGTTTTATTTCTAAATTGCAATGTTTACAAAGCAAATAATTCACTCTAATAAAATTTAATTCCTGAACCAATTCCAAGTACATTTTTTTTTAAATTGTAATACTGATGTGCGGCAGGCATCTTGGTTCATTTTGGTCATGTGCTATCAGAAAGAGCCGGTGCTGCACGATGCAACTGCTTTCTGACAGACTATTGTCTCTGATTCTCAATATAACTGAAGATGTCACAGTGGGACCTGGATTTTTACTATTAATGTTCTTAGAATTACTAGGCAGCTGTTATCTTGTGCTATGTAGATGTTATCTGGTTACCTTCCTATTGTTCTGTTGTTAGGCTCCTGGTGGGGGAAGGGAGTACAGCAGTAAAGATTTACTGAAGTTTATCAGAAAACAAATCATATTACTGGAGGCTCCTGGGAAATTAACAAAATGTCTAGCCCCATGTCAGATTTCAAAATTAAATTATAAAAAATAAAAGTTTGCTTATATGAGAAACAGATTTCTGTGCATTAGTCTGCTGAAGCAGCACTATTAACTGATACATTTTGTAAAATACATGTTTGTCTGTACTTGGCTAAGGTTTTTGAGTAGAGAATTTCCCAGATACAAAGATTTAAAAAAAACTCTGAAAGTTTGCCATTGCTGCACTAATTAATCACCCATTACCACCAACCCCTATAAACCACTGTATTTTGCTGAATATAGTTACAATTATAATTCTTGCCATAAGCTGCAGCAATACATAGTGTCTTGTGAAGACAAAAGCGAATCCAGGAATAATTAGTTCAAAGTTGATGCTTTGCGTGGCTGAATTGTTTTATGGACATTCAGATGTAGAAGCAACTTGGTGCATGTGATTGGTTTGTTGATAAGTCTTGTAAATCTATTATGGTATCTTTTGTTTACTTCCCTAGGAACTTATTTGGAAAGCAGAGCTGTTAGCAGTGAGATCTGCTTCGTTGGTTAATGTAATCACGAATGTTGGAATTCACTCCGAATATTCTTCACTCGGGGACCATCTAGTGCAATGCTCTATTTCAGAGGGATTTACAAATGATGGTAGGAAGGAAAAAGAAAGTATTGTCATACACCAAACCTACAAGATAATGTATATGTGCTTGGTAGTGCTTAAATATTCAGAGCTGGTCAATATAATTTTGAACATACACAATGTTTTAATTAACCCCCAAAGGAAATCATCATTCCGACTGGAAGGCTTTCAAAACATTTACTTTAGAGGCATACTCCATCATCAATGAACATGGAGTGTTTTATATTCTGCTCATGTTTTAGGGTGAAAAAGAAATAATCATGTATACAAACATATTTATTATGGCATTTCTCTATAAATGACATATGTGTATGTGTATACCTTGCACAGAATTTTATCTTTAAGAGTGTGGTGGAAATGCTTTGTGTATGCGGCATTAAGGGACAAAGACATTAGTAAACAAGTCTGTATGCCTTTCTCTACCTCTGGTCATACACTTTAACAATGCAGTTTTGAAAAGTACTAAAAATTACATATTTTTGCTCTTTTTTGTTGCAGTACATTGTATTTTCTCTATATTCTGCTTTATACATATTTTTTCGAATAACGTAACAGCTGCTTGCAGAGTTACCAAACACACTGTTTAGCTTATATGACCTTCTCTATGCACTTTTTATAGCTGATTATATATATATATATATATATATATATATATATAATGTTTGCGGGGCACTGTCCCTTGCCGATCAGGGGCTCCCCCCCACGCCACAATGCGCATGCTCACACTTTGTATTTTCCGTGACCTAGTTGATAAAGGGAGGTCGCGGCAGGGAGATTCTGAAGGAGGATTCAGCAGGGAGTGGATCTGAGTGGGGACCACAAGAGCCAGGGGCCCACCTGCTTTTTTCTCAGTGCCCCACCGGCCCAGTCAGACCGTGTATGCGGGCATGGCATCTATTATACAGAATGCTTTAGACCAGTGGACTTTCTGTAATGTGGAGCAAGATGCCTTTTAGCTACTGAAAACAATTAAATGTTGCAAAACTCAGTAGGGGGGTCCCTTACTAATGATTTATAATAGCTAAGTTAGCTTAAATGCAAAGTACTGTCTTATTAATACAAAAGATACAAACATGTCAGTTTGCCACAAATTAATACTCGTGTGTAAAAGGCAACCTTCTAATTTCATCTGTGTATGGGATTGTAAGGGATCACTATTGAGGATGAGTCCTTCAGGTGAGAACTGATGTTCTGCCCGCACAGAATAAAAAGGAATGATGCAGGAACATGATCAGGGTGACAAGGGCAAAGAGTCTGGGTTTGACAGAATAGGCACAGAGGGCAAATAGAACGGGACTGGAAAGGATCGTGCAGGCACAGAGGCAGAATCTGAAACTTGACTGGTACAGGAGCAGAACTAGAGTAGGGACAATAGCTAAACAGAAACAGGTCAAGAACATTTCACGGTGCAGGACTAGAGCAGGAACAGAATCCAGAGAAAAGGAAAAAAAAGCATGGTATGTGTCACAATGCTCAGGAAGCAAGGCCAATGCTCAGGAAGCAAGACCAATACTCAGGCACAGGCTGTGAGAAGGGTTAGACTTTTATAGGGCAGAGTAAGCCCTGACCTTGTCAAACCAGTATGGCTGCTGGGTTGATACCACACCGCGAAACGTGGAAACTGTGGAAAAGGATAGCAGCATAGAACCAAGAGGTCCTAGATTTGAGCCCCAGCAGATCCTTACATTCTGTTAGAATCCCTTTTTCCCATTTCCATAGATGTAGCCTCTATTCTACCCAGCTGCAAAAGGTAGCCTCAGCTCCAGAAATTAGTGGTTGGTAGCTATGCTGTCTTCTCTATTCTTCTGAAGTCAGCAGTATACATGATACCTAAGCCTTATGGCCTATGGTTTTCTGAGTTGCTCACTCTGCAAGGAGACAACACAGCAACATGTAAAGGCATCCCTTTCTAGAGCATTGAAAGTGGGCTGGCTTGATGTGACTATGCAAAACACACTATACCTAAGAAACCTCTTCAAACAAAACTTCAGTGGTATTTTAGAACTCTTTTGGTAGTGGGTTTTCTGAATAAAAGTAACATTTTTAAGAAATATCACATTTTGTCACTCAAGATCTAGATTTTTCGTTGGGTACTGTTATTTATATAATCAATAAAAATCAATCTGTCTATAAAGGTTCTCCCCTCCAGTCTTTTATGAACATGACATTTTAAATAAGATTATTTAGCACCAATTTTTGCCCAGAAAGGTCTGTCTCTCCACCCCGTCACTCAACATGGATTCGAGTCTATGATTGATTGAGCGCAGAGCACATCACTCTTAAATAGATGCATAATCTGAACAATAATGCTGGCAGAATTGCTTTTAACAAGAATCACATACAGGGTTCTACAGGTAATGAGAGAAAGGAAAGAAGAGTGAGATTGAAATTTTAATGAAAAAAAAAAGCCTTTGCCATTCTCCAATAACTTTTATAAACAGAAATATAACATTTTTGTGTGTAAGAGCCTATGCATTTCATTTGAGTTACATTTACAAATGGGTGTAAGGGGCATATTTACTAAATTCACATGAAGGATTCGAAGTTCGATCATATTTTCAAAAAGATTAAAATTTAAATTTTTGAAGACCACCTTCGACCATTGAATTTTGAAAATTTGATCGAATCGAATGATTCGAATTATTCAAATAAAAATCTATTTGAATATTTGACTATTCGACAGTCGAAGTACTACCCCTTTAAATTTTTATTCGACTGCCTAGTTAGCCAGATCAAAGCTACCGAATTGGGTTTCATTATTTTTGATCGAATAAAAAATCGAATTGCTGTAAAATGTCTTCGAATTCAATATTTCCCACAGTATTCTCATCTAGTGATGGGCGAAGCTCGCTTTGCCGAAAAAGAATTGGCAAAAAATTTGCGAAACAAGTTGCGGGACGCTTTTTGGCGCGTCGTTTTCAGCGCATCGCGATGTTTTTGGCACGCGTCGCGTTGTTTTCGGCGCATCGTGTGACTCATTTTTCTGGCAAATTTTCGCAAACCAAAATTTCGCTGGCGATTCACAAATTTATTCGCCAGCGGCGAATCGCGGGAATTCGCCCCTGGCGAATAAATTCGCCCATCACTATTCTCATCTATTCCCTTGGTCAAATATGAGGATTTTTTAACCCTCAAATTCGACCCTTAGTAAATCTGCCCCTAAGCTCAGTTCTTTCATGGTTAGCAGGTAGAATATATTTTCAATGACAACACTGCTGCAAAAAAGATGTTGAAATTCTAAGCACATGTGGAAAACTTGACCAATTGTGGTGAATATTTGCATTATGCATCCCTTCTCACATTTGTTTTCTAATGTGCCAGCTGTTTTGCTGGGAAGACTAGCCTTTCTGATTCCCTCATGGTACACTTCAAGTATAAATATCTGCTGAGCTGTATTATTAAAGCTTCATTCTATATGTGGAAACACCTATCAGACCAAGTGGGACACATGAACTACATAAATACAATAAAGGTTACTTTTGTGAAAGCAGTGACCAAAGTGCAAAAACAGGCAACCTGCCATTTTCTTTTCACTTTGCACAATGTCCAGAATTGCCACTCTCTATAGCACTGCCTGCATTCAGAAGGACTGACACATTTGAATCCTCCCTTTCAGTTCCTAACTATCTCCTGGGGTTACATAGTTAGTTAGTTACATAGTTAAATTGGGTTGAAAAAAGACATCCATCAAGTTCAACCCTTCCAAATTAAAAACCCAGCATTCATACACACACACACATCTCCACTCTTTCACACAAACCCATAGCTATACTAACTGTAGAGTTTAGTATCAAAATAGCCTTTTATATTATGTCTGTACAAAACATCATCCAAGCCCCTCTTAAAAGCATCAACAGAATCAGCCATCACAACATCACTCGGCAGTGCATTCCACAACCTCACCTTCCTGACTGTGAAGTACCACCTACGCTGCTTCAAATGAAAGTCCTTTTCTTCTAGTCTGAAGGGGTGGCCTCTGGTGCAGTGATCCTCTTTATGAGTAAAAAGGTCCCCTGATATTTGTCTATAATATCCTCGAATATATTTGTAAAGTGTAATCATATCCCCTTGCAAGCTCCTTTTTTCCAGAGAAAACAACCCCAACCTGGACAGTCTCCCCTCATAATTTAAGTTTTCCATCCCTCTAACCAGTTTAGTTGCACATCTCTGCACTCTCTCCAGCTCATTTACATCCCTACTAAGGACTGGAGTCCAAAACTGCACTGCATACTCCAGATGAGGCCTTACTAGCGAACTATAAAGAGGTATAATTATGTTTTCATCCCTTGAGTTTATACCCTTTTTTATGCAAGACAGAACTTTATTTGCTTTAGTAGCTACAGAATGACACTGCCCAGATTAGACAACTTGTTATCTATAAAAAGCAAGTTGAAAAGCAAGGGACCCAGTACAGAGCCCTGTTATACACCACTAATAACACTGGTCCAATTAGAAAATGTTCCATTTACCACCACTCTTTGTAGTTTATCTTTTAGCCAGTTCTCTATACAGGTACACATTCTATGTTCCAGGACAACATTCCTTAATTTAACCACTAACCTTCTGTGTGGCACTGTATCGGATGCTTTAGCAAAGTCCAAGTAAATCACATCCACTGCCATCTCAGAATCGAGAATCAGAATGCTTACCTTCCAATAAAAAGAAATTAATTTAGTCTGGCAAGATCTGTTATGCATAAAACCATGCTGGCACAAACTCATAGTATTGTTATTTGCTAAATGCATGTAGTCCTTCAGAGCAGGATAATATTTACAGGGCTAGACTTGTATTTAGCCAATCAAAGTCTTAGGATGTTAATTTTTCATATATTAACAGTGCCAGCCATATTAGCACTGTTGGAAATGAACTGATACCAGCACTCTTTATTTCTCTGGGGTCATTTATTTATACAGTAACTATATTTCTAACTTTATAATTGATTGATATTATGACCCTGAAAGTTTTTCCTGCAGTTTTCCTGTAGTTGAAATGCTACAAACAGAAATCAACAATCAATAACTTAATACTAAAGGTATGCTGATTTCATAGTTATTGCAGTGTGTAGTGAGATAAACATTTTTGTCCACAGTTGTTTTTATTTTGGCTACAGGCCCATGTAAGCTATAATCCCTTTGCTGCAAAGGTTTAATTTTCTTTAACCAATTGGTGGCTAGTAGTGATGGGCGAATTCGCGACGAAACTCCCGCGATTCGCCGCTGGCCAATAAATTCGCGAAACACCAGAGAAAATTCGCCTGGCGAAAGTTTGCCAAAAAAAAACGAGTTGCGCATCTTTTTTGACGCGACATGTTGAAAACGACGCGACACGTCAAAAACGTGCCACGACTCGTTTAACAAATTTTTTCGTCAATTTCCAGCGAAATTCACAACTTTTTCAGCAAAGCGAAACTGGGTAGATTCGCCCATCACTAGTGGCTAGTGAGCAACATGTTGCTCTAAGGGGCGATGTACTAAATTCACGTGAATAGATCGAAGTTCGATCAAATTCGATCGAATTTCGATCGTAGGATTTATTCGTTTGGTTGAATATATGAATTTTGGCATATTCGATCATCGAATAGGGAATGGTCGAACGATCAAATACATTTGAATAGAGTCGAATGAACGAATATTCGATCATTTGATCATTCGATCATTCGACCAGAGAAGGATTTTTTTAAAAAAGTTTATTCGATTGCCTACTTTGCCAGATTGGACCTACCGAATTGCAATAGAAACCTATGGGAGCACTCCCATAGGCTTCTGAGGCTAAGATCTGATAGAATAGGATTTGTACGATTGAAGTCTTCGATCGTTTGAATCGTACGAATCATTCGAATGATCGAATGATTTATTCGTTCAGTCGAATAATTTATTCCACTGATCGAATATATTTGCATCAAAGCATACTTTTAATAAACACAGCCCTTTCAATTTAGGATTGCTGCTTAACTACTAATACAACAGGCTTCATGAATCTGGCACAATGAAGGTACTCCACTTAATTGAACCTATTCTTGCCACTTGGCATTTATTTTACTGACCCATCCAGTGAAAATGATGTTTGGTGCCAATGTGCTAATAAGGGTGAAACGTAACAGATAGGAAGGTTTATATTTTGTTTCCCAGAAAAAGTGCCAACTCTGATTGTGCCAGATGTTTCACTTATGTCTCTGTATAAATCCAGGCATTTTCATCCAGTAACAATTAACTACAAAATATAAAGTAACATAAAAGGTACACAGATAACTAAGGATTTTGGAAGCAATACATCATATTCATTCCTGCAGATTTTATTCAATTTACCCATGCTTTTAGTTTATTGAAGTCCCACATATTTGAGTACCGCAGTGAAAAGTATTTATGCCTCTGCTATGATCTTAACTCTGTGTTTGTATTTCTCATGCATCATGAAGCTTTTATCATACACATGTAATGAAGAGGCATCTTTTTTTTGTTCTGTAAAGCAGGTATATCTGCAATAAACACAACCATATTTAATAATCTCCCTTTCATATAAATCTGAGCTTCTTATCCTTGTTCCAGATAAACCCAAATCTCATTATTCATGGAGCATCCAACTTAAATAAAAAATGTCTACACTGTATGATAATTTACAAAACTTTAAAAAAATAAATATACATGGAGCACTCCCTGAAGTGCTCTGTATCACTTGAGTCTTGGTGCTCATGCAGTGGATCTTCGGGAGCCAAACGGCATGGTGCCTTCAAAGTTGTCAGTTGACCTTTGGAACCAGCAGAGTTGTTAAAAAGTCAAAACCTGAATTTAGAACAAAAAAATAATGAATTTGCTTGTCTAAAGGAAATTGCTATCTTATTTTTTATTAAATGCCCTTAACGCATACATTTATTGTTAATTGTTCCTCCGGTCACCTCTTCCACTTTCCCTTAACTATGCTCAGAGTGTACTAATGTTCCCTGACTGTTAGCACTGCCTGTCTAGAGCCAATCAATGAACATTCTCTCAACAGATACATTATGGGCATAGGATAGCCATTAAGTCTACTAGAAAATCATGTAAGCATTAAATAAACCCAATGGTCTGGTTTTGCTTCCAATAAGGATTCATTATCTTAGTTTGGATCAAGTTCAAGATATGTTTTATTATTACAGAGAAAAAGAAAATTAAAAAGTGTTGAGTATTAGAATAAAATGGTGGTTATGAGAGATGGACTTCCTATAATTCAGAGATTTCTGGATAATGGGTTTCCAGAATATGGATCCCATACCTGTGTAACAATATCTGCTGTTGCATGCCCATTAACTATGATAACAAAAGGCAAAAACTAAATATAAATATAATCATTGTTTTTTTTTCCAATAGGCAAAGAAAGTCATTTCTGTTATCACAAAAAGCTGTCTTTTCTCCTCAATGCCAATTTTGCCCTTCTACTGTACTCTAACCAATGAGAAACCATAAACAGAGATTATTATGAAATAGAACTCACTAAAGAGGAGGGCTCAGGTGCAGATGAAGGCCAGCCAGCAATCAAAGAAACATCTCTAATCAGGTATGTAAAAGAAACATTTGTGTAATAAATAACATAAACATATTAATATATATCCTGATGTACTCAACTATTGTTGAGTCATAAGCATAGGCACATTTTTATTAACTAATTTATTAACTAATTTTAAAATAATCTTCCTAGGTTTAATATACATAGCAAATAAATCCCTTTACATCCATATTTTAGAGAGGCCATGTCTCAAAAGATCTCACTTTCCCTGTTAGATTTAACAGCTTCATGGTGTGAAGGAGATAGAAAGAAGTACTGTATGATGCCCAAGTCAGGATTTCTTTTGCTGTTTCAGCATTCCAATCTTTTATTATTCCAATCCTTTAATGACTTGCCCAGCCCAACTTTAAATCCTTTACTACTTGTCTATCATAACTTCTTGGCAGTTTTGCTCCCATTTCTGAATTCCCAAGGCTCACTTTGTGAAACGGTGACAGCAGCAGTTTTAAATTCTTTTTTTTTTCTTGCCGTGCTTAGCCATGGTAATTAACAGCAACCAAGTAGAAGAGAAAGGCTGAGGAAGCAGAATTCCACAGAAAAGTAAGTAATGGCTTCAAAGGCTGAATTTTGCCTGATATGTGCAAACATTGGCTTCTGACTAAATGTAGCTGATGATTCAAGGCACCATTCTAAATTATTGTATGTGGCATAAATAGATTATGATGGTATTTCTGCCTCAAAAATCTAGGGGTAATTATGTTTTTACTTCTAAACCAATATTCCTAGAGGAGTGGGCAGCCCATGTATAAAATATCTTATTTCTTTAAAAAGATACTTATTTTTTTTATGACAACATTGTAGCCGTTATTAAATAGGCTGTAGGATTTTTCATTTTATTTCATTAGTTTTACTGAACTAAAGAGATATTTGATGGCACAGTTCTAATTGCTCAACATATTGTAACAACAAGATTTGTGCACTGCTACAGATGCACTGAAGTGAATGTTTAAAAATCTTGCTACCCCAGCAAATAATTTAGCAGTTATGCTGACCAGTTAGTAGAATTGGCATATTTACAATAAATGTGACGACTGGAGAAATATTTACTAATGACTGCCCCCATCTGCCTTAATATTGGTTTATGTATCAAAATATTTTAAATGTCATTGGACGTTCAAGATAAAATCAAAATTCTTGGGGTCAACAAGGAAGACAGACAAAACATTTTATACTGTATATTAACTTTTCTCATAAAACAACATTATGACTTTAAGGGGTTATTTATCAAAGGTCAGATTTGTGAAGTTTATTTATACCTGGAATAAACTCACAACTCATTTTTTTTCTGATTTATGGAAAAATTTGAATGGAAAAAAAACTGTAATCAATGAATTTGGAGTGAAAACCCTAAATATTTGAGTTTATCGAGTTTTTGGGAAAAAAACTTGGATCATTCAAAATAATAAAAAAAAACAATCATTAGTGATGGGCGAATTTATTCGCATGGGGCGAATTTGCAGCGAATTCCCGCGATTCACCGCTGGCGAATAAATTCGCGAATCGCCAGCGAAATTTCGCTTTGCGAAAATTCGCCAAAAAAACCCGTTGTACGTCGTTTTTGATGCGACGTGATGAAAACGACGCGACGCGCGCCAAAAACGACACAACGCACGTCAAAAGCGTTCCACGACTCATTTCGCCAATTCGCAAATTTCTCTGGAAATTCGCTAATTTTTCGGCAAAGCGAATCTCGGGAGATTCGCCCATCACTAACAATGATCATTAAATGGTCCAAGGGACCTTGGCCACTGATTTCTACACAACCTCAACAAGGTTTTATATGGATTATTTCCAGCTTCAGGGTAAATAAAATCTAAATTTTTTGAAATAAAAAAAACCCAAAAGTTTTTCTTCAATTCAAAGATTTGAGTTTTGACTAAAGAGAACCCTCGAAACCTTGAATTTTTCAGGTAAAAAACAATTCAACCGTTAAAAAATAACATCCTAAACACAAAAATAAATTTTGCTAAACTTGGGCACTGTTTGGTGTATATTGTGATGTAGTGTTAGATAGTGATGATCTAATAATTTGGAAAGTGATTTATGTCTTGTATCCAATGTTCCCTTTAAGGTGTGTGTTCATGGGAGGGGAGCGTACATAACTTTTGAGGCCAGCGCACACAAATTGTGACCTGAGCACACAATTTTTAAAATCTGCACACAAAAAACACATCTCTTACTATGGCACATCAATGAGAATTTCCAATTCCTCTTTTACTTACATTTTAACAAAAAAAGGTATAAGGTAAATGGGCAAATTGGCAACTTTTCTGAAACACTTCAGCAAAAAAATAAAATAATTGGCTAAATATTTTAACATCACTTCAAAAGAGGAAAAAGGAAAACAAACAAACACTGGGTTCTTAATGTTAGACAAGTCTTCCAGGAAAAAATAAAATCTTGGTACAATGGCATTGCTTTCAGCTTGAGACTTTTTTTTTACAAAATATCATCAACCAAAGGTATACTGTATCTGTATATTTTATCTCAGTGCTGATTCTTGTACTTGTTCTTCTGAGCCTTATCGTAAAAAAAGAAGGAAACAAAATAACTGTTCTTAGTAAAATGTTAGTAAATGTCATTGAGTCAAGGTTGCTAGAACAATGAACATTGCAAAGAGAATACAAAATGAATGTATCTTTTTCCCCACAGAAGGAGAAAGGATTCAAGAATATGGCAGAAATTGTGAGAAATTTTGGAGCATTATTTGAAATCTTTGGTTGATTCCACCTCTTTTTAAAACTGGGCATATGCTATGTGATCAAACTTATATAGACATATGGTTGCCCAGCATTTTGTTACCAACAAGGAATACTGTTCTGCACTTAACGCTGGGCAGCAATGCCCTGGACACTCACTTGAATGAGCAGCAAGGAGCCTTTGTAAATTACCTCTGTATGCTAGAGTTTGCTTAGCAGGAGCACTTTGCTTGCAAGGGTTAAATTACACAGTCTTGGATCCAAAAAGTCCATCGTATTTCATCAGAACAAAATCCATAACTGGCAAATATGAAGTCAATGTTATTTTTCAAAATTGCTATTATGTTTTTTGCGGTCGCTGGATCCTTTGGGCAAAGAGATTGTGGAAAGGATGTAAGAAATAATATAAAAAACCCCATAAAAGTAGAGTTAAAGGTCATCAAATGACTTGGGGGCAGAGTAGTGAGAAACAGGCAGCCCTGTCATATCAGCCTCTTGATTTCACTGTACAGGGAACTTTTTTTTTAAATGCTCTGAAGCATGAACTCTTAGCAACTCAATGTACAGCATCAAAAACGGCAGCACCACACTGTAGAATTAATTTCCCAAAGCAATGCTTGCACCATTGTAAACTTTATTTTACTTAATTGAAAATGGCTGCAGATTTTGCTATTTTTATTCTTTTATTTCATAAACAGATGGCTATATCCCAGGCTACTGCTTAAAGATTCAGAATTCCACAGAAGACACGACAGTTATTTAGATTTTCATTTCCAGATTTATTTTTCTGTTGTAGGAAGTTAAAAACAAAGCCTGTACAAAAATTAGTAACAAAGGCACACTCACACTCACTGTTTCCTTAGCACTGTTGGTAAGAAGCACTTGATGAAGGGGTTGGACCCTGAAACTTTGCTGAGATCCCACTTTGAATAAAGAGAAAATTTCTTAACATTTTGCAGAAGCTTGGAAGTGAGTGTGCCTGTGTTACTAAATTTTGTACAATACAGATGCAGCCACTTATGTGTGTTAAATGCATCGTGACTCAGGGCTAATTGAAGAAACTGTGTTATCTAAAGTCATCTTAACTCATTTAATGCATTTAACCTTTTCATTAGCATACCAAAGCACCATTGTTCACAATGATGAACACTTTAATTAGATGTGATGCTGTGACACAGTTTTATGTGTTAAATGGGGCAAATGGGATATCTGTGTTTAGTTATTCTGTGTCAAACACACAATCCAAAGTGGCTTCATCTGTATATGGTAGCTCTTATACAGCAGGGCTAAACTTTGAGCACCTCATAAAGGATATATGAATAAGTATTTTTGAAAGGACTGTGGTGGAAAGGAGTTTATCACACTCAAAGTAACACACATAGAGCCATGCACTTATGTGTAAGCCCAGATTTTCTCTGGCATAACGTCAAATCACCACTGGAAATAGTCAAATAGTATGATATGGAAATCACATGCTGACAGAAGAATACCTGCTACTCAATGCTTTATTGTGCGTCCACACAACATGTTTATGTGACTGTGTAAAAACAAAGCCTGCCCTTCCTGCATTTGACAGTGGCCAATTCACAGTGTGGCAAAAGGCAGTGGCTCCTCCAAGACTTACTACATTGTATTTGGAGGTTAGTACATTTTAATTCATCAGCACTGGGTGTGATATCTTCCAGCAGATCTACAATGTAAAGCCATTCACTTTCTGTATATATCCCTTAAGTGGCTAGGTTTGCCACCATTCTTAAAGCCTTGTACTAGTTAAGCATAAAGGGTTCTGGCAGTAATGTAATGGGATGGGACATTCATGCAACAAATGCAGGGATTGGACAGATTGAATTCAAGAATTGGCACAGTTCCATTGGGTTTGGAAGAGTGGAGTGTGGATTGGAGCATAATAGAGTTCATTAGGATTGATGAAGGTCATTAAAAATGTAGAGGCCTTAGCTGGATATTTACCAGTGAAGTTGAAGCTGGTGGCAACTAGTGATGGGTGAATTTATTCGCCAGGGTCGAATTCGCAGCGAATTCCCGCGATTCGCCACTGGCGAATAAGTTCACGAATCACCAGCGAAATTTCGCCGAGCAAAATTTCGCCGAAAAAACGAGTCGCGCGTCGTTTTTTGATGCGACGCGCCGAAAACGACGCGACGCGCGTCAAAATCGTCCCGCGACTTGTTCCGCAAATTTTTAGCCGATTCACGAATTTCTCTAAAAATTCGCAAATTTTTCGTGGAAGCGAATCGCGGGAGATTCGCCCATCACTAGTGGCAACCATAACAATGTTAAAAATACCATCAGCACACTGATGAACAGTACGTTCACAGCTTCACAGTTAATATATAGTGGTGCTCATAAGTTTACATACCCTGGCAGAATGTATGATTTATTAAACATTTTTCAAAGAATATGAATGACAACAAAAAACCTTTCTTTCACTCATGGTTAGTGGTTGGTTGAAGCCATTTATTGGCAAACAATTGTGTTTTTAAATCATAATTATTACTAAATCTACCCAAGTGACCCTAATCAAAAGTTTACATACCCCAGTTTTAATACCCTGTATTGCTCCCTTTAACATAAATGACAGCTTAAAGTATTTTGTGGTAGTTGTGGATGATGATCTTTATATTCTCAGATGGTAAAGCTGCCCATTCTTCCTGGCAAAAAACCTCCAGTTCCCATAAATTCTTGACATGTCTTGCACAAACTGCATATTTGAGGTCTGCCCATAGTGGCTTAATTATATTGAGGTTAGAAGACTGAGATTGCCACTCCAGAACCTTCACCTTATTTTGCTGTAGCCAATGACTTAGCCTTGTGTTTTGGATCATTGTCATGTTGGAATGTCAAAATACATCATGCACAGCTTCTGGGCTGATGAGAGCAAATTTTCCTCCAGTATTGTTTGTATTTCACCTGAAGTTATTTGTGGGTTTTTCCTTGCATCCCAAACAGATGTGGCTGAAATTTTAGTTGGTCTACCTGACCATGGTTTGGTTACAACAGAACCCCTAATTTTCCACTTCTCAATTAGAGTTTGAACACTGTTGATTGGCATTCTCAATTCCTTTGAGTATTTTTCGTATATCCCTTTCCTATTTTATAGACATCAACAAGCTTTTCCTGCAGATCCTTTGGCAATATTGCATTCCCCATGACTAAAGGTGGCCATAGACGCACAGATAATATCGTACGAAACGAATTCGTACGATATTCGGTGCGTGTATGGTGGGAAATGAGCCGACCGACATCGTCAGAGGATTAAGATATCGGTCGGCTGGTTGATCGGACTGGATGGAAAATTTTGATCGGATGCCTTTGAAAGCTCCCTGAACATCGGCCATTGTTAGTGCTGAATCGTCAGATACAAGTAGAATTCTATTGTTTCTACCTGTATATTTGACGATTCAGCTCTACACGTGTGTGTTGAAACGAACGATCTTTCTTGGAAAGATCTTTCCCGAGAAAGATCGTAATTGTTACGTCTATGGCCAGCTTTAGAATCATGTTATCACCAAATCACCAGGGTATGTAAACTTTTGATCAGGGTCATTTGGGTTGTTTGTATAGTGATTAAAAGAGTAAACACAGTTGGCTTCAGCCAACCACTAACCATGAGTGAAAGAAAAGTTTTTGTGTTATCATTCATATTCTCTGAGAAATGGTTGAGAAATTCTAGCAGGGTATGTAAACTTATTAGCACAAATGTGTAGTCAGCAGCACTTCTGTCTTGCAACAAATGTCCAATTATATAAAGGTTTTCAGTTTGTAGTCCTGTAGCGAGACATGCCTAGTATTTGACCCCACTCTTCCAAAAAACGTAACCCACTATTTTATAGAACCTATGTTCTGTGTTTTTTCTTCTTTTTCAGCTTGAGTGGCTAGCCCATGGCCACACAGCACCTAGAGCAGGGGCGTCCAAACTGTGGCCGAGGGCCAAATGCATCCCAGGATGGATATGAATGTGGCCCAGCTTGAAACATAATTACATAGTTAAATTGGGTTGAAAAAAACAAATTAAAACCCAGCATACTCACACACACATCTCCACTCTTTCAGACCTCCACTTTTTCACACAAACCCTATATGCCCATAGCTATACTAATTGTAGAGTTTAGTATCAAAATAGCCTTTGATTTTTGTGCAGTGATCCTCTTTATGGGTAAAAAGGTCCCCTGAAATGTGTCTATAATATACTCTAATGTATTTGTAAAGTGTAATCATGTCCCCTTGCAAGCACCTTTATTCCAGAGAAATCAACCCCAACCTGGACAGTCTACCCTCACAATTTAAGTCTTCCATCCCTCTAACCAGTTTAGTTGCACGTCTCTGCACTCTCTCCAGCTCATTTACATCCCTCGTAATGACTGGAGTCCAAAACTGCACTGCATACTCCAGACGAGGCCTTCCTAGGAATCTATAAAGAGGTATAATTATGTTTTCATCCCTTGAGTTTATGCCCTTTTTTATGCGAGACAGAACTTTATTTGGTTTAGTAGCTACAGAATGACACTGCCCAGAATTAGACAACTTGTTATCTATAAAAACCCCAAGATCCTTCTCACTTAAGGAAACTCCCAACACACTGCCATTTAGTGTATAACTTGCATTTATATTATTTTTGCCATTTATCAGCATTGAACCTCAGCAATGAACCTCATTTTCCAGATTGCTGCCCAGTTTCCCAACTTGGACAAATCACTCTGCAAAG
>CM044435.1:19228823-19242038 GCA_024363595.1 Xenopus borealis | reverse complement strand
GAAGTCACCCATAATAATAATTTGACCTAGTTGTGAAGCCACTTCTATTTGTAAAAGTAGTTTGGCGTCATACTCGTCACTTATATGAGGTGGTTTATAGCATATACCAAAGAAAAATTTCTTTGTAACCTTTTGCCCAGTAGAAATCTCTACCCAGAGGAATTCCACACACTCAGCAATGCCAGCAATGGTTATTTCTTTAGTGCATGGCTTTAATTCAGGCTTTACATACAAACACACTCCTCCCCCCCTTTCTAATCCCTTTGTCCCTCCTAAAAAGGGTGTAACCATTTAAATTCAGAGTCCAGTCACATGTTTCATTCCACCAGTTCCGCTCAGTTCTTGATAAAACCTCATGTTGCAAAGGATATAGGAGGAGGGGGACTCTGTCCATTGCCCAGTTAGTGATAATAATATAATAAAAAGTCTATTTAATATACCTTGAATATTAGGGTGGAAATTGTACATGTCACTGGTATTCTATACTATAGAAACAATAACTGTTTTGAGTGAGAGAGAGATGATACTTGTTTTTCTGTTATATGTCTTCTTTAATTATTAAGCTTATTCTGAAGTCTAAATGACTGTCTGAGACTCTTTACAGAGAAGTTAACATAGCTGTAATGAACTAAAATCAGTAGTTTAATAAACAAGTCTTTGGTTTAAGGTTACGAACCCTTCCTCTTCACTTTTTGAATGCAAAGATTACACTCTCATTAAGCAGATGGATACAGCCAGCAATTAGTCTGCTGTGAGAATAACTGAATATGATGTGAACCTATGAAATGTTTTGAAGGAAAACTGTGACAGGATCAATCAAGACGACCTTTACTAAACTTGATTTTTAACGTTCAAACATGAAAGTCATTTTGTATTTTTATTGAATAAAATGGAGCTAACCAATAACCCCAGACTGTCAAACAAGCTATCTTTTTAATTAAGAGACAAATGATTCCACATATAAACCACAGATAAATGACCAACTGGATCTGACTTAACAGTCAGACTTACCATATTTTTGGCACACGTCAATTTTTTGTATGACGAGCAATGCCATTCAAGTGTATGGGCTTCACTCATTCACTCATCCCTAATAATAGCACCTTGTACCTAATCTAGATCAACTGGTATTTGAGAGCAAAGCACAAGTATAGAGGAACTTGTACTAACTATGCACTGCACCTTGTGATAAACTTTTAAAGTTTAATTTCCCTAAGATCCTCCATGGTGCTATAGAGACTGACATCATTTTAATTATCTGATACGTCAAAAGGCATCTTTTAGACTTTCCATGATATATCTTCTTGGTCCCTTCTGCTCCATCTTGTAATAGATTGAGTGTGTCATATATGTATTTCCTTTGTAATAATATAAGTTGATTTGTGTTGTTTGAGAGCTCCTGTTTGATAGGTACTGGCTCTTCAAAACTTTTTGACTTATTGTTTTATTATTTTTCCTTATAGTGTCTCTGCTCTTCCTTTTATCTATCCCTTTTTCTTTTGCTGTATTTTAATGTATATATTTTAGATCTATTGAAGCAAAGAGAGGTCAATGTATATAAACAATAGCCTAGCAATTGATCAATATTGTTTGGGCCTTCATGCTTGAAAAATAAAGAAAGAACTTCCTTTTTCCTTTTTTGAAGAAAGTAGAAGGGAGGGAGTTATGAGCGCTGGCCCGGGGTATCAGGTTGTCGATTACAATCCATGGACAGTGTCCTAACATTCAGCACCTGCCTTGTATTGGAGCTTTCCTTCTCCTTTAAAGCCAGAAACCATAAGATTTGGCACTCCTAATACTGATAGAGTGTCTGCTTATTTCCCAATTTTTGAATAAGGTGTATCACCGTCTGTTTTGCTTTGTTGTGTTGTATGAGGGGAATACAGAGCACCCATCATGTATGTTCTCAGAAGCAGTTCTGTATGCAATCTAGAGCTCACCATAGAGATGCATTCTAACTAACAAGCTGAAACATAAAGTGCAAAAAAATGTACACATACCACACTGAGAGCACAAGGGACATACACATAGAAAATAATGCTGTCAGATATTCTTTTGGCAGTGAAAATTAGAGCCTTATGTTATCTGGCAGTGTCTAAGGGAGCTATATTTCTTTTTTATTTTTTTTAATGGTACTCCAAACTTTATCTCACTACGTGAAAATGGTTCAGAATGGGTGATGGGAAAATCTCCTTCCAAGAGACCTACAGGAACAGTAGTCTCTGTTTCCAACTCAACAAGCCTCAGTGATCTTCCATTTTCCAGTTTGTTAAACTTCTTCATTCACGGGGAGAAAGGCTGACAGCAGCGGGGCTAGAGTCATCCTATCCAAATAGAATCTCACAAAGCTGAGCAGGGAAGTCTTATCGCCCGCGACACATTTGCAATTTCATAGAGCACTAAGCGAGGAGCTCAGGAGGGTGCGGCACAGATGGGGGAAGGAAGAAGAAAGCCTGGGGTGGTGAGAGGAAGGGCGAAAGGGAATTTAAGCTTCCTATTCACAATAATACAATTTTTCTGTTTTGTGGATACAAAAACAAACTGACAGCAGCAAAAGTTGAAGCTCAGCAGGAGGAATAAAAAAGGATTCCAAACAGAAAGGAGGCAGCGGCGGAATATAAACAGGATAGAAAATAACAAGCAAATATTAGGGGCTAAAGAAGTGTCTATGGGGTTATTGGTAAAGAGAACAGCATGTCGGGAAATGAACACAGCATCTTTCTCTTTCTATCATTTATTATGTTGTGCACTTAGATACAAGCATATTGCATATACCAGACGTATATATGGATTATGTATGAACAGGTTAATGTTTAAAAAAAAAAAAGTAATCAATTTAAAAAAAAAAAAAAGGTTTAACTTGTGAAAGTTTCAGGGTAGTGTATTAAATTAATTATCACATCTGGTGGTTAACTTTTTCAAGGTGTAGTAGCAATCCTTTAATTAACTCGCACATGAAATTGGCCCCGGTGCTAAAAAAAAAAAAAGTGTCTTTCTAGGATTTTTGTTTGATTGGTTAACCCATATAGTGCCAGATATATATACAGTACAAGTATGTGAACTATTATCCAGAATGGGACCAGGGGTTTTCCAGATGTTTCCCTAATTTGAATCTTCAGATATTGTCTACTTAAAATTCTAAACATTAAATAAAACCAATAGGAATGTTATGCCTTGAAGGATGGCTTATTTCTTCATTTGGATCATGTACGGGGTACTGTTTTCTTTTTCTTACCAAAGAAAATCAATACTAAATATGTAAAATTATTTAATTAAAATTGGGTTTGTGTGAGACAACCTTCCCATAATTTGGGTCCAATACCTGCTGAGGTGGTCACTGGGGGGCACATTTCCATAACACTTGATTGACATACTGTATCCTTACCCCTAAGCACCACCAGCACTGAGAATACCTAACCACTGCTTGCAAACCACTTTCCCCTCAGATGCAATTTGAGAGTAGGACTGGCCATATATGGGATGACTTTGATGTAGTTGTCCAGCTTAAATATATTGCAATATATGGACAAAAAATCCCTTGTTTAAAGAGAAAGGCATTTTCAGTAGCTATATGAACAAAATGTCTTAAATATTTTGATAATGCGTTTTCTGCAGAGGACCTCTTGTATTTGTCTATATGTTTTTTGTGGTCACAGCATCATTGCATCCCCACAAACTGGTTTTAAAAATTAGTGGTGAGCACAGCTTTCCCTTGTTTGTTATAGTTTATAGAGGAGCAGTGGCCAGCTCCTTGTTGTAGCTCCTACCCTTCCCAGCTGCAGTCAGGTGATCCCACTGGTGTTTTACTTTGAAAGCAGCAAGTAAGTTGCAGGTAAAAAAAAAAATCAGAGCTCTTACAAACACTTTGATAATTACCTGTTGTAGAGGACACCAGGGTTGGCTCCTGGATGGGAGGTATATTTCACCATTGTTTGGGTTGTGGTCCCTTTAAGCAGCGTGTGTTTCAGGGAAGGAGTCTGGGGATTATTTGGCAGCAACACCAGTTGCTGTGTTTTTTCTTAGCTAACAGGGCCCAGACTCTGGAATGGGAGGGAAGGTACAGGGTGGGCCTTCCCATTCCACCCAGGTACACGCCTGACTTTTAATCTGCATAAAGAGGAGTCACAGGTGCAATTGGGGTGGATAATGGTGTCTAGATCCTGTGAGCTAGAAGTCTTTTCTACAGGCTACAGAAAAGGACTAAAAACCACAACCTTTGTGTACAAAGGACTTTGAAAGAAAGCCTGCTAATATTGGACATTGCTGGCTTTTTTGTTTGGCCTCAAGCGGACTGACCAGGCCTACTTTGAAAACTGAGAAAACCAAAGGACTTTCACCAGCTGAAGTAAGCTGTTTATTATATGTTAATTTCCTTGTTGCTGAGCAAAAGCTACTTTAAGTTTCAATTTTTTAAATAAATTGACCTTCTCCAAGAAATTGTGTACTGCGTGCTGGCTGCGATTCCCCCTCAATATTACACTGTGCTTTCAGTCCTAGCACAGAACAAGGATATTTTATAATATACATATACAGTATATGTTGATAGGATAAGAGATGAGATTTTAGCACAGAAGGGCAGTTTTTGAAATGGCACACGTGCATTTTAGAGGGTTGCTTTGGCATAGGAATCATAACACAATTATCCAGAGGTTTCATGCCCTGGGGTGTGTAGGGATGTTAAATTATATTGTAACATCTGACCTAAATAGCTCTCATAAGACCAATATTTAAGGACCATTGGATTATTGGATTCTCTTCATATCAACATTGTACCATTTGAGAAGTTTGCCATGTAGTGTTTGAGACACTGAGTGCTGGATCCCAGTGGCTGAGCCTTTGATAACAGTACAGAATGGGGGACTCTAGAGGCTCAAGGTGTTTTTAAGAACTAGTGTATATTCCCACAACAATACCAGGAATTATATTAACCAACTACTTACTTGCAAGAATAGCTGAATACAGAACTATAACTAACAACAGTGCCAGGAGTTGTATTTTCTAGACTGAACTCCTTGCTTGCAAGTATCACTGAATGCTGAACTATAACTCACAACAGTGCCAGAGAGACAAGGAGTTAGTGGTGTCCCTGAAACACTGGAAGCAAAGGAATAGTCAGACAGGCAGTTGCATACACAAGGGATGAGTAGCATAGTTACAAAGTGAGGCAGATCTTACACAAGGGGGAAACCGATGGAGCAGTATTTGGGATGAAACAGAGGTAGAAACTAGAACAGAGCCGGGTCATAATCAGTAAACTAGAAAACATGGTACCCAAAGATCAATTCAGAATCAAAGTCAGACAGGCCAAGGTAAAAAAAAAAGTTAATAGCTGGAATTCACTAACTGAATTGAGCTTTCCACATCATCCTCACTTCAACATACAAAACCTGTTTACTTAGAAACCAGATGTCAGGTCTCTAAAAAGCTTCCTTTAGCATTAGATTAGTGAAAGGCTTAAGTTAGGTTTAACTCCTCTCTTGGCCATAGGGCCCTAACATTCCTAACCAAAGTTTACATAAGGGTACCAACACATAATTAATTATATTACTTTAAGAAACACTCAACAAAGTATCTAGTTAAAATTTTGCTACAACTATTTTCCAAAAGAATTCCAAAAGAATATTTAAATAACTGGGGCATATCTTGTATGTCGAAGGTACCCAAATGGTTGCATGGCTTCCTGGGTATAAAACATGTATTTGTATCACCTTCAACCTCCTTGGTAATTTAGAAATAAGATTTCATACAAGGTAAAATCCTTAAACCCAGATTGTCAAAGGTAGATGATGATTGATGATTTTTTAAAAAGTACCTGTTTATTTTCTTTTCTTCTGTTTTGAATTTTAGCAGTTACTCAGACCTCAAATGGATTGACTATTTTAGAACAAATAACCACAATGTAGGAGCAGATCTTGCTTCTTCATAGTCAAGGAATGTATTATCCAAATAGGATGGGCAATATATTTACAGCAGTTAAGATATTTAGTTTTGGTGACAAATTCATATGGAATATATTCTAATTTGTAATCTTTTGTAAATAAAAAGAAACAGTTAAAGGCATGCCCAGACTGGCAATCTATAGACTGCAAACAATTCACTCTTTATTCCTGAAGCAACAAGTGTATTTTTTAGTTGTAAAATTAATGTGAAAGCAGCAATCTCAGGGCATTGTGCCTGATATTGTGCTTTCAGAAAGAGCCAGCACTTTGGGATGGAACTGCTTTCAGTTAAGCTATTATTTATCCTACTCAATGTAACTGAAGGAGTTGCACCGGGACTTGGATTTTTACTCTGAGTGCTATTCTCATATCTACCAAGGAGTTGCTATCTTGTGTCAAGGATCTGTTATCTGGTTACCTTCCCACTGTTCTGTTAAAAGGCTACTGGGGGAAATGGGGGTGGGTATATACTTTCAACCTTTAATGAAGTAGTAAAGAGTGACTGAAGTTTATCGAGCACAAGTCACATGACTTAGGGTAAATGGAAAACTGCCAAAATGTCTAGCACCATGTCAGTATTATCATTATTACCTAATGCATTTAAACAAAATGTTTTTCAGGGACAACCAAGGACCAACAAAGGTTTTCTAAGAATTTTGTCTCTAAATTTTATCTAAGAAAATAAGAATCTTTGTCAAAGAATTTCATGAAAATAATCAATTTTTAAATGAAGTCCATTCTGATTAGCTTAGAAGATTGAAGGCTAGCATAAAATTGTTAAATCAGAAAGACATTATTTGTCTTAACAACTCGAGAAATCAATTGCTTATATCTGCTCTACTGTTACTTCAAATGTATTGATCCTCTTGAAATTGTCTGAACTGTCTATTCATATTCCTTTAATAAAGAAACAATCTGGAACAATATTTACTGATTAATCAAGGAAGACCTCATGACCTTGCTGTATTAAAGTATTGGAAATTCTCATACATACTAATCAGTTATACAGAAGATTAATTTTCTACCAAAGCAGTCCTTTCTCTGTCTCACCATATTGTAAAATGGCATCCCAAATAATAAGTTTGTCTGCCAGATACTTCTTTGTGCAAAACTGGGTATCAAGGAGAAGGCACATCCATAAAATAGAAGCAATACTGAAGGCAAAACAATCCTATTGGGCATATTTAGGGGCTGATCTATCAAAAATCTATTTTTTTTCTCCAGGATTCCAGAATGTCATTGAATTTATCAAAACATTTTTTTTTATAATTTGAGAAAAAATGCAGTGAAAATACAAAGTATGAATATACTCCAGAATATTCTGTAACCTCAGATAGTAGCCATTTATTAATGAATAAAACACGTAACATCACTAGAAAAAAACAAGTAAAAATTGGTGAGATTGTACACACTGACTCCTTTACAACCTCAAACATTTTTACTTGCATGTGGGAATATTTTTTCAATTTTTTTTATAAAGTAGCGAGCAATCAAGAAAAAAAGTTGTATGACTTTTCACAACTTGGATTTTTATAAATCTGCCCCTAAATGTTACAATAATTTTTGGAAGACTTAAGTTCAAATTACAGAGAGATCCCTTTTCTGGAAAAACTGCAAGTCCCTAGTATTCACAAAATAAATCCTATACTTGTCCTGTGAATGTTAAAGGTTTGCTATTTTTTATTTGGCGATATGAGAATTTGTAACTACAGACTATGTCTTGGATACAGCTCTTAGAGATGTTGGGGCAAATGCTTGAAGTGGTGAGTCAAACACATGTCCAACGAGCCATATTAAAGACAGAGGACACCCTTTAATGCCCTAAACATGAGTCCACTAGTGATGGGCGAATTTATTTGCCTGCGGTGAATTTGCAGTGAATTCCTGTGATTCACTGCAGGTGAATACATTTGTGAAACTCAGGTGAAATTTTGCCCTGGCAAAAATTCGCTGGCGTCTCGTTTTGGACGCGTGCAATTGCTGGCCCATTGCCGGCGTCTGGGTTTTTTCGACGCCGACAATGGGCACCTGACAGTGCCTGACAGTGAATTGTCGATGTCCATGCGGATTGGATTTCTGGCATCTTGTCACGAGCAAAGGCAGTAACGTAACTAGGTGGGGACGGCCGGGGTGGTCGCGCAGCTGGCCCCCCCACCCCCCTCCGTGCCAATTTTCTTTTGTCGCTGCAGCCATCTTAAGCTGGCTGCCACGAGGTGAAATCTGCTGGGGGGGCATAAACATGTCCTGCAGGTATGTTAGAACAAGATGTTTAAACATGCATAAGCAAGTAAAATGGAGAGGCAATATGATGTGGCCATATGAGAATAATTGAAATAATAAACTACGAAGCAGATAATATTCAGTATAAAAACATTTAATTTATAATTTAAACAATTTAAAACCCATCAAAAAACAAATAGTTTTCCTAGAAAAGTAAACATTTCTCCAGGGGACAGAGCATCAGGGGACCCCTATGCTTTACATCTGCCATTTACAGGCAACCAATGCAATGTTATGTAGAAGCCTACACAGACCCTAGCTCGCTATATGCCAATAATGATGAATGCATCCAACACAAGTAACTCAAAACAACTGGACTTGCTAAGAAATTTTAATGAAGACGTTTCACTGCTCATCCGAGCAGCATCTTCAATTCAACTGACTGGGGTAGGGGAGTTCTCGGCATATAGACTCTTCCAACAATCCAATCCCAAGGCACATTGTAACTCTTCAGAGATGACATTCACAGAGGTGTTGATTTTGTTTAATTACTGTGATAGGATTACCAATGTGTCATGCAACTCCTAGACACAGGTGTTACTTGTGAGAGTTACATTAATGGATGTGTGAATAGTTCTGAAACTGTCAGGGTACAGATGTTAGAATAGCATTGTATGTAGCAGACAGGTGGTGTTGAAGGCTCTGTTCAGGGATGGTTTCTCAACCTTAACATGAATCTCCTCTTTCACACCTCTTTCAAATCAACGGTCTTCTTTATCCATGATTTGGACATTGCTATCTTCAAAAGTCTTGTCCTGTAGAGTTTGCCCTCCTATGCAGATCCATTCGCTTAGTGAGCAGTTGTTATGTCTCCCCAATGTATAGATCAGTGCACTCATCACTTACACTGGACTGCGTATACCACATTACTTTGTTTTCCTTTAGGAGTTGGATCCTTTGGGTGTACCAGTTTTTGTCTCAGTGTGTAGCTAGGTTTGAAAAACACTGGGACGTGGTGTTTGTTAAAAATACTCTTGAGTATCTCCGACACTCCAGCTACATATGAAATGACTATGTTTCAACTACTATCTGCGGCTATTTCTTTTGATGTTCTTGTTGGGCTTGGTTGCTGCTGTTTTGACAAAGGCCCAGTCTGGGTAGCCACATGCTTTCAAAGCTCCTCTGAGATGTTTATGCTCCATGTCCTTGGACTCTGTATCAGTTGCCACATATTCTGCGCTGTGATGCAGAGTTCTAATGACACCCAGTTTGTGTTACAGTGGATGGCGGGAATACCTCTGTTTTTAAGTTACCCCCCTCTTGGATGCATATCCGATGTCACTTCTCTGAAGAGTTACAATGTGCTGTTGTGATTTGATTGTTGTAGGAGTCTATATGCTGAGAACTCCCCTACACCAGTCAGTTGAACTGAAGAAGCTGCTCAGATGAGCAGTGAAACGACTTCATTAAAATTTCTTAGCAAGTAAAGTTGTTTTGAGTTACTTGTGTTAGATATACCATGACCTAGATGAATGACAATCTTCATAGTCAATGATGAATGCAATTTTTTTTTTATTTAGAAACAGAAAAATTCATACCTTTGCTATATCCTAACTTGTGCCTAAGATGCTGAGGCTACACTGGAACTGCAGGGAAATTGTTGTAATTAGAAAGCACACACATTTTCAGTTACAGGTATATGAAAATAAAAAAAACCAGAGCCCGATTATATGTGAGGAAAATATAATCCTTCAAAATAACTATGTTTAGGATGGGTGCAGCTTTTACTGTACTGTATCTTATCTGGCCTTTTTTAAATACAATTCCATAGGATATATAGTCAGCAAAGACATCGGAATGTGTTTATACTGTAGGAGTCATTTTTCAAGTGTTATATAGCAGGAGTCCCCAACCTTTTATACCCAAAAATTTGACTCAGAGAAACATCCGATGGGTTTGAGAGCAACATGTTGCTTGCAAACCACTGGCTGGGGATCACTGTGCTTAAGCATCATAGGGGAGCAAAATCATATCCATTAGTTATCATTTACAGAGCACTTTTGGCAGTTTCAAATATAAATAATACACCTAACCCCCTGTATTGTTGCTGTGTACAGCAAATAGTTGTATTTCTATATTTTGATCTATATAGGCTGTAGAATAAGTCAATTCAAATGAGATTCAAATGTTCTAAACATCTAGCATTTTGCTCATCTTCATGAAAGACTTTAACAATTTCACAGATTCCTCAGATGCAGGGAAATATTATTGGACACTCTTTAGACAAGCTTACCTTAAATGCATGACACATTAGTTTTTTATACGTTTGTAGAAAATTGGTCTAGAAATAACTCCATGTTTAACATACTTCTGGAGGACGATTCAATTTGGTGTGGTTAAACACACAACCATTGCTGTTCATTTATAATAAAAGATAAATAGATTCTATCTGAAGTATATTTTTTTCTTGTGATGGGAGAGTGGAGGTCTTTCTTCTTTTTAAGCTTTAGGATTACCACATCACAAAGCTGCTAAATAAAACGCAAATGTAAAAAATGCTATTCATGCAGATGCATTCATAGTGATGATGAGCTACACATTTTTGGCAGGTTTCAAAATTCTGGTGGATCTTCCCTGCAATATTGCATGACAAATCTACATTGATGATTTGAAAAACTTTTCAGGACATTTTTCAAAGTGCGGGATTCATGAAATGGTCTCATATTTCAGTATATATGGATTCTTCTCTTCTCCATTTGCTGTAGAAAGTAACAGGATGTTGGGCAAATATCTGGATAACTGGATAAATATAGATTATTGGGAGCGCATGACTTATAGGGATCAATTAAAAAAGATGTATCAGCAAGAGTCAGAGGCAAGGCAAAATCTTTTGAAGAGTTTCTCTGTCCTGTTTTTTATATCAAATATAGAAACAATTGGTTTGGTAGCACTAGATAAGTGCTTAATGTTTAACGGCTATTCGTTGGACTTGATAAGCGCCTAGTAATCATTTTATCCCCTCATTTATCTATAGCAGCGGTTTTCAACCTGGGGGTCGGGACCCGTTTGGGGGTCGAATGAACGTTTCACAGGGGTCACTTAAGGGGTTCCAGGAGCAGGTTATCTCTCTCCCCACTAGCCCTGGGGCAAGGTTGTAGCTCTCCGGGTGTTGGTGCGGGAGTTGTAGTTCAGTAACCTGTGTAGGGAAGCCAGTTGCTCTACAACTTTATATATCCCCTTAGTAGGGACTGCCATACAGCTCTCCCTGTCCATTTAAATTTTTTTAAATTAACATGGTAATTCGGGTGTGGCAAAACTTTTTTGCCACAGTACTTTCCTAACAATGCGCTCTGGGCTGGCAACTAAAATATTTTTATATTTTATGGTTGGGGGTCACCACAATATGAGGAACTGTATTAAAGGGTTGCAGCATTAGGAAGGTTGAAAACCACTGATCTATAGAAATGGCTAAATTCGATACACTACGAGAGCCTAGCAAGAATATAAGGGTATATCACACATGAAACAAGAATAAAACCTGCATATTAAAAAGCTTAAATTCAAAAACATGAACAAGCAGTAGCGATGAGTGAATTTTTTATCATGAAACTGTGATAAAAGTTTGCAGAGACAAAAGGTCACGTAGACAAAAAAGTCACTGTAATAAAAAACATCCAATGATTTAATGCATTTTGAGTGAGAAATAACTTGGAAAAAAACTCATGTTGGCTTTAATGCATTTGGACAAAAAGTCGGCAAGACAAAGTCACTACGAGAAAAAAAAATGGCCATTAACTTTAATGCATTTGGAGTGATAGAAAAAAAAGTTGTGCAAGTAAAAAATATGTGTTGCCTATTGACTTTTATGCATTTCACAATTTTTTTGGACAGATTTCCTCATCACTAACAAGCAGGGGTTATAAGAAGTCTTGAAAGGCATATAAGCAGCATGTGATCTTTTAATTCTGATCTCACTGCTTTGGGATATCAAATTAACAGTTTGCCAATGTGCAGTCCATGGATATTACACCTTTTAATTGTGTGTTAAGAAATTATCAGGAGAAGGATAACTAATAACCTAAGAAAATCTTGTTATCTAATGTGTTATCTTCGGATGCTAAAAATTAGTAATGAATTGGTGAAACAGCCCTGGAGAATTAGACATAGGGGAACTGATCTTATAGTGTGCTCTGTTTCAAGAGAAGATAAGGTAGATACCTCTGTGGGAAAACAAACATTTCTCAATACAAGTATGGGAGCCCTTATACAGAAAACTCAGATTTTTTGGAAGGCCATCTCCAATACAAGGAATATATCTGTTTTCTCCTGTCCCAAGTATTGATAGTGCTAGGCTAAGGGATTCATAAATACTTTCAAAAAGGACAGCCACTGCCCAAACATATTTTGGGACATTGTGCAGACATAGTGGATTATCTTTATTACCAGAAATACTTTTTAGATAGATTGGGGCTTGCAAAATAAACATGGAAACTAGAATTAATGAGGACATTCTTATAAAGAGCATTGCCATTTTAATGGGCCTTTCAAATGTCTCAATCATCCATGTCCATTATATTTTTATTACCATAAAACATGTTACTGGTCCTTTAAATATCCAATACCTCATATAAGCAGAAAACTGAATGGTGGGTTAATGGTGCCACAGAACATAGGGGCAGATTTAATAACCTGCCAATTTTCACCAGCGTCAGCTACACACCCCTCGCAATACTTTTCCAGGGGCAAATGCGCCATTTCACTAATATGCAGAAATTTGTCCTGGGCGCAGAACAACTGGCAACTTTTCGCTAGTGGTACTTTGACAGTGCAAGCATTTAATTGAGAGATGAGATGCACTAGCGTTCATTTCTGCCTAGTGAAAATTTGCTACCGATCTTGCAGTCAGGTCTATTTGCATAGGATGGGAAATTTAAAGAGATACTGTCATGGGAAAAAAAATTCCCTTGACAGTATCCCTTTAAAGTTGTATGGACATCTTTATTTTAAATGTTGCTGCAAATACCAAAGTTTCCTATTTTTATTACAAATGTCCAGG
>CM044435.1:19197856-19226255 GCA_024363595.1 Xenopus borealis | reverse complement strand
TTATTCTATTTTACACTTTCCTTGTCCTTTAAAGACAAGACAGTTAATATAATGCCCTACATAAGAGTAAATAAAGGAGGCGTATGTCCTGGTTTCATCTGCAGGTGCCTCTATTTCTTGGTTGCACCTCCGCCTTGGGTGCCAGAAGACTCAACGTAATTAATAAAGCAAGAAAGGCACTTAAAAGCAGTGTAACTGCAAACTGTGCTGTTTATTTGCCACATAACATGTTTCGAGCTTGTGAGGCTCTTTGTCTTTGACAAAGAGCCTCACAAGCTCGAAACATGTTGTGTGGCAAATAAACAGCACAGTTTGCAGTTACACTGCTTTTAAGTGCCTTTCTTGCTTTATTAATTACGTTGGGCCCTACATAAGAGCCCACTGTATAATTTATTTTCCATATGTCTGAAAATCTATGGGGAAAACTGGTTACACAAAAAAAGTTTGTTAGGATTTTTGCAGGCAATCATGCTGAAAAAAAATGAAAAGTTGCCAGCCTTTTTTGAACTTTGGTGCATTTTGGTGAACCTTTTTTTATGGGATATGATGTAAGTGACAGAAGATTGATGAAGCTCTTGTTGCTTTATTGCACTTCAGCTGGTCTGAGGTAGCAAAGGCTACTCTGGCAAAATGAGGTAATGTTCAGTAAAATCCACATTTTTGTGAACTTTCAGAGTAACTTCTCTCCACCTCTTTAGTGTGGTTCCTTCAATTTAACAATAACACAACAACTGTTCCCCAAAATGAGCTCAGTCACAATAGGCTTTATAAATTAAGTCAAAAGCAGCAGTGGCTATAGATGTTTTTTATGCTGTATCAGGGAAAGCACTCTAATTTGCCCCCCCCCCTTGCTTTGACTACCAGTAGTAAAATTGTCTGGGAACTCATACTCTACAGTTGTGCCAAGGTTACCAAATATACATGGATAACCTTATTCAGAACCCTACATTCTTTGGACACCCACCCATGTGGTGCTATTAACCAAAATTGCAAAGGACAGTCCAGGGTCATTACTGAATATGAAACTGAAGTACATAATCTAAGAAGCGATGAGCTCCTGCCGTTATAATTTACAAACACCAAAAACATTTTTATGTTTACAACGATCCACAATGAGAGTGTAATTGTCCATCACAGAAGAGGTAGGCTGACAAAAAACAAAGCCTCTCTCTTGTAAAGTATATAGTAAGAACATGGGCGGTGTCAATAAATCAAAACAAATTATGATGCCACCAGCAAAACCAGGGTTTGATACAAAAAAGCAGCAATTTATATGATCCATATGGCATTTTATAATTCTTATGTCATTTACAAGATGGTAGTACCAGGACCAAGATTTTTATTATAATTATCTGCTGCAACTGCTGCCTGCTCTATTGTAGATGTAGAGGAGGTTCCAGACATGCCTGACAATAACAATATTGCCCAAATTCCACCAACTCCTAATAAAAGATATACCCAGTTCTTGTAAGGTCTGTCGTTCCATGGGTGTTACAAGAGATGTGCGGTACTATTGTCCTAGTGTCCTAGCAAGCCAATTTTGTGTTCCCAACCATTTTTGAGGTGCAACATAATGTGGTACACTATGAGAGGTTTCAAATTCTGTGCTGTTTTGGTAGGGTAGATCTCTCTGGATTTGTCGGTGGTATAAGCATTTAGTATATCTATATAGAGGATTTGGCATGTTCTAGGTTTTTATACACAATGTTGCAGTAACTGGCTGTGTTGGCAAAATGATGATTTCTTTTTTAATTATGATTGGGCAGTGGGTTTTAAGATTCAAGCCCCCACTGAGATCTAATATTCTGGCAGGCTTATAATTAGGTTATAGATATATGTACTAAAAAAAAGTTTGACAAGTGTGTTTTTAAGTTTTTATTCTGTTTAGTAGGGATCTCTGGATTTATGATATGGAACTTGGAACAGGGTGAGCAAGATTTTTTGTGCAGTGTACCTTTTTTTAAGTGTAGGGGGTACACTTATTAAATAAGGCCTTTATTTAAGAAGCTGGCCCTTTTAGCAGTATTAGGACTGTGTAGATAAAACAAAGAAAAAAAAAACTTTTTTCTGTAGGCATGACATGCAAACCAATAAATAACCTTTTGCTTACATGTTAAACATTGCCAATGTCATAAGAAAGATCTCTGTAACAGATGTAAAAGTCAAACAACATTGCCAGTTTACATTTATTTCAAGAGTAAAACAAAAGGCGTTTTAATTCCATCTCTTGTCATGAAAATGGCAGTATCAGTACAGGTTTCTGTCTTATCTCCCTTGTAAACTGACATAATTGACTAACAGTACATACATTATTAATCTCCCCATACATCGCAGGTGAAGGAACTGTCAGCTGTATAGGCAATGTTTTATCCAAGAGTATATGACTAAAATGAGTACCCAATACCAGCTTCCTTCTTACACACACACACACACATATGTATAGTGAATAAAGTACTCCTCTTGTAAATTATAAGGAATTTTTAACTTGCCGAGGCCTTCGATATATATATATATATATATATATATATATATATATATATATATATATATATATATAAATAATAAGTATTTAACATGTCAATGTTTGTTTTTCCAATAAATATATTTGTAATGGGGCTATTGATGTGAAATTTACCCCAGATGCTGGGAAAACGTTAATTGTTCAAAAATAATTCAGGGTTTTACTTATTTTTTCACCAGCTATTTTCAGTCCACTTCATGGCAATTGGGATTTAAGAGAATAAGAGTTTAATTGGGGTTTAAAAAAGCTCTAATGCCACTAGAATTCACAGTGCAGTATGCAAAGTGCAATTTACAGATGGAAATTGCCATGTATTTTTTATTCGCACAATGCAGCACCTTTCCCAGACCTCCAGCACAATTGCGACCATGCAGGGAGTTGTATCCACCCCATTTGTGCCCCATTCCTCAAGTCTGACGCAATGATGTGTGGGTCTTCACAAAATGGGAGAAAGTTTCAGAAAACCTTTTCAGAGTGGGAATTGTATCAGTTCCAATGTATGGCTTTAAAGGGGTTGTTCACCTTAGAGTTAACATTTAGTATAATGTAGAGAGGGATATTCTGAGACAATTTGCAATTGGTTTTAATTTTTTATTGTGTGTGGTTTTTGAGTTATTTAGCTTTTTATTCAGCAGCTCTCTAGTTTGCAGTGTCAGCAATTTGGTTTTTAGGGTACAAATTACCCTAGCAACCCTGCATTGATTTGAATAAAAGACTGGAATATGAATAGGAGATGGACTGAATAGAAAGATAAGTAATAAAAAGTGGCAATAACAAGACATTTGTAGCCTTACAGAGCATTTGTTTTTAGATGGTGTCAGTGACCCCCATTTGAAAGCTGCAAAGAAACAGAAGAAAATTGCAAATCATTAAAAAACGATGCAAAATAAATAATGAAGACCAATTGAAAAGTTTCTTAGAATTGGCCCTTCTACTATATACTAAAAGTTAACTTGAAAGTGAACCACCCCTTTAAAATAGTATTAGCATGTAATTGTTTTGGCACAGATATGTTGCACCTGTTCACATCTCGCTGATGGAACCAAAGAATTACCGCCTCATTAAGATTGGATGCAGTGGTGCTTATGTATACAAAGTGCAAGAAGTGGGTTTTGCTGAAAGTTCCTATATTCAATTATGTCGATTTACATTGATTTTAGCACAACTACACTGATCATATATGTGTTTAGTTTCTATGTCTCTACCCTTAGCTGCAGGCATAGTTTTAACCCCTGCAGGGTCAGACTTACATTGCAATGGACTATCCCATTAGCTATATTAAATGATTTTGCATATGGAAACATTACAAATAACTACACCCATAATTATGCATATTTCTGTTTAATATACAGCATAATGATTTACTAAATTTTTTTGTTGAAATTCTTTATATTACAAAATAAAATAAACCAAAATAAAATAAACATTTATGCACTTCTGCTGTTTCTGTATAGGACAGTTTAAGGTTATCAGACCTAAATATCCACAGCTGTCTCCACTCAGCCCTCCTCCTCTCCTTTCCTTTATGCTGAGTGTTCTAATTTGAACCTGCACAGATGGTTCAAGTTCTTCTTTGGAATCATTTTCATTTATAAAAAAAAAGAAGAAGGCAAGAAAAAAAAACGGAAGAGAAGAAAAAATATTTGGTTAGTGATGATGTAAGTAAAATATTTTACATGGTTAAGAAAATAATGTATTGCTCCTCCAGCTGTGAACGTCAATATCTGACGAAAGATGATGTTCTGGATTAGAAATAAATGTGTGCACTTTTTAAAATGGATTTTTATATATTAAATTCAGTGATATTTGGGAATCAGGAGCCATTGCATTTGTTCCCTGTCATAATGTTCCTGTTCAGTTTCCAACTAGGGACATTCCAAAGTCAAATATAAAACCATGCCAAGGAGAATCACAGTTACATTATCTATTCATTCCAGTAATGGGGTTCTTGTTTCATAATTGACCATTAAGGTGTTAGATATTTTCTATGATAGCACAAAGCACATATGTAGCTGCACTCTAATATATAAACAATGCCAGGGTACAAGAAGCAAAAATAGTTACTTAAACCAAAGCATAACACTCACTAGTCTAAAGGATGCAAAGAAAAAACCCTGCCAGGTTTCCCATGTCTCCTTCCCAACACTTTCTCTTTCTGAGTGCCATGTTGGACAGATGTAACAATGAAACAATGTAGGAACATGCATTTGCTAAAAGTGCCTTAACTACAATATTGTTTCTCATTATCCCCCTTTCTACCATTGCATTCAACATAAAAGGTCAGTTTCGCTCATCATTACTCACAACATCCCCTGGCAGGGTACAGTATGCCACTACCCACATCATGAAAAACCACTAAAGTGGCTTTAAAATAAAGTGCTGTTCCTCTTAGCTAAAGGGATGACACGGGCATCTGTTCTTCAACCCCCCACTATCTATCTATAAAGTTCTTTAATATACTTTTAAACATGCCCTCTTGCAAATGCCTTTTCTTCCAGGCTAATACCTCCAACTTTGATCTTTCCTTATAATTTAATTCTTAAATTCCCTTAACTGGTTTAGTTGCGGGTCTCTGCAATCTTTTCATCTCATGAAGGACATGAACCCAAAATTTCACTGCAACGTCAACCCAAGACTTTAGCAAGGATATATAACAATTCATATGTTTGTTTTCATCCCTTGAGTTAAAGTGGACCCGTCACCCCAAATATTCAAAATCATATTTTATCACATGGTCAAGCAAAATGAACATTAATTACACTATATAAATTATTTTAATCTTGTTTTCTGGGAATTCATAATTATAGCAAGCAGGCAGGAGCCATTTTGGGGACACTGTTATTAAGGCAAGCCTTGCATCATCTCAGAATCTTGTTTGTGCATCGGAATGGGGGATCCGATGTCTATCCCCATGTCCTGGCTACACAATTAAATGGTTAAGAGAACTGGGGGAATGTGTGGGGAGCAGTGGCATCTAGGAAGTGCTGAATAGAAAGTGAAAGTAATTATCTGCCCCACCTCTATGCCTAAGGCATAGAGGAGTGGCAAACAATGTTTGATTGACAGCTGGGATTTTTAAACGAGCTTAAAACAGCTTTGAATGCTTTAATTGAAATTGGATTTCATGTTTAATTTGAAAAGGACTTTTATTATACAGATTTTTGTGTCTGGGTGACGGGTCCACTTTAAGAGAACTGGGGGAATATGTGGGGAGCAGTGGCATCTAGGAAGTGCTGAATGGAAAGTGAAAGTAATTATCTGCCCCGCCTCTATGCCTAAGGCATAGAGGAGTGGCAGACAATATTTGATTGACAGCTGAGATTTTTAAATGAGCTTAAAACAGCTATGAATGTTTTAATAAAAATGTGAAATTGGATTTCATGTTTAATTTGAAAAGGACTTTTATTATACAGATTTATGTGTCTGGGTGACGGGTCCACTTTAATGCCCTTGTTTTGCAAGACAGTACAGGCATGGGATTTTGCAAAACCAGCCTATTGGCTGGATTTCTCCAATACACTACTACTATAGTCTATAGCTTGTAATTGTTATTTCTACCAAAGTTCATACCTTGTATTTCTTAATATTGTGCCTCATTTGCCAATTTACTGCCCATATGCAGAAACATTGTGTATCAAACTTATGGTTTTGCAAAATGAATTCTAACAATAGAGACAGTACTTAGTAGGGGTTGCCACCTGTCCACTTTTGATTTGGACAGGGCTGTCCAGGTAAAAAGAATTCCTGCCTGGTTTTCCAATTTAAGAAAACCAGACAGGACTCTCTTAGATTGACATGGTGATGCCATGTCATAGCCTCTTCCCATGACATCACAAGTTTACCCATCCCCACCCCCTGTAACTTGCCCCCAGAAAGGACCCGGGAATGGAGGCAATGCCCAGTCATGCCCGGGTAATTTATCATCAAATTAAAAAGAACACAGACTATGGACAGATACCCAAGGTATCCCAAAGCATATAGAACATGGACAGTATAGTTTAATATTATTTAATTTAATACATTTAATTTCCAACTGCAATGAAAGCCCAGGTCCTGTAAAAGCATTTACAAATAAGTCTAGATGATGCATTTGTTTCAAGCTATCTGCCTGGATAAACTTTTATAAGAGTTACAGTAACTGTTTTATGCTAACCATGCCATACTTTGATGCTTATATAAGCATAACCTGATTTGAATTTTGTATCAGCTGGCTGATTATCAGCATACTGTTAAGAACTATGTTTAATTATCATGTGCAGAAATGCTACTTCAGATTTTTAACTGGTACTGGTAAATAAAGATTTATAGAAAATTGCTTGGAACTAGGAGTTTAATTAGCAGAGAGTGATATGACTGGGGTGATGCAAGCTAGTCTGCATTTACATTCGTTTGTTACTCTGATATATTATGTTTAATTTCAGTAAAGGTATGTTATCCGGAAACCATTATCCAGAAAGCTCTGAATTTCAGAAAGTTCATATCCCATTTCACATTTTTAAAAATGATTTCCTTTTTCTCTGTAAAATTAGAACAGTACCTTGTACTTGATCCCAACTAATGTGATGTGCGGGTGGGACAGAACCCTGTGTGACCTCAATTGCCAGCTTCCAAATTGTCTATATATAGCCTCACTCCTGTCACGTCAGGTTCGGGTTGGTATGGTGCAGGTGCAGGTCGAGGAAAACCAGCACATCACTAACAACTAAGATAAAATGAATCCTTTCTAGAGGCAAAACAACATGCAACATTTTCCATAACACTATGCCCCCAACAGCTTGTGGGCAGTTAGCTTTTACTGGTCAAGTGCAGATAAAAATTAGAGTGTGTTGGTACAGCTGTGAGTCCATGTTTTTCTATGCTTCTCTATGTATGTTTGAAATTTGTTATACATCCCCAGTGAGCAAAATAACAATCCTGTCCAGAAAGCTGCACCTCTGTCAAAAAATATTAACCATCCCAGGTACTTTTATGGGAATATTATGTGCTTAAAAAACACGCATACACATAACATGTGCAATATGAGAAATATTCATTCACTTTAAATCCTGAGTGATTTATTTTTAGACCAAATGTAATAACTTATTTCATATAAGTGTGAGACACATTAATAATTAAGTAAGGCAGCAGTGTGATTGGGAAGGTCACCAACTGTTCTTTACACCTCAATTTCATTGGCTTAACATTTACAAGGTTTGCTGTAATGTTCTATATGAAGGCAGCAACATTGTGCAGTGCAAAAGCAAAGCTCAGTTCTGCTGACCATCTGGCCTGTCTTTATACAAATTTCTGGCTTTAGTACATTTTAGGTTGCCTCTGTTCTGAGGACTAAGTGGTGAGATGGCAATTTATTTCTAGTTTGGTTGTTGCTGCTGAACTGATGGGTGTGTATCCATCACATCCAATTACCCTAATTACTCTATTCTTCTTTCTGAAACTGGCACAGTTCAGAGGCTAGAGCAGTATGTATTCCCAAACTGTGCATGCTAGACTGGATTTGAACATTATTCATGGTCTCCTTTTCTGCATTTTCTGCATTTTATCGGAATCTGAAATCCCCTGCAAACACGATTTCTGGCTGCAAAAGCCAGATGGAAAAATTACTTGCTGTGCTAATGCATGATTTAAAGTTGATGTGTGACATAAACCCAACAGTCTATGCTTTTAGATACCTCACTTTGACCTCATAATGTTGCTTGATATATTAAACAATTTAGTGTTTTTGTTAAGCAATTTAGTGTATACTATGGCTAATAAGCAGTGTGCTGCTGTAAATAGTCATGCCTCTGGTTCTAATGCCACCTTCTTCAATACAAATGTATAGCCACATACTGTTTTCAGCAAAGGACTTGTGTTTTCTGTCAAAGAGTTATTATAGTGTAAGAATACTGTAAAAATAAACATGCAAGTGGTCTAGGATTTCAGATAAACAAGTTCATATTCCACTTGGGTCCATTCGCCTCTGTCCATCTCAATAGAGCATGGTGCTGCAATCAGCCACCAAGGAATCCTCCAACAAACAATGTGGTTTCATATAAAGATTTGCCTGCAATATTAACCTTAAGTCTCCTGTAGAACCAGACATCTGTTCCTAACATATTGCTATACAGTATGTTTGCAATATATTTTGCCTTTAGACAGCAGGAGATCCATGATACTTGTGGCAGACTAGCATTACATAACGACAAGGAAAACACAAAGGCAATATTAAAAGGAAACGTATGAAGCTATTTTGGTTACTCAAACCTTTGCTTTGATCTAACTGCCTGATTCATCTTGCTTCCCTTTGGAGCAAGATTTTATTTCAACCCCTTTTCTTAGAGGTTTATAAATTCATTCTAGTGCTTTTCATGATAATGGAGTTGTACTATGTGTAGCCTCAAGGATGTACATTTAAACTGGTGTACTGTTGTTAAATAAAGGAATATTTGTCATGCCCATGTTGTAGGAAGTCCTTCAAAATGTTGACATACTTTATGCATATCTAGTGGGGGCCAAAATTACCTGATCTTTTGTATTTGGTTAGTTTGAACATTGTTTTAGTTAGAAAAGTTAATTTGTCTTTAGTTCTCTGACCTTCTCTAGGTTTGCGTAAGCTTTTTGGTGAGATCTGCCTTGTTTCATGGACATCTTGTTCTAAGAAAACTTGTACTTAAAATTTAGTAAATTGGCAACAGCTTCAAAAATTTTTTTAGGTAATTTAATTATCACTTGTGCCTTAACATTTGTGGGTTTTAAAAGCTTTGTACCTGTAATAAGTCCTTAAGTTTGCAGCACAAATTGGTCATTATTTCACCAATAATTATTTTAATGTTGATATCCAGAAAATTAATTAATCTTTTGATATCCCCGTGGCAAACCTAAAAATTCACCATTTATTATTCACAAAGCGATTGTATTTATTTTTATACTTAGGGGCAGATTTACTAAATTCACCCAAAAAATATTAGTTTTTCCTCGATATTCAATTAGCATTCGATTTTCGAATGCTAATCGAATAGTTTTAGGCTACCCTTTTCTTCGATATTCGATCATTCGACTATCGAATAATGATCGTTCGATCATTCGAATGAATTATTCGATCATTTGAATAATTTGTACGATTCGAACAATCGAAGACTTCAATCGTACGAATCCTATTCGATCAGGACTTAGCCTCAGAAGCCTATGGGAGGGTTCCAATAGACTTCTATTACAATTCAGTAGGTTCAATCTGGCAAAGTAGTCGAATAATTTAAAAATTTTAAATCCTTCGATGATCAAAAGATCGAATGATTAAATATTCGATCATTCGAATCTATTCGATCATTTGATCGTTCGCTATTCGACGATCGAATAAGCCTAATTTGCATATTTGACCAAACGAATAAATCAGGTGAATTTAGGAAATCGGCCCCTAAGTTTCTGGTTCCTTCAAAAACAGGTTAACAAAAAAACAATAATTTACTGCAGGACCCACACAACTGTCTTCTGTCAACAATAATTATTATTAATTATTACAAATCTAAAATAATTTTTAAACATCTAAGGAGTCCAAAAAAATCACCAGGTTAATAATATCAAGCAGAATATCCTCACTTATATATGCACTTTATACCTTCATCTTTAGGATGAATGTGCATTAGAATTGATCAGTGCTGCTTAGAAAGCTTCCACCATTTAAATGGCCATTTTCCTTAAAGCTTATCAATAGAGGTTCAGTCAAAGATCTAAATGAGAATAATCCACTGTATCTATCTAGCTATCTATACTGTACATACATTCACACATATTTACCTTTTTTTACTTCTAATCTATGGTACAAAAATTTATTTTGCCAATATAATTCCATTTTTAAATTGCTAAATCCTTACAATTAAATATAAATGTAAAAAGTACAACAAAAACATATGCTATAGTTCATATTAGTTTATCTTTATTTTACTTTTGATATTACAATTCACATTTTTAGTTTTTAATATTTTTGTTTTCTCTTACATGACGCCCACCTCTAATACAAACAAGAAGGGAGACAATAACTCAAGGAATAAATATTATACATATTCAGAATTTGTCATGCTGTTATTTATTAATAATATAACAGAAGGCTTTGATGTAATATTTAAGTGGAAAGCTGAGATATTTACTTTGTTGTAATGTGACCTCTGCCTTTAGTGCATGTTTTGACAAACGTAATTATTCAAACTCCAATCATTATTGGCTATGTATTTATGCAGTGTGTATTATTAAATATTCATAATTTTGTCCAATTGCTTCTGCTTAATTTTACATGTGATTCAGAATAACAGGAATGTGATTCAGAATAATCTGTGTGGCTGATCTATTTGTAGCTAAAGACAGGTCCGGTTTTAAGCACATTGGACCAATTTGGCCCAATTGGGCCCCGCACTTATGGGGGCCCCACTCCAGTGCGAGCTCTGATTCCTATTCCCTTAATTCCCCAGTTGCCCAGCCTACCCCCATCCCCAACTGGCAGCCATCACTTGGACAGAGGGGAAAGCAGGCACTATTTGCCCATCCAGCTCTGTGACCCTGGGACAGACAGAAAAGTTCCTTCTACGGGTTCCAATTGGGCCCCGCACTTGGTACGGCCGGCCCTGACTAGAGACAGACAGACAGATATAAAGATAGATAGATGATACGTCACCATTCTGATGTCCTGATGTAAACTTGACAAATGGATAATTCTGTCCCAGTCTGATGAAGTGTGTGTGTCTTTTTTGTGGATTTCTTAAAGAGGACAATGAAAAAGCAGAACAATATACATCCAGAAAAGAGTGTTGCTCCCAGTGGCATAAAGGAGCTTGGCATGTCTTGTCATTTTTATGGCATGCTTTAAATAAAACTAACTTTTTTCAACCCTTTGTGAATCAGTCCCATAAGACCAGTGCCGTACAAATTCAGTGGAACCAAAGGCCAGAATTTTTTTGGCTTATATTGTGAAGGGCCAATAATGTTAGACAGTGTTGAGCACTCCCAGTTTTTAAACCACACTTAAACCATGTTCATGTCATTACAAGAACTTTTATGATTGTTACTGATGGTAGCACACCAATACAGCAAAAAATTTCAGGGATTTCACCTGTCACCCATATATGCCATATAAGACATTTTATATTAAGGCACACCTTTGAATCAATATGCCTACTCAGCTGTATGTTCCCATAGCAGCAAAGGTACAATATGATAGATCAGGTGGAGCATTGGTTTTCCTTGACAAATTTGGTCATTAGTTTTATAAGAAACTTCCTAGAAGCAGTACAAATGAAAATTCTAATTTTATTGTCTATATTCTGATATTTATTGTTGCTCTCCATCCTCATTTTCATTAATTCCACTTAATTTCTCCTATATTCTTTCTACCCACTGCTACCTCTCGCTTCTCCTACCTTCTTCACACATTTCCATTTAAAGATTAAATTAAAATGCTTAAAATGACAGTTACATCTGGTGTGGGCTGGTGTTAAGCTAAAAATTCCCTTTTTAAAGCTGTCACCAATGGATAGATCTCTCTATAAAAAATAATGCCCTTCATCTTTTATAAAAGCTTAACGTGTTGTCAAAAACAAGTAACACAAATAAGGGTTATTCCAATGCTGTATATAACAATAAATCCCTGAGAAAAACAAATCCATCACATATAACCAAAATATCTTCCTTCTTGTAAACTATACAGCAGGGCAGACGTATCTAGATTCAATAAATTCTTAAAAGGATCAGATCATTGTAGAAATAAAAGCATCAGAAAAGTTGTCCCTTGCTTTACTTTAGTAATGCAGTGAGAAAAGCATTGCTGTTATCAGCTCAAAGCAATTACAGCACTAAAAGTGTGATCATCCCTGTATTCATAGTTACTATCGTTTAAACAAGCACGTTCAGAAAATCCAGAAAAGCACGTTCAGAAAACTGTCATGCTAGCTTGGGACTAGAGGTGAAAGACCTCAGGTGTAAAAGTTTGTGCAGCTGCAGAAATCTTTATGAAACAGCAAAAAATGGCATTGAAGCCAATGGGAAGACAAAATGTATATTGTGGATAAGGCATTTTGGCCCAGCAATAGCATATACAGTAGTTTACCATACATTGTTATTGAACCTCCATTCCACCATGGTATAACTGTTCTTTATAGAATGTCATACTAGGTTGTGCTCCTGGGTATACATCCAGAATGTTCAGGACCTGGGGTTTTCTTGATAATAGATCTATTTGTAATTTGGATCTCCATACTTTGTCTACTAAAAACAATAATTGAAATATTAAATAAACCCAATAGGATTGTTTTTGCCTCCTTTAAGTTATATCTTAGTTTGAATCAACTGCAGTTAATTAGGATCAAGTACAATCCACAGTTTTAATATTACAGAAGGAAAAAGGAATTTTTTTTTTTTAAAGTTTTGAAATATTTTATTAAAATGGAGTCTTGGGGCAGATTTAATAAAGGATGAAGTGGCTAATGCTGGCAGCAATTCACCATAATTACTGCTTTCAGGGACTTTGCCTATTTACTAACAGGTGCAGGCACCAATTCACTAGAGATAAACACTAGCGGTCATTCTCGATAAATCGCCAGGTGACTTTTCAATCTGGCGAAAAGCCATTACTCTGCAAATTCACTAATGCCGATTTTACTGAATGTTAACTCTTTTGCCAGACTTGCCTTTGCCAGTTCAGACCAGGCAAAGTGCAATGAAGTGCATAGAACTGTCCCTTACATCATATTCTGAGTGGAAAATGCATAAAAAATTTTAAAAAGCTGTCGACTATTCCTTTTTTCAGGGTTATAGGCAGCAAAAGTCCTTAAAATTTTTTTATGGTAACCGGTTTCCAGCATACATTGTCTAACATATGGAACATTAATTTACAGTGGACACATGTGTAGGGCATTATAACAACTCTATTGTCTTTATTAAGGTTCCCTTGACATGTGTAATTAACAGCAGATTTGTATTTGCTGTAACGTATAACATAAAGATGATCAAACAACTTTAAATTTCCCACGCAAGACTTCTAGAAAATTTGTGCTAAGCAGAAATGAATGCTAGCACATTTTCACTTTGAATTGCTTGCATTACCGAAGTAATGCTAGCGAAAATTCGCAAGCGTCCGTTGCCCAGGACAAAACTCAGCATTTTAGTAAATTAGCATTGTCTGGGTGAATTTTCTTCTGGTGAAGTGTTGCACTGGGTGAAAATTGCACACAATCGCCCACAATTCAATTGAACTGATACTTGAACATCAAATCCAGCAATACCCAACATGTTTTGACTTCTTGAAAGGTAACATTTTTTCAACCTTTTCAGACAACAGCATCTGACATTTAAATTTATTTGCCATAGCTACAATATTGACTTCTTTTTGACTTTGACCAAACTTTGTAGTAGCATCATCTCCTGGTCTGGAGCAGCCGAGATTGGAACCTGGATAGTATCTCTTACTGGACTCTGCTTATTGGAATTTTAACATTTATGTCAGAATTTTGATATCTGCTGAGGTTTTATTGTATAACCACACATTTAACACTTCCCTATAAGCACATGAATTACATAATAGCACCCCACTTGTTCTTGTAAAAATGTCATACTGTCTAGATATCCTTTCTTACACTTGCTCAAACAAGAAATGTTTAAAAAAAAAGTTTGACTATGAAGATTCTCATTCATCCAGGTCATGGTATATCTAACACAAGTAACTCAAAACAACTGGACTTGCTAAGAAATATTAATGAAGACATTTCACTGCTCATCCAAGCAGCTTCTTCAGTTCAACTGGTATAGGGGAGTTCTCGGCATATAGACTCTTCCAACAATCCAATCACAACGGCACATTGTAACTCTTCAGAGAGGTGACATTCACAGAGGTGTTGATTCTGTGTAATTACTGTGATAGGATTACCAATGTGTCACGCAACTCCTAGACACGGGTGTTACTTGTGAGAGTCACATGAATGTATGTGTGAATAATTCTGAAACTGCCAGGGTACAGATGTTAGAACAGCATTGTATGTAGCAGACAGGTGGTGTCGAAGGCCCCCACCTCTGTTCAGGGATGGTTTCTCCACCTTAACATAAATCGCCTCTTTAAAACCATCGAAGATTTGGACATTGCCATCTTCAAATGAGTGTCCCTTGTCTTTTAGGTGTAGAAAGACAACCAAGTCTTGTCCTGTAGAGTTTACCCTCCTATGCTGATCCATTTGCTTAGTGAGCAGTTGTTATGTCTCCCCAATGTATAGATCAGTGCACTCATTGCTACACTGGACTGCATTTACCACATTACTTTGTTTTCCTTTAGTTGGATTCTTTGAGTGTACCAATTTTTGTCTTAGTATGTTGCTAGGTTTGAAAAACACAGGGATGTGGTGTTTTCTCCTGAGTTTCTCTGACATTCTAGCTACATATGGAATGACTATGTTTCGCCTACTATGTGTCTCCGGACAGTTATTTATTTTGATGTCCCTGTTGGGCTTGGTTGCTGATGTTTTTACAAAGGCCCAGTCTTGGTAGCCACACACTTTCAAAGCTCCTCTGAGATGTTTATGATTGATCAAAACTCTTTTTTTAATGTTCCAGTAATTATGCACATTGAATGCAGTTGTCTCTCCAGGGTGCAAAGAAAGTAGATGTGTAAAACAAGGGGCAGATCAATTACTTCTGCTGGTAGCATTTTTTTTTAATTTGTGGCTAAACAGATCACATGGAATAATTGTAGTGTGGCATCTTAAAAAAAATTGCTAAACCCTCCATTTTTTCTTTAGTTCATATTGTCATAGTTGGGACAATGTTAATCATTAATTGTGTCCATACTTTACAACTTTACATTACATTCTTTAAACTAAGAACTGTGCATTTTCAAGATGCCATGAAATTAACACAAGTTTTCCAATTATAACTATTATATTTACTTATTAATTTATTTTGGTAGGCTGGCCTACATGGGCTGTTGTAAGTTGGGTAGAACTTTGATTAGTTGGACAGATATCCTAATTATATAACATAAAACTTTATTATATACTGTACTCCACAATCTTCTCAGAACATGATTTCTTAGATTTTCTTAGCTATTTAGACAATGCTTTAAGAAAACAAAAGTAAACACTTTATTCTGAAGGCAGTATCAGTCTGCCACATCACAGATTTGGTGGACCAAGTTTCTGCTATTGATTTATAAATTTTATGCTGCAAATTATTATTTAGTTTAAAGGAGTTCCAATTTTAACTTGAGGTCCAACAGCTGTAGAACCCCCAACAACATTATCTATGCAGAACTGTAGTTGGTGGACCTAAGGCATAGTTTCTACTATTGATTTATCAATTTTACTCTGAAAAATATAAACCAGTTTAAAGGAGTTCCAATTTTAACTTGAGGTTCAACAAATGTTGAACTTCCCTCCCGACAACTTCCTGTATGCAGAACTAAAGTTGGTGGGAATGTTCCCTCTTAGTTTTGCACTTGTACACACTCACACAAACTTTGTGGCCAGCATGCACAATAAATTGTGAAAATTTTGTATGAAAACAGATATTTTTGGACTTGGGCACACTGTCTTTTAAAAGTGCACACACATGTTTAGAAAGTGTGCACACATTTTTTGCACACACAGCCAAGAAGAAATTGGTTGGTAGACCCAAGGCATAGTTTCCATTGTTCATTGAACAGTTTTATTCTGCAAATTATTATTCAGTTTAAAGGAATTCCAGTTTTAACTTGGGGTTCATCAGCTGTACATTCTGTATGCAGACCTAGAGAAAAAAAGAGGATTCTTGCATCTTACAAGTTTTTCAGCTCTAGTAACTTTTGTTTCCAACGCATGTGCAGTTCAGTTCTAAAAGGTGCCTGTTTGTGTAGCTAGCATAGGCCTCAATAACTAGAACAACTAAGAGATGCATTCAAATTTGTCTTGTAGATAGGATTTTTTGTGTGGCAACCCAAAACCAAGCCAGTGGTTCATTTGCTATAGGGTACCATTAATTGGTGCATGAGGCATGGCACGAGTGCCAACATTTCCTAAGTGCTAACATTTCTCAAGTGCTTAGAAATGGCACAAGGCAGTTGACAAGGCATTGACATAGCAGTTGGACAAGGCATTGACAAGGCAGTTGGACAAGGCATTGACAAGGCAGTTGGACAAGGCATTGACAAGGCAAAAGGAATTGGATTATCTTCCATCAACTTTGAACCAACTGGGATATGTTTGTACCTGCCAGTTTGTTACTTCTTACTCCAAAAATGGTTTATCCTGCGTTTCTCCTCCTATCACTCTCAAGCTTCATAAAACATTTTGCATTACCTCCCCCATCAAATTACATCTCAGCGTCTCTAATTTCTTTTCCTTCCCTCTCCACACATTAAGTATTTAAAGTACTCTGTTTAGCTATTCCAGGAAACTCCTTTTTCACTTAGTCTATCTCTCCTTTCTATTGCTGGCAGATGGGACCATTTCCCCAAACCCTGGCCCTTACCCCATCCCAGCTATATCACGGCCACAGGCTCCTTCTCTTCGGTGCAAATTCCAACAGTACAGAATTCTTATCCCTATACCAAAAAGCCCATTTAATCTTTCCTGTGTTCACTGGAATGCCAGATCTATTTGCAACAAACTTACCGCTATACCATTTCATTGCCAATTCCTTTAGCCTGCTCACACTTACTGAAACCTGGCTTTCTCTCACTGACACTGCTTCACCTGCTGCCCTGTCCTTTGGAGGCCTTCACTTTACTGATAATCCCAGGCCTGGAAACAGACCTGGGGGTGGGGTAGTTTTGCTTCTCTCTCTCCCTGCTTTACTTTTAAAGTTATGGCTACCTCTGTCTACTATAGCACACTCACTAATGCCATTAATGAGCTTGCTCCTGTAAAAACGTGGACTTGAGTGTCGCTGGTGCAAATCCCACTCAGAATCAGACTTTTGGAGCTACAAATCTGCCATGCTCTCCTATAACAGCAGACTTTCCCAAACCAAACAAACATACTTTACTTCAATTTTTAACTCCCTTTCTAAAAAAACAGGCACAACTTTTCTCCGCCTTTAACACTCTCCTTTTGCCTTCTCCACCCCCTCTATGAACATCGGTCTCTGCTCAAGCTATTGCTGAAGAAGGGACATTACACTACTAAACCCCCTAGGCTTCCACACTCCCCAGTCTCTCCTGTGCTCCTTCACCCCTGTCACTGATGAGGAAATCTCAAAACTTTTGGCCTCTTCCCACCTTGATCCTACGCCTTCAAAACTTCTCCGTAATACCAATCATCTATTTAAGCTCTCACTCTCAACTGGACTGTTTCCTTCTCAACTAAAACATGATCTTGTCACCACCATTCTTAAAAAACCCTCTCTTGATCCCTCAAATCTTGACAACCTCCGACCCATCTCTCCTATCTCTCTGCTACCTTTTATCTCTAAACTACTTGAGCGCATAATCTACAACCGACTAACCACATTACTCTCTGACAATAACCTGCCGGACCCACCCCAATTTGGTTTTAAACCACAATACTCCACTGAAACTGCCCTGAATGGGCTAAGTTATGACCTTTTAACAGCTAAACAACAAAATGTTTCACTACTAATACTCCTCGATCTCTCAGCTGCATTTTATACTGTAGATCCCCCTCTCCTCCTCCAGACCCTCCTTTCGCTTTGCCTTCGTGACACAGCCCTGTCCTGGTTCTCTTCTTACCTCACCATCATTCCTTCATCTTCTCCCAAACCTCTTTCTGCTGGGGTCCCTCAAGGCTCTGTCCTGGGACCCTTATTATTTTCCCTATATACAGATGAAGAAACTTGTCTAAAGTCATCTTAACTCATTTAATGCATTTAACCTTTCATTCGCATACCAAAGCACCATTGTTCACAATTAGATGGGATGCTGTGACACCATTTTCTGTGTTAAATGGGATAAATGAGACACAAGCCAAAGTGGTGTTTTCTAGACTTCCTCCCTCTGCAAATTAATCAGCTCTTATGATTTCCACTACCAACTCTACGCTGACAATACTCAGATCTATCTCTCCTCTCCTGATCTCAACCCAGAACCTAACTCCTGTCTCTTCCTGCCTGTCCGCTCTTTCTACTTGGATGCCACAATGCTACCTTAAATTAAACCTTTCCAAAATGGCAATGGTTCTCTTTCCTCCAACTAACACCAGTAACATCCTGGAAGTATCCATCATAGCTAAAATCGATTCGAACGATTTTATTGATCTATCAAATTTTTTCATATTCGATCGTTCCATAATTCCAATTGCATTAAAACCCCTTGAATTCTCTTGAGGGTCGAATTCGATGGTTAATTAACCCTTGAAATTCGACCCTTAGTAAATCTGCCCCCATGTGTTTAGTAATATATTTTAAATTTTTAAAACAAAAAATTGTCCATTTACAATCTCCCATATATCAGATTCTAGGGTGATGTGGTTTTGTCAAGCTGCCAAATCACTCCTAAAATATAGTCATCTCTAGAATAGGATTTCAGATCTGAACGCTCCTCTCTCCAAGCTGTCATTGAAAGAATTATATTGTACACAATAAGTAATGAAGGTATTTATCTCCACTAAAGCTGTCTCAGGTGGATGCTAAAATAGTACATTTCTGCAGAAACCTCAGTCAAAGAGAATTTAAAGAAAATGTTTTCTCTTACAGGAGTAAGTTAGCACTTTTTGGATAATAAATGCTATAGCGTCTAATATAAATGTGGCTTAAGCTATTTGCTGCCATCTGCGCGCTGCCAGTGTAATTTTTTTCAACTTTAAGTACAAAATAGTAAAACAGATAAATGAGTAGTTCAATAAGTATACATGTTGTATTGTGGCCTTGGTTTCAAAAGTAATACTGAGGTCAAATAAGTTTATAGTTTAGCATATTTTCAGTATAAAAAGAAGGCACATGAAGGGTGCAAAATAATCCTTTATAAGGGCAAGAGGAACAATAAAGAAGATATACACATAGGCTGCAAATTTGTCATCTGTGCCATTCCATCGCTATGGCCTGTTACAAATGATGCTACCTTGCAAAAAGAAGTCATCAATAGTTTACCGTTATTGGTTAAAAAAGGTTAATCTTCTTTATTTATGGTCTTGTGGGTTTGTATAGGGTATTTTGGACACATTTAATGCCCCACTTTTCACACATGTACCCTTGGCTATACCCTGTAGACTAAGGCACAAGAAAGAGTCAGACAAGTCATATGGTGATCCAGATACCTGGGTCACTTGCAGCTTTGTTTGCCTGTAAGATTCAGGTAATAGTGTAAGAAGGCTGATGACATCCTTGCAATTCTGTTGCATCTCGTAATATGACCATATGTGGTGTTGAAGTTTTTTTATGTTCCCTGTGCTCTCCACAGTCTCCTTCCATAATATCATCACTTTAATAATATTTTAAGGGATTTCTATGGAGAGGAAGGTGAGTCCTTCAGGCAAGGACTGGTACTGTGCCAACAGGTTGAAAACGGTTGACTGAAGATTATAAACAAGATAGGTTGATGAGGGCAAATAGTGAGAACAGGCTTAGGATAGGCCACAAAATGGTGATTGGCAGGAGTGGGAGAAGAACCAGTGACTGGCAGGAACAAGAACAGGACTAGAGTAGAGTACAGATCAGGAAAAAGAAAAGGTGGAGGCAGGAGCTAGAGCATGGGACAGAGAGTCCTACCATGCTGCTCAAGGGCATAGGCCAATGCTCACGAAGAGGAAGTACTGCCCTGATTGGTTGAACCTAACCAACAAATAAGTATTCTGGGACTACTTAGTATAGTCACTAAGAATAGTTGTGGCTCTCGCACACCCTCCGTGTCCGGCTAATTAGAGACGCCTGGTGCTCGATGGTGGAGATTCGGCAACCTCCCACAAGTCTGCATCCAAAAAATCCAAAGGCACACAGGACTTATCAAACACCAAAGTGTTTATTGCTAATAGCGGTGCAACGTTTCGGGGTTACCCCCTTTGTCAAGCAAGTCATGCTTGACAAAGGGGGTAACTACTTAGTATAGGCCAGGTGATAGATAATGAGCCTAGAGGATAGGGTATGGAGTCAGAAACCCAGAGGTTCCTGGCTTGAATCCCAGCAGAGCCTTACAATTGATTAGCACAAACACAAAGCATATCATACAACAAAATAAAAACTGTTTGTGTGTCTACTGGAACAATGGGTGTTCTGATGAGCAACAGATATCAAGTGGTGTTTACAAGTGGTGTTGAGGCACCTAAACCTTTTTTAATATCAGGCAGTGTATGGGGTTAATCAACTGCGGAGGGTGTGTTGGAAGCAGGGAAGGGAGGTTTGTGGGGGTCCTTGTTAGTCCTAGTTATGGCAGGCAGGAAATAATGGTTAGTTAAGCCATACATGTAATAGGCACACTTTTGAAAGATGTGCTAGATGTGCATGCAAGGGAAATACGTGCGACTCTTGAAATGCCTGTAAAGGATTACTTGACAGTAGCATGAGCCAGACGACATGCCCACGAAATAATGGTTAGTTAAGCCATACATGTAATAGGCACACTTTTGAAAGATGTGCTAGATGTGCATGCAAGGGAAATACGTGCGACTCTTGAAATGCCTGTAAAGGCTTACTTGACAGTAGCGTGAGCCAGACGACATGCCCACGTAAATCCTCTTAATTGCATTATCCTCTCTGCATGCTGTTCCGACTCATGCACCAAGTGAAATCAGTGACAGGCAGTGAGTAACGGTTCTGCTATCAGTAACCACTAGTGCAGGCACGCTGATCAAAAGTGTGAATTTCGGGGGTTATAGGTCGGCTCTCTAGATGCTCATAAAGGTTTTACCTGGTAGAAGTTAGAGTCATGTCATATTTGATGTCTTTCATCATCAATTCCAACCTCCAGTACATACCTTAAAGGTGGCCATACACAATAAAAGGTGCCGACAGACTGAGTCAGCAGTTTATTGGCACATGAGTGGGGCCCTCCAACGAGCTTCCCCAATCGATATCTGGCTGTTGAATCGTTGCCGCATCTGTGAGTTGATGCAGTCCCGGGATCTGACTGTCATATGCGCGTCATTCTGATCTGATCGTTGGGCCCTACCTCAAGGTGGGCATATCAGACAGAGATCCGCTCGTTTGGCTACATCGCCAAACAAGCGGATCTCTCAGTGTATGGCCACCTTAAGACTGTGGTCCCAGTCTATGGGCATTTACCTTTCCTTCAAACAATGTGCTAACCTAACATCACTCATTAGAGGAAGTGTGTTCACTTACTGAGGTTAAGTCAGTTACCCATAAAACAAATCCTCTTCATTCCTTTCCTGAAATAGTGACCCTGAGTCGATTGTGCTCTCCCTCCTGATCTTGGTTTTCTGATAACTCCTGGACACACTTTTTTAACTATTACTTAATAAATGTTAAATTTTATCATGCTCATATATGGGAACTCCTGAATTACACAATGGGATGGTGCAACTACTAGGGTCATTTCCTTTTTCTATTTTGTTCTGTATCATTGCGAATTTGACCTTGCACACCAATCATCTGTTTCTTTATTGGTGGAAGGTGCTCTCCAATTTCCACGTTTCTGGTGTTTATTTGATTTGAAATGACAAGCTCTGTATATTCAACTGGTGAAAAGTAAACAGAAATGGGGCATAGTGTTCTATAAACTATTCCATACTTGTCCTAGTCTCCACACTGGAATACATTACTCTCCCTGTACTATTATTGCACTGTAAAAACTAAAGTGAACCGAAGGAACTCGGTTTTCCTTAATCCATTCACACTTTATAAAAGATGCACGTTATATTTAAGACCTGTGACATTTGTTAAATTTACAAGGATGCACCTTTACCAGCAGTTAATTTTAAACGCTGACACACTCTGTTCTCCAATTACCTTTATTTGCTTAAGTATATTTCCCGTGTAATTGAACCATTTCCTGGTCCTTTTCTGAGTTTCAAGCTTTATAAACTTGTCTCACATTGATTCATGGAATGTGTGATGCTGGGATTTAATTAATGTTATTTGCATATTACTCATCATCCTGGCATGTGAAATTGCTAATTAAATAAAAATAAGAGGGGGAAATGAAGAAAAAAGGCAAGATAATGCAAGTTCCTGCCTCACGCTGTACAGGCAGTAGCCCTGACTTTCAGACTTATAATGACTTTGGTGTTCATGGGTGCATCAGCTTAATTTGATATTCAGTGCATTGTCACCAAGTTTGGATGTTACCTTAAGCAAGTTGTATCATGTTTCATGCATCTGGAGTGATTCATTTGGTTGGATTAATTTCATGAGGCGCCCTGCTATGTTTTTAGTGCTCTTAAAAAGCAGTGTCTTTTGTTGAAGACAAGGTAGATATGTGTCCTCCAAGTATTACCTAGGGCTGGACAGAAGAGAAGATATCTAATGTCAGTGTTATAGGAAGCTTAATGCCTTAATGTCTAGCACTTGGTGTCCCATTTTATAACACATCACCTAGGAAAGTTTCAGTTTATGCTCCCAGGACCCTTAACCAAAGTACACAGAACACCAATTTTGGTGTGAAGATTGGAGCTTCACTCATTAACATTCACCAACTTACTGTAGTTATCTTTAAACATAATAACTACATATAACGGTCATCACTTACTATACATTCTTAAACAGCTATTAAACAATAAAGGATTGTTCACCTTCAAATGAACTTTTGGTATGATATAGAGAGTGATATTCTGAGACAATATCCAACCATTTAACCCCAGAACAAGACTTTCAGTCATTTGTCTTCTTGGCCCCACCCAGATTCTTGCTCCACCAGTGCTTTCCATATTCTCTTTAAACAATGCCAAGTCAAGCCCCTGTCACTCTGGTCTGTCTCAGGATCCCCTACAGAAGTAAAATTTATATACAAAGGCAAACTCAGCACAACATGGTAAAGATAGACTTTCAATTGATTTTGCTTTTATTTTGCACATTTTTCAATACAAACAATTAATTTAGGAAAAAAGAAAAAAAGAGGAAAAAGGAAGGCACTAATACAAACAATACAGAGAAAAGGGATATTGTGCAATCAGATATTTTGCTGTTCTAACCAGGTACCCCAAATGACATTTCTCTTGCTAGGTAGGTTAATTTTAGGCTTGGAAGATAATTGTTTACCAACTTTTGCCAGAACTGGAGGGAGGGAGGATCTAGGGATTTCCAGTGGATAATGATAGCTTTTGTAGCATAATAAAGCAGCTGTCTGTAGCATATTCTAGAGTAGGAATGCAGTTGCATGTCACCTAGCACTCTCAGTAAGCAAAGTTTTGGTGAGCAGATATTTTGGAGGACTAGCTTCTCATTTAGAAATTGTAGTACCTCACCCCACAATCTCTGGATTGTCAGAAGTCATAAAACATAGGGCAAGATTCAATTCGGTGAGAAAAAGGTTTATCAGGTAAATCTCATAGACAAAATTCAATTCAGAAAAACTTCTCACATGAAAACTCAATTGAAGTCTAAGGGATTTCTCCTCAAATTAAATCTCATTCACATGATAAACTATAAATAACTTTTTTTCACTGAATTTAATCTGGCCCATAGTGCCTATTTCCTTTGCATTTGGGGTATTGATCAGATACATAATTTAAAATGCTGTTTATTTGTGTCTATTATACATATAAATAAGGGGCAGATTTATCAAGGGTCAAGTAAAAATAAAAATTTTGAAATGGAATTTCAAGATTCAAATTTACAAGTTTTTTTCTCTTTAATGAAGTTCGACTAGGGAATAGTTAAAATTAGATTTGAATTTTTCAAAAAAAAATAGAATTTTTTTATTTTTGAAATTATCATGTACTGGTGCTTTAAGAATTCCAATTCGACTATTCACCACCTTAAACCTGCAGAATTGCTGTTGTAGCCTATGGGGATGGATTCAGTTTGAAGTTGTTTCCAGCCTTCCTGAAAATCAATTTTTTTTCAAGAGAAAAAACTTGAATCAAATTTCATTCGAGTTTGTGGGTCTATCTCCCATTAACCCGAATTTGAAAAATTAGATTTCTTAATAAATTAACGTTGGTCAAATTGTGGTTGATTTTGAGTTCATGGGAGCTTGATAAATCTGCCTCTAATGCTGGCCATAGACGAAAAGATCCGATCGTTCAAATCATCGAACAATCAGACAACCCCATCTCCCGACCTGCCACTAACCTTCAGATCAAATAAAGTAGCAAAAGCACAGATCAGCCAACGTTCTGCCCCTGACAGGGATCGTACAAAAGTTGTATGATTAAAAACCAAGTGACTGTCTCCCACTGCAAATCGTACGATCTGCAATAGACACAAAGATATGATCGCCAGCCAATCCACCAAACGACCGATCGGCATGGCTGTGCCTGTCTTATTTAAAAGTCTGCATACATGCAACACCAGATTTATAAAAATTATTTTTTGTTTATACCATAGGAATGGAGTATTTAAAAGACTGGATCGCCTGTCATTTTGCTCTAAGTATGTTATATAATGACTAATTCAAGCAGCTTTTCAATTGGACTTCATATTTTCCATTTCATAATTTTTTGAATTTGCCTTATTCTTCTGACTCTTTCTAGCTTTCAAAGAAGGGTCACTGACCCCATCTAAAAATAAATGCTTTGTAAGGATACACATTTGTTGTTATTTCTACTTTTACTACTCATCTTTAATTTTTTCTATGCTATTGCTATTTCAATCTCTTATTCAAATCAATGCATGGTTGCTAGGGTAATGTAAAATAACTCAAAAACCACAAATAAAAAATTTAATCAAACTGCAAAATGTCTCAGAATATTATTCTCTACGTCATACTATATAAGTTAATTGAATGATGAACAACCCTGTTAATCATATCAGTCCTGTCAAAGAATATATCTTTGTCCTAACCACTTGCTACCTACATGTCACATGGACGCTGTGCTTCTGCCTGCATGCTAAAATGAAGCATTCTGTGTAACTTAGCAGCACTTTAAAGGGTACCTCTCACATGATTGCATACCTATATTTCAATATTGCAATAGATAACATGTCCTAGGCCTTTTCATGGAATATTGGAATATTCTAAGTAGGGTTTTGTGCAAATAGAGATGAAAGTAAATAAAGATATGATATAAATATATAAATGATCTAGAATATGATGAGCATTAATCATGATTTAATCAATTAAGCGGTATATTTATGGTCCCCAGATATCATTGTACAACTACTCCCAGCATGCTTTTACCCTTGATTATATAATAGAAAGTTAGGCATTTGAATGTTTGCGCCTTTATATACTGACATTAGATAGCAACTGTATCCAAAGTTTTGATGTTGGCAAAGAAGTAACAGATCAGGTATTACCTTCATGCGTCTTATGCTGAGAAATATTTGCTTAATGAAACTTGTTATTATTCTAAAAATACACAGATCATAAGCAGATGGGCTGTAATATGTTTTGCACTTGCTTTTTATGCAAGCACAGAAGGCTCTGACATTCAGATATGCAGTGGGTAAGGGATCTGATAAGACCATTAGTATTGCATTTCCCCCAGACTTTTCACAGTGAATAAACATTGAGTCAACGTGCAATCTGTACAGTATTCTCCATTTAATCATAACAATTTGAATAAATACTGTAATTTATTAATGTATTGCTTTTACTCAGATTCAATTTTTGTTACAGATCTGAGAACAGGTAAAAAAATTATGAATCTAAACATACATATAACACCATACATAATAAAAAAATATATACATATATACATATATATATATATATATATATATATATATATATATATAAATTTAAAAAATAATATTATATACATATATATCCCATACACACACATATATATATCATACAGGAGTATAACATTATATAAACACAATACAACTTAAACATGAATTTGTTTTTCTGTTAAGGGCAGATCATTGTTTGATTAAAGGTCATGATATTACTGTAGAAAAGATGTAGAAGTAAAATAGAATGGTATCAAAGATATGGATTGTACTTGCAATAACACTCAGTACAGATAATTGCATTTATGTAAAAAGCTGTCAGAGCTCACAAACACACACATGCACATACAAAGACACACATTTTAATGAGATATCAATCTATTAATATGCAAAATAACCCATGTGCAACTTATAAATGAATAGTAATGCCATATCATGAGTTTAAAAATCACAGAATGCCATTGACCCATTTCTTTTTTTCAGATGGAAAAGTAAATTTCTTTTTGATCACATCAATATAATCTAATTTCCTTTGGATCAATAATGAGATTCACACCTTATTGACCTACAGAATCCTCTATAACGCAACCTGAGCAGGCAAAAATTATAGAACATCCCCAGTCCTAATGCCTATGAGCAACAGAAGTCTACAGTCTATTGTGGGTGAATGCCTTGAGCATCTATATCCCCAACATATTGTGTAGTGCTTTTGGAAAAAAGTCCATCAAGAGTGGCATATCCTTGCCATGTATGCATTATAGCACAATAACAAATGTAATAGAGGTTCTGAGTTTTTGTTCTTCAAGGAGCAGAAGTTACACAAATTAGGTGCCTACTGAGAATTATCCTTTTAAAATCGTCATTTGGTTTAGGTGACAGGAGCACTGATAAATTGGCCAAGCTATTATAATATAATCAGAGTAATGCTTTTATGTTCTTACACAATAATACACCCATAGGAATGAGAGTAACTTAGAAAAATAAGGTGTATGGGTTTTAGAGCTGATTATATCTTTTTTTAAATTTTCTAAGTTTTCGTATGTTAAAGTGCATTCATCGGGATAATATCATCTTAGGCAATAAAGTGGTCCTTGGAGAATAGAGCAAAATATTGAAAAGGGTTATTGGAAACAAGATACCAACCGCCTTGCTTGATGATAAAAATGTATATTGCAACTTTAAAGGGCAGATTTATCAAGGGTCCAATTTTGAGGGTTAAAAACCCTCTAATTCGTCCCTCGAAATTTTCATGAAGTAAAATACGACAAAATCAAATTCATAGGATTTCACCGCCATTCGATCTATTGAACGATCAAATAGCGATCATCTGATTTCTCGAAAAAATCATACTAAATATCAGATTTCACGAAAACATCGTACAAATTCACCCGATTTTTTAAAAAAAAAATAGGTTGATTTCTATTCAATCAAAAAAAAACTTAGAAGAAGCCTATGGGAGCTTCCCATAGGCAAATATAGCAACTAGGTAGGTTTAATCTGGTGAAGTAGGCAATCAAATAAATAAAAGGGCAGGCACTTCGACCATCGAATGGTAGAATGATTTTCTTATTCGAATCGTATGATTTATTACAATCATTAGTTTCGATCGAATGATTCCTTCGAATCATTCAATTCTATCGAGATCGAAATTTGCCAAATTTGATGGTCGAAGTAGCCCAAAAAAAGATCAAAAATCTATTTTTTTGCATTCGAATCCTTCACCCGAGCTTAGTAAATCTGCCCCTAACACTTTTATATATTTACAGTTTTATTAATTTTAACTTTGTAAAATTATCCGGGAGATGACATGGCGGATCTGCAGGTACTTGAAAAACTGACTGGACAGTATCAGAAGGTTTTCCTTGAGATCTTGAAAAGTTCATACTTTCCGTTCTGAGACTAGTGTGGTGCATAACAGGGCTTTGTTTGTGATCCAGGGGAGAACTAAACCATGATAGACTGTATTTACCCCAGGTCTGTAGATTTGTTTTTAGTGTAGAGCCAAAATGCAATAATGATGTCTGAGTTTTGTTTTGGAGGATTTTAGTTTTTGGGTTTTGCAACTCAAATTTGCTGAATTCAAGTTTCTATTCAAGTTTTTTCTTAAATGAGAAACCATTCAAGTTGTGAGTTCATTCGAGGTTCATTTGACCTGTGATAAATAAATAACTGATAAATATGTTGCAGCATATCAGTTGGCCTTCATAA
>CM044435.1:19151878-19192649 GCA_024363595.1 Xenopus borealis | reverse complement strand
CCCAACCAAATCTCCTCCCCCATTTTCCCTTCCTTTGCCCACTATCTCATCTAATCTATCTTCCCCTGTACCTATTACTGAACCCTCCCCCCCAATGCCTAGTTTAATACAAACCATTGCAATCTTTGTTTTCAATTTATAACTTTAAACAGACTCTTCAAATGGTGATAGGTAACCACGTTGATACAATTCAATCTGGTTTCTAGGGTAGACATTTCCTTAGCAACCATGCATTCATTTGAATAAGAGAATGGAATATGAATGTGTCTGAATTGAAAGAATAACAATTGTTAGAATAACAATACATTTGAAGTCTTAGCATTTTTTGGTGGGGTCAGCGACCCACATTTGAAAGTCATAAGAAAAAAACTATAAAAAACTATAAAACTATTAACTGTAAAAAAGAAAATAAGAAGGCCCGTTAATAAAAAGCTTTGGTCCTATGCTGCCCTATAAGCCTAATATATATAATACATATATAATATATAACTAATCACAAGTTTGTCTGCTAACTTAACTGTAGTGCTGCTCAGTAGTCTCAAAAACCTTAAAAGGATATTATTAGTATCCAGAATACTTTTGTTTAGGCCTCTGAAACATCAAACCAAATATAATGGAATAACACAAGATCGTGAGATTTTTGTATTTTATGCTAAATTATAACCCAATTATAAAGTATAGTTACCTAACACAGGGCCTCTACTACCAGAATGTTTTCTTTTTAGAAATCAAAAATATTTTAATTAACCAGTTTCACAAATATTTAGATTTTTTTTCTTTAAAGGTTTTGTGATAAAGGTATGGGATCCATTATCCAAAAAGTTCCTAATTACAGAATAACCATCCCCCATATACTGCTTTTTATCCCTTAATCTATAAAATTACCTTTTCTCTGTAATAATAAAACAGTGCATTGTACTTGATCCAAACTAAGCTGTAATTAATTCTTATTGGAAGCAAAATCAGCCTATTGGGTTTATTTAATATTTAAATTATTTTCTAGTAGACTTAAGGAATGAAGATCTAAATTACAGAAAGATCCATTATCCTGAAAACCCAGGTCCTGACCAGTGTGTTTATGATAATTTCCCATTTTAACAATTTTCTCAGGCTACAAACAATACACTCATTCTGTTAGTTGCAGACTAATTTTAGGATGTGTATTTCAATTTTGAATAAAATCAGACATCATTGCATATACATATGTGGTATTGTATGTTTCTTATCCTATTGTTAGATTTGTACATCAGAAGGAAAGGGATATTATGCTATAGCAATACGATACTTTGCTACAAGTTACAACTGCTGAATAAGAAAATTGGAAGGAAACTAACCACCTGTGATTCACTGAAATCAGATTCACTGAGTGGGACTGGCAGAGAGGAGAGCTTTGTGTAAATGCAAGTTAGAAAGAAAATGCAGAAGGGAGAAAGCTCAGTATCTGAAATGGTGAACAGCTGAACACACTGGGAACAGAAGTACACATGGAGGGTATTAGCTTAGCAGTCTAAAAGAGGAATCTGATAACCAAGGATCTGACCAAAAAACAGAAGCCAGGCTATGCATAGATTTCAAGATAAACCCAGAACCAAAGCATTAAACTAATTTGTAGTCAGACAAGCCAATTTTCAAACACAAACTATCTAAGGTTTCAGGAACACCCTTACTAATGCAAAGAGAACCTGCTAGTTCAGGCAGTGAGAAACTCCCACCCAGCCCTATAAAAAGCCTCTCACAGCACCTGATTGGTGCAAAGGCCAGCAGGAATTAACCCTTATCCTTGCTGGATAGGGCAACTTCAGGGTGCACCAGCTAACCATCATATCTCAGCAATTTCTAATGCATAAATGTCAACCACCATTGCTGAGTTCTTTCTGCATGAAGTTCACTAATAATTTATCAAAAGTGGAATGCAAAAAATAATGAAACCTGATGATAAAAACAACAGTTTGAGTGCATGCTTGTACTAGTATGGAATCCATTTTCTGGAAACTGTTATCCAGAAAACTCTTACAGAAAGGGGGCAAATTCACGAAAGCGTGAATCGTCTAACGCTAGAGCTTATTCACCAGGGTGACGTCATTTCGCAACTTCACAGTGTCCCTGGCAAAATTCGCTAGCAAAGTATATAGACTAGTGCAACTTTGCACCCTTACACCAGGTGCACTGACGAAGGGACTGACAAAGGGACATTACTACGCTAATTCACTAAGATGCCCATTTTACTGAACGTTACCTCTTGCGCTAGACTTTACTGTGCCAAGTCAGACCTGGTGAAGTTCAATACAATAGATAGGAGTTTTTAAGTCCCAAAAAAACACGCAACATCGCTACCATTCGCCTCCCTGAGCGCAACTTCTAATTTTAGTGAATTAGCGGCGGGCTTGCAAAAATTCGCCTGGTGAAGTCTGGCGAATTGTGGCAAAGCCATCGCTAGTGCATTTTCGCCATTAGTGAATTTGCCACATAGTTTCCATTTTATCCAAATAATCCAAATTTTTTTAAAAGATTTTGTTTTTCTCAGTAATAATAAAACAGTAGCTTTCACTTGACCCAAGCTAAGATATAATTAATCCTTATTGGAAGCAGAACCAACCTATTGGGTTTATTTAATATTTACATATTTTCTAGTAGTCTTATGGTATGAAGATCCAAATTAAGGAAAAATATATTATCTGGAAAACCCAAGGTCCCAAGCTTTCAGGATAATATCTCCGATACCAGTAGTTTCTATTCAGTACACAATCTGAAGTTGAATTTTAATTCATGAATCCAAATGAAGATATTGTACTATATTTGGGCTTTCTGCTCAAATGCCACCAAAGAAGACTCCACCTCACCCTCTTCTTATTGTGAGAGCATCATTGTATTGTGTTCTTAATAAATAAATAGTCTTTGGAAAACAACCATGCATTTTTATCGCCTTTCAAATTTTAAAGCGATTGAGATACCCTTGATAATAACTGCCAGGATTTCTTATTTTTCACATAATTTTTATGACTTTATTTTATGATGATTGGTTGTTTATGAATGAACCCTGACCTTGCATGAAAAGTTAGTGTGCTAATATCACAAAAAAAAGCCCAACTCATTTACTTGTAAGATCAATATTTTATTTTATTTACCAGTTCATGCCACTGAATATTTTACAGTTTTGCTTTCAGTGTCTGTTAAATCTCACTACTGCTGTTATCATATCATAATAATATGGATACTATAGTTAAGGATAATTTACAATTCAGCTTAAAATATGTCTTTTTTTTTTCAATAACTGTGCTGTAAGATATATATGACTAAAATTTTAAATATTCATTTGCAACTCATAGTGTGTCTAAATGGCAGAAAAATTAAAATGATATTCAAACACACATAGAACTTTGTTGAAGCTTGGTTAGTTTATTTTATTGGCCTTGACTGTAGATCAAGTGCCATTTTTATTGGCCACCACTGGCATCAGTTAACTACAGTTGGAGATAATAGAAGCTATTAATCAATGGAATTCTCAATGAACAAGATCAGTCAGTCTGTCAGTGAACAAATGTCCAAATATCAACATAGTTGGCCAGCTTGAATATATTGCAAAATGTGTACAAACAGTACCTGTTTTGGTGAAAGAGAAGGGAATTTATATTATCTTAATGCACAAAATATTCTTAATATACTGATAATGGGTGAGTGCAAAGGATTCTTATTACAACTGCTCCTAGATGTGGCCACCTCCATACTGTAGCTTTGATCATCCCATATATTTTTTGCTATAGTTTATACATTAGCAATGGTCAGCTCCATATTGTAGTTCCTGCCCTTTCCAGTTACAGTTCGTTGATTCAGGACAACCATTTGGGGGGGGGGGGGGTTTGTTGCAGGTTAAACATATCTGAAATAGTTTTAGAAATTGCCCTCTTACTGGTTCCTTAAACCAGTCTAGGTCTTACCCAGACTGGCTTTGGGAAGTAGTTATTCCCTGCAACTCTAGGTAGAGCATTTGTTACATGGACCCTTTCCTCGTAGGTGGGCACAGTTTGTAGGAAGGGTTAACTACACTGATTCCACACTCAGAACTTGATCTCAGAAATAACTTTGGTGCCAAATGAAAATCTTTATTGAAATGCTTTATTGAACAGATTTACAGTATCTTTGGTACAATTTCAACAATTTCATCACATAGATTTTATACTCTTACTATCAGCTGTAGCATTCACAACACCACAGAAGTAATACTCACTGCCTTGGTCAAACAATCCCAGTGCTAGGTGATGCTCACAATAGTCCCTCACTCTTTGGTTTCTGAGCCTAATATCTTGAGTCCCTATACTAGTTACTTTGTCACCACAGGGTACTAACCCTTCATGTCCACCCCAATGCAGCCTCTGGCTGCTCTACTGACTACCTTAATATTGTCTCTCACTCAGTGAACAATCACAACACTTCTAACACAGACCCTTCAGCACACCAAGAGAAAAAACATGTGGTACCTTTTCCTTTTAAACAGCAGGGAATCCTGACATCCTCTGGCCAGTTATTGAATGGGAAACATCTCCCCCTCACAACCACAGCAGCACTTGCTGCTCAGCCTTATAGAAAAAGTTTTCTGTGTTTTTCCAAAATATACAAAGTATCAAATGAGCAGAGGCAGCACTCAGTTAGAAGAAAAGAAAAAGATATATTGCCAGTTCACCACTGGCTCTGTCACTTCCCCTTTACAATCTTACTCATCTTTATTCAAATATATTAATGCCTTATTAAATCTCATGCGCAAACATAATTGAAAAAAGTGAAAATCTCAACACATATAATAAATTAATCTCATAAAAATAGGTATAGATTGTAATCTCTATTAAGTCCATGTGGCATCAGTGAGTTCATCTTATTTACCCACCATACCTCCCTTTGTTTCAACTTCAATTTGTAGTTCCCTCCATACTTAAGAGGTGGAATTCCTTCTAGAACCATGAATTTTAATTGGTCTGCATTATGACTCATCTATCCAATTTATCCCACTTAGCACAGAATATTGTGTCACAGCATCCCATCCAATTAAAGAGTTCACTATTGAAAACAATGGTGCTTTGGTATGCTAATGAAAAGGTTAAATGCATTAAATGAGTTAAGATAACTTTAGATAACACAGTTTCTTCAATTAACCCTGAGTCACGATGCATTTAACACACAAATCCAAGTGGCTGCATCTGTATATCTTGCTTAAAATTCATAAGGACCAGGTTAGTCCCCCAGGCCACCAATAGTTTCATCTATTGGTTCTGTATTTAAGCCCATGGCCATCATGCTGGTTAGGGTGTTAGGTCCACTGATACGGGAGATACCCTCTTATGTCGGGGCACAGGTCACTTTCTGGAAAGACTTAAGTCTGTGGATTGCAAAATTGATGATGGTATATCATTGGCCACATTTGATGTGGCCAGCTTGTATACATCCATACCACATAAAGAGGGCATTGAAGAATGTGCTTGGTTACTAGGAGAAAATGTAAAATATTCAGAGCAACACATTTCTTTTTTATAAAAACTCTGGATATTATATTACAGTTTAATTCACTTTAAAGATTGTTTTTATTTTCAACAATGTGGAACAATGATGGGGTCTAATGTTGCCCCATTATATGCCAATGCCTTTATGGCTGGGCTGGAAGATCTACATATTTATTGTGATGTGGAGTTCATCACATTGTTTGGCTTGGTGGTGCTACAGTACATCAACAATATATTTGTGTTATGGAGAGGCGACATTGAATCCCAATCATGGTTCCACAAACATCTTGATGAAATACATCCCTCAATCTCTTTTACATTATCTGTGAATACAAATCAGATACAATTTTTGGATGTATTGGTATACAAAAATAATAAAGAAGGGGTTGATACATCAGTATATATAAAACCAACTGATAGGAGTAAAATTTTACATTATTGAAGTAACCACCCAACTCACATTAAAAAAGAGATACCTATTAGGCAGGTAGCAAGGGTTGACAGAATAGCCAGAGACAAGCAGAAAAGTGAGCAAAAGAAAAAAACTAATGTGCCAAAAAAATTATGAAAAGGGTTACCCAGAATATGTATTGAGAGAAGCAAAACATAGAATACAGAAAATTGATAGGCTGAAACTCAAACTGCAGCACATCTCATTGAATTGCAGACTAAATTGCTGCAGTTTTCTGTCTTATTTCTGAGTTTAGTTCTGGAAGTATTGTCTCATTGTGAATGGTGTGTATTTCTGAAAAAACAGAAAAATTATCCTCTAGGCTTCTACTGTTTTAGTGGACAAAGGCACAACTCTATGTGGGGCCTATCATCAATTAATCTTACTGCTAATCTATGGTTTGAAAAAACGGGCAAGGAACTTGCGTTTATCTCAATAATAGTCTCAAAAGAGAGTCTTTATTCTATAAACTGGGGTGGTTTTCCTTCCATATAAGTTCTTCTTCAATGACAGCCTGAAAAGTGAATGCTTATTTGATGAACTTGGATGACTTGCCTGCCACTCTGCAACTCTTGTTGGCACTCTGGAGAAATAGCTAGATTTACTACAATGAATGATGAATATAAAATTAAAATGGTATTTTTGTCAAAAATAGAATTAATGGCCTGACCAAAATTGGGGAAAATCTGTGGATGGTGCAATATTGATGAAGAGGTCAACATCCTGTTTGGAAGAAATTTGCAGCATGGGAGATTTTGGTTTCTATGAAGAACAGCTGTAGCACAGTAGAAATGAGCTTCTCTAACTTGGTAGGGCAATGCATATGTTATTTGCATAAATAGAAATGTCTGAAACAGAATGTAACCATTTTTGTGGCAACTTTTTTGCGCAAATTCACTACTCATCAACAAATAAGTAATAGGCTATTTTCTTTTTCAAAAGGGCCTCGGTTTGCTAGTTAGTTATACCTTTGTTGTTTGTGACCAAAAAGACATTAATAATTTTTAAGTGTATGAACCACCACACAGTTCACATTATTTTTTTTCTTTTTATTGGAGGTATATAAGGAGGTTCACATCTTTATACAGTACTTGTAGATCATAGTATGTATATATCAACCTTCAGCACAAAACGTGTCTGTCTAGAAAATGGATTTAAGGATTAAAGTTTATTATCCAATCTTATTGTTGTTATTCTAGCATATCTTTTGCAAAAGGAAAAATTCAAAGTTTTTTAATAGCCTGCTGTACATATTTGTAAATTAATTACGCTGTTCCTTCTTTTTAGCAACCGAAAAATTGTGTAACATCTATGAATTTTAACTAATATAAAAAAGCTAACTTTGAGAGCTTTATTTTATTTTATTCACACATAAACAGCATTTCACCAAATATTTAGTGATGCAGAAATGTTGCCTCTTAATCAGCTCAGCCTTAAGGGCGAGATGTAAAGAAGACTAAGAATAAAAAAGACTTTTGGGGAAAGGAGCCAGAGAATCTAAAAGAGACAAAACTATTTATTATAAAGGTTCTCGTTGTGTTTAAAGCTTTGGAAGTTGTAAAGTTACCAACCCCTGAAGTGAATGGAAACTCATTTTATGGAAAAGAAAATAAAAATAAATCAGTTTATGAAGAGGGAACAGAAAAAGCTGAATCATATTATAGGCTATAATAGTACCATTTGTTTTTTTGAGTGGTAAAGTGGTGTTTAAATCCAGAAGATATGAAATACAGACTGCGGCAGCCTACTGGATTGGTATGTTCAGCTTCTAATGCAAATGTGTAGATTGAAAGCCTAAAGTTTTTTTTTAAAGGTTTTTTTTACATTTTATATGAAAATACCAGTTGAAAGCATAAGGTTATATATATAAATATATATATATATATATATATATATAAATATATATATATATTTTTTAATTCATGAAACAAACATAATAAGACCAATTTTTTGTAGTCACTACCTTTAGTATAAAATCACAACAATATGACCATTGATAATACCTTAACTAAACGGAATATAACATAACTCTATAACATACCATAAATATAAGCTGTAGAACTGTAACGCCATACAACAACCTAGACAAAGTATGCGATTACAGACATAAGCGACACAGTTTTAGTTCTTCTATTTTTCTTTTTCTTTAATCCCCTTCCCCCCACTTCCTTTTCTCTCTTTCCCTATAATTAGGTTACCTACATAATGAGGTTTATACCCTAATTCTCCTCCCCCCTCCTCCTCTACAGAAATGCTTGTATACAAAGTGTTCTTATAACTAATTATGTGAGTTAATTCATGTAGTCAAACTGTCTGAACAAATGTATGCTTGTATTATCGATGATTCATGACTTTTATTCATGCAACCCCTCCCTTTTTCTTTCTGTACCCCCCTTTAACTTGAAATTGAATAAATAAAGAATTATATAAAAAAAAAGAAAAATCACAAATGACAACTACAACTTAGATCCCACAAAAAAGGGAGGGCTAAAGGGAAGAATGACCTATCAGACTTGCAAATTTGCAATACACTGTGTACCATTTAATCTCTTACAATAAGCATAGAATGAATAGCTAATATGCTTCATTGAGATTGAAATATGTGTATTAAAGGCACTTAAATCTGTAAAGCAGCCACAACAGTCCTGTTAATGTGGTAATTAGTGACAAGACATTGCTAACAAATACCAATCAAAGCATTTTACTTGGTATGCTTATTTGTAGGTGGGCAGGGCATAATGATCCTACATGACGTATTGGCCAGGTCATGGGATGGTTTACAATGGGAGACTACCCAAGAGGCAGCTTCAAATGCATAGACAGATGAACCAAGTGAGGGAACCACTAGGCCCTCAGGTTGAAGAAGGCAACTACAGTAAATAAATCATAGTTATGCATCCAAATCAACACCTTAAGCAAGTCAAATTGTATAGGGGCAACAGAGTTGATTTCAGTGAAAAACTTAATAACAGTTTATCTCATGCAAACACAAAAGGCTATGGGGAAATGTCTAACTGAATTAAGAGTTTTTCTTAAAGCTGTCCCATTGTTCCTTAATTCCATTGTTTCAAGTGGACAGAAAACAAAAAATTGATGAAGGAAAACAATCTTCTAATTACCATTAGTTATAAAATTGTGAGGTAGAAATAAAACTGGTCATACTTGTTCTGTGAGGTCACCAAACGAGCATGTTGGGGTAATGGGCTGATCTGAGATAGTGAGCATGCTAAAGTTTGCCAATGCAAATCTGATTGCAAATCTATGATTATCATTATAGGGTATAGATGCTTTTCCAAACATATAAGAGTTCACATAGGTTTCACAGATGAGTCTGTGTGAACATTTAACATTTTTTTACAGAATGCCAGTTACTAAAAGTGGACCCCTATTCAATTCTGCTGCATGCTTGGCAGCTGGTGTAGCTTAAAAATAATATATATTTTTATAAAAGCACTCAACCAAGTTTTAGAGTTTTTGTGGAATTAAGTTTTAATTTAGGAGAATTTTCTAGATTACATTGTGGGTTGTGATTATTTTTGCAAAAGGGAACTAAAATATGATTGAGTACAGATCTCTTGGTAGAGACAGGGATAGGGAAGAATGCATCATACCATGATGTTCCTTTCCTGGATGAGTCCTTCACCCCTGCTCCCATCAGCAGATCAGAAGGACCCTCCTAAATCTTTAAAAGACCAACCCCTCATACCAGCAAATTTGTAAAAAGTTTCTAGAAGAAATGGGAACGTACTGACATAATTCTACAGGATACTATAGTATTATATACTATAGAATACCATGATTTCCCTTTCCTGGACAAACTCTAAGTCACTGGACTTTTTTGAGTTTCCCAGAAAACATTTTACCACTCATCTGAGTGGCTTCTGAAGTTCTTCTGAGTGGTAGGGAATTCCACAGCATCTAAACCCTTAATGATATTAAAGTCACAAAAATGTATCAGTGAAATAGTTCTGTACATTTATCATTTTCTAGCACAACTCAGAGATAATCATTCAGGGAATAATGTACCTCTTATTGTAAAAAGAAAAATAAATAAACTGGCTATGCTGTAATACAACAATAAGTTGATGGGAAGTTTATGAAACATGAAGGCTGTCGAGGAGGAGGTGCATCGCTGCACGTTGGGCCGGGATCCCCTGTTGTGAAATATGACTGCGAGTGGCGATGAACATTGATATGGAATTGCTGACTGTTTGAACTTCTGGAACTCACGTATGCTGCTGAACTGGTCTGTATGTATGCCATTTGGCATTTTCCACACAGCTCGGAAGGGGAAAAATAACTGTGTCCTGTATGAAGTACCGAGTGCTGAGGCGGAGTCACAGTGCGGTTTAGGCACTGGGCTTAATGCACCTTATTGCCCTGTTATTTCGATTTGGGCATACCAGAGAGCAGACTCTGGTTTATTACTTTACAGCACTACGATATTCACTGTCTGACTTCAGGCCCCTTTAACTATCAACACAGATTGTGGACCACGGATACAGTACCAATTTGAGTTATATACTCCTACTTCTGCACACTTTTGGAACTTTTGTTTAATTATAAGTCTCACAATATATTCACAACTAATCCACTCTTTTCCAGCGGAAAGCGAAGCTGTTTGTGATCCAACTTTCACTCCACCATTACCCAAGATTGAATTTTTATCCAACTTATTCCGTTTTATTTCAGAGCTTGGACATTGGAATATCTAGATAATGGGCTCACTGCTACTTGATATTGAGATTTATTACCATATACTTGTCCTTACTGAATTGTCTGAATTATTTCTTGGGATGCATCCTATTCTCCACTACTGATTTTACCATAATCAGTTAGTTGGTTCTTTCTCATTTTCGAAGGGGATCCCCTCCCATAGTGCCGCGCTGCTTGTTTTTAAATATGTTTTGTTTATTTTTTATTTTATTTACATATGGGCATGGTTGTTAAATAAAAATTGCCTTTTATTTTACCATTAGGCTTGTATTGATATTTATGACTTAGTCACAGCATTGTGACTGGGAGGTTGAGTCCTAAGTCCAGGTAGGTAGTAACATTGCACAATTAGATGGACACTCCCACTCCCAATCCTGTCAATCTTTAGTTATTATATATACTTCTACAGGTGTTTGTTTTGGTTTATTGAAAAAGGGTAACTTACCATACCTAGAAATAGGTAATAAATATTTATATACTGGAATTTGTCGACCAACCTACTTTTATATTCTCTCCACAATTATAAAAGTCCTCCAAACCAGAGGTGAAAAAACTGACCTAGATTCAACTGATAAATCAATATAGAATGGTTTACATCATGCAGTTCAGAATGTTACAGGACAAACCAAATACAAAAACCCAAAAAATTTCTGTTATTTGCCATGAACCACAATGATTCACCCAAACAAGGTTTGTAGGTACAGCATGAATTCCATCACACCTATTCTAAACCACCATTCTGTCCTCCTATGTAATACTCTGCCTAAGAGTTAAGGACACCCGTAACTGCTGTAGTTTGAAGGTTCAGTAGACTTTAGCTTTAGATCAAAGAAAACAGCAATATCTTCTAAAAGGGATAACTAAATCAAGTTTCGACAGTGATTAACTGGTGCTGGGGCTGCTCATTTCCAACATAGATATATTTAACCATACCCACTTCAAAGTTTCTGGATTATGGACTTTTCTCTTTCAAACAATATTTTTATTTATTTATTTTTAATGTCAGTTTTTTTTTTAACATTTATATCTCTTTTGTTTGAAAGCTTGTGTTCCAAAATGTCCTTTTTCTGAGTTTGGTTCCAAGACATTTCCTATGGTTTTCTTGGTGTTTCATAAATCAAGATGATAGAGTCTGACATAAAACTCAATATAAAAATATACAAGGTACTTGGCTGTCATTTGATTAAAGTAGAAAATGTTCATACAATAAAAAAAATTATAAGCAGAAGCTGAAGAAAGTCCTTTTATAAGTAACAAAATTGCATCATGAGTCAGACTGTTACAACTATAAGCCACATATTAATGTAATATTTTAAATTATTGGTAATTGGAACGCATACAACAACAAAGTAAACAATGAATAGAAATGTGATAAATGAGAGTAGATAGACAGAGCTAGATTTATATATAATTAATCCTGCCTGAAATTAAGGTATTTAACCCTAAAAGTCTTCCTTGAATTTAGAGCAGTCTCACATATTTGTCTAATAAATCTAACATATAGATCCTGGTTAGTGATGTCACTTCCGCACAAGTCACATACGCGGACTTCGGACTGTATGACGCAGCTCTCAACAGTGCTTTGGATTGCAAGCTATACCATATATGTGTTTAAAGCTTTAAACACACAAGAAAGTATTGTTGTGAGCGAAAACGGAGGCAAATGAAAACAATCAAACAAGGCATTTATGAGCAAGAAAAAAGTCAGAATTCCCCATGAGAAAGGCGAAACATCTCATTCTGGTGCAAGGGTATCTGAAATTCGTAAGTGAAATGTCCTGATGAACGTGTTGTGTTACACATTCAGAATACAATTACATTGTAAAAAAAAAAGCATGGATTATTTACTATTCATTATTATGTATTAGTGAAAATACTGGCACTGGAGATTGCTTGTTTTGGTTTGTTGTGAGTGAAATGATGTCTACCGAGTCTTGAAATCTAGAAATAAGTGTGTGTGTGAAAATATAAGCAATAGAATATTTATGTTTCTTTAATGATTTATATAATCAAATAGAGATTTGATGCAATTAAATATACAGTATCTCTGGAAGAGATGCCTGGATGAGAGCTGAGGTGCTCCATCACTAACATAATTACTTACAGGGGTTTTTAATTTATTACTTCAGGCATGTTTAGAGCCTTGCTCTAACTAATCAGTAACCCATTTAAACTGCAGCAATTTAACAGATCAGGCATTTAATCCTTCCAGGAGTTGCTCAAGAATTGCTACACCAATTGAAGATATTTGTTTATACCAGGACACTTCATCTAGATTCTAGAACATTTTTTCTTTGGCTCTATCATCTTACAAAGCAAACATTATTAAGAAGTTGCACCTTTAGTTCTATAGATTACTAGTAATGGGGAAAAATTAATTACAAGCTGTTATGCCTTTTTTGCATTTGTGCTAACATGAACAATAAAATTATCCTAAAGACTATAATATGCAAAGATATATCTGTGGTTTTTTTTTCTAACAGTAATAAAGGCTGCTAGAATGCAAATTGGGTTTTAACATGTAATAACCCTACAATTTTTTCTCTGTTTTGACCTTTTGTATATAGTACAATATGTTCTTTCAATAATAATTAAGTAATTTTATTTACAAAACAGAAAAAAAATATTCTTGATTAAATAACACCAATTCTGTGAAGCCTAAAATCTTCAGATCCATCAATAAAACTGGAGTGAAATGTATATATATATATAAATGAATAAAGTGCCATTCCCTATGTTATGTCTACCTTAAGTCCCACTCCCAAGACATGAGTCCTGAAAGGCACTGCAAAATTAATGGGTTCTCGTGATGCTTGAAGTCAGTTTTTTATGCTTGAATTCAGTCTTGGAGAAGAAAAATGATAAGGGGTCAATTATGTAGATTCCCATACAAAAGTGTTTTTTCCAAGAGAACTCCCATTAGGATTCTGGTTGCAGAATGCAATTCTACTATATGCAGAGGAGGGGAAAAGTGCAAAAAAACAGGGTCGATTGCACTATGTGTCCTGCCATACATGTAACACCTAAAACCTATATTATAATAATAGTTATAGTTGACATTTGTAACTATAAACATAATTCAAGCATATCAATGTTAGTACAGGGTATTACAAAATTCCTGATGTTAAAGAACTTGAAGACAAAATGCACACTATTTATAGCCTCATATGATTATTGTATAATTTACTATGTCAACTGCTCCCTAGCATACAAAAATCTCACTTGTGCCTAAAACACATGTACAGGAAGCTGCAAGAGGGTTTCAACAAGCAATAATCTAAGATCCATAGGTCAACACTATGTCTAAACCTCAACCACGTTCTGTAGTGCAGGCAACGAAACAGTAGTACTGTTGTAATACCTTATAATGTTTTCTCCTGTATCAGAACCAAAACCTGTTTTACCAATGAAACACTTCCACTGTTGAAAGTTTCATTTAAGTCTTACTTATTAACACAAAGGTGAACTCCCTCAGTTTATAATATACCTTAAATGAAGATTTAGGATAAAAGATTAGTAAAAGAAATTATGGAAAAAGTGTGGCTATATGAAATATTTTTATATTTATTAGGGTAGAAGTCCTTTAATGCTCATAATTAGTGATAAGCTAAACTATCATGTTTCACTTATTAAAAATAATTTGTGAAACTGCAGGAAAAATATGTGAAATTATTAATGTGCACCAAATGCATTGGAGCCAACAGGGAATTTTTGGCCATGTTTTTTTTTCTCCTGTCAAATGCATTGAAGTCAGTGGTTTCAAAAGATGTTTCTCTTGTACTAATTTTAAAAAGTGAAAAATCTTTTCAGATGTTTCACTGCACATGATCTGTGCTGCTGCCAGCTACTCAGCTTAAGGTCTGACTCAAATTATACAGTACACATAGAATATAAATATTACAAAATAGTATCAGCATTTAAGAATTAGCCTTTATGAAAGGTCAATCTCATTTTCTTTTTGATATTTTGACAACCTCTAACTTTTCAACAGCTGTTTAGAGCCCACTGAGTATGTGAGTGTCATAGACACTTTTCAAGTGGTGACCCCCTGTGACAAGTTTGAGGTCTTGGGTTGCTGATACTGAGAAGCTGAAACTTTAGTATGGTGCAATAAGTTCAGTATGTAAAATATGGCATTTTTAGCCACATTAGTTTTTAGGGTTTAGTTCTTTAAACTTTTCACTCAGTATAGATTGAAATGTTGGTATCTCTGGTATCTACTATATAATAAACTGCAGAGCCAGAGAATCTGAAGATGTGCTACATTTTTTTTCTATTTGCATATACAGTATGACCCCAAATTAGATTTTTGCCTTAAAGCTGTCCCACTGCCAATGGTTTTTATATACTGTATATTGCCTTAAAGCTGTCCCACTGCCAATGGTTTTTATATACTGTATATACTTTTTTTAACATCTGTAAACTGCTATTCCCTACCCATGTTCTGTAACATCCCATATCTAAATTAAACATTTAAAAATAACAAAAGTATTTTGGGGACACATTTAGAAATGCATTTGGAAATGCGTAATGCTTTATCTGTATGTAACAGTGCCATGCAATTAGCAAGTGCTTAAATTACATGATGAGTATGATAGCTGCAGCACTGAACACAGTCATTCAGCACATTTATTATAACCGAGGGCCTGCTTGCTCTCAGCTGCAATTTAAATCTGAATTATAATGTAGGCACTGAGGCATGTTGCATGGCTTTTGCCTGTCTGTCTTTGGGTTCTTGTGATAGAGTATTGTCCTTCAGTCCTTTTTCTTGCACCATCAAATTTACATAGAATTACTAAGACAAACAATCTACTCATTCTTGTAAAATAACCATCTTCACTTACATATTCCATTTTGGCTGTCACAATTATATCTAGATTGTATACACTGTACCATATAAGACTAACAAAATTACTTATTTCATTCAAATACGTATTACTTTATTAAAAGTACTAAATGTAGAATTCATTGTATGAACAAAAATTAATGCAAGAAAAAAGTAGGAAAGATTTATCAAGTGGTTAAATTGAGTTTTTCCTGCAATCAGAAAATGTTTTCTCCATTTTTTCAGATATTTTTTATTCTATTAACAAAAGGTTTTTTTTATTTATTTTACCAGGCCTGAAATGTGTAACTGGACTCTGTAATATTCACAATATAATACTATTCTCAATTTATATATTCAGCAATTAGTGACCAGTAAGTCTACTTCATCCCAAATAATAAATAGTAAAAATCATTGTGATGTTTACCATGATCACTATTAGTTATGAACAAAACTTTCCTGTTTTGCTTCACTGTACAATTTGTGAAAAATTAGCAAAATGTCAAAATTGAAACAATTGCATTCAAAACAATGGAAAGACTAAATTACATTGCATGTGACATGTTATAATGACCTTGGCATATTTCTGCATTTTTTCTCTGGCACAAAAAATGCCATATTTTTGTCTGGTGAAACAATATGGATGGCAAAATTCTAATAATTATTTTGACATTTTTACAGGTCACAAGACTCAAATAGGAAGTAATAAGCAGAAATGAAGAAAGAAACAAGTGGCTTGAAATGGGGAGGGAGAGAGCAGGACCACAGAGGGAGCATGCAGGTCCAGCAACAGAGGAAACATAGACTATAAGATCCTTTTGTCTGGCACAGTTGCCAAATCAGCTGATCTTAACCTAATATTCCCACTAACAGCTGGGGATATCGGGTGAATCCATTTGTTCATCCATGGGGCCAAATGATTGGATTACAATGCTGAAAATGGGCACCAATGAGTCACAGGACCGCATCAACTAACCAATGCGTTCTTGGATCACAGAAAAAAATCATACTTGCCTGATCAATTTTTGGCCTACTATCAATCAGGAGGACCCTTTGGGAGCCCCCACACATGGGCAGATAAGTTTCCAGATCATTCTAAACAACTAGCATCAGCAGCTTTAATCTGCCTGTGTATGGCCACCTTAAGTTCCTGTTACGTAAGAAGGTTCAGGTAGCTTATAAATGGAGGAGTGGAAACCACTGATGAAAAAGTCTAGCTGAAGCAAGTGCCGTGTCTAAGTTATAAATGGTATATTCTAGCATTAGAATTCACATTTTATAAGGATATAATTTACCGTTTGGCCCAAAGTGAAATGGTCAAACTCTCTAAATAGGAGAGGCAGATGTGGCAGAAAAATGTAGGTGCAATTTTTGTCACTTTTACACTGGCCACCTCCAACTTCATCAGTATATTCACTATCTATACTTTCTAGGATTTATAAAGCATTTCACTGTATTGACTGCATACAAATACAAGTATATAAATAAAGAGCTGTCAACAAGGCCAGAAAGAGGCACTTATGTGCTTGGAGCAGTCATTCACAGTTTAAACATCAAGCAGATCTCTGGTGAATTCTAGATCAGACCTTTCATTTGGTTATGTATTTTTCATGTATTAAATTGGGTGAAAGGATTGATGCCAAGACAAACTAAACCAAAATTATTTCTTTTTAGTAATCTGGTATTTAAACAGGCAGGATCCCATCTTGCCTCTCAGCTAATAACTTGCTGCTACACGAGAATAAGGTGCCATGGCAAAATACTCATTATATCCTACTCCGAGAAATATTGTTTGATACGTTGGCCAATCCATCACTTTAGAAATACTCTAGCTTCACATCTCAGATGTAAATAAAAAAAAATAAATCTTATATGATCTTACATTATATATTTATGAAGCAAATATCTATCTTGTCTTAATGGATATATGCAATTTATGTTATTACTTCTTGATATAATTTAGATAATTCTGCTATAACCCCTATTTATTTCAAGGCAATCTTATAAAAAACATATAAAGTTATTATTCCATGTTCCTTTTATAATGTTTATTATCATAAAATACTAACCAGAAGCTCAATATTTCTGTAAAGTACTGTAGTGTATTGATTTAAGATTTTATTACTTAAAACAGAAGTAAGGTTATAAACAACAGGTACATCAAACAGAAAATAATCATAAAATAAACAGACATATTTGGCATTAACCAAACAATAAATATGAAAGACTATCCTTTTTCCTTGCTTGTGAGGAAGAATGAATAATGTATTTTCTACACTGCTCAGGTCACTAATAAAAAAATTGGCTAGTTGTAATCTCCTTAGATCACACTGTTAAATTACACTTATTCTACACGTCATTAATAAATAATTGTGGTTGAACCTGGAGACATTTCAGGTCTAGACCATTCTTTGAGCTACGTTCTTGCAAATTCATACAGCAGTCTTCAGGGAAATTAAGAGGAGAACGCATTGATTAATTTTGCAATTACAATCAAATCAAGCTATAAAGATGTGAATGCTCTCATACAATATATAACAAACAGAAAGGAAGTTTTTACCCATGTGGTGATTCGATGCATATAAGAGAAAGGAGCTTAAGACTAATGGCTTCCCTATTATCTCCGATTGCTAGGGTTGGATCAAAACATGTTGTTGTAGAAAAGAACAGAATCAATTCAAACAATATCTCTTGTTTATGTAAAATGTTTAATTTCTCAAAACTATTTTGAATCACCACAATACTTTGTTTCATTTCTCAAAAATATTTTGAATCACCACAATATTTAAGTGATTTCTAGAGATTGTTTTTTTTTTTTTTTTGCAATTTAATAATTGTATGCAGGTTGTTGGTTTATTTCTACCTCTATGACCTCGTATATAAAGCAAAACCAAGAGATAAGGCACTTACAAATACAATAAGGTAGTTTATTGAGTCCAAATACAGACAATAGGTTTTGCCTGGGCAAGCTGTCACAGCACCATCGGAGCATGACTTCCTTGATGGTACGCGAGGGCTTACCAAAGACACACCTCTTGGTCCAAGGATTATATAGACATCAGAAGGAATTTAAAATGGGTGTACACAGATATACCTTACATGGTCTTGATCCTCCCTGGACATTGGGAGGTATTGAGATTTTACTGACATATACATTTATACATTTCTGCAAGATGTTCAGTATTGCAACATAAGACAGGTTCCTCTTTTCCAAGCTATCCCTCCAGCCTTAGTTGTAAGTCTGCAAAACTAAACTCTGTGATGAAATCAGACATGAAGCAACACTTCTGCACAGGGGCCCCGTTTAGCATTTGCTGACTTTGTGAACTCTGTCAGTACAATTGAGAAATCATTATTGGGGAGAAACTTCACCCCTCCCTGCACCTATCCTGCCTTGGGCCATTGGCATTATGGCATCAGAATGATAGGGGACTGATGTATTTGATATTAAACATACTTATTCTTACAGTCTGACACATAACCATTCGCCCGTCATCGGAATAGGCTGTTCTCATACAAATGTGGTCATATAAATGTAGCATATAGAAAATCTATCAACAAGGTGCAGAAGGATCTGCTTAGTGAGACATAGCTTTAGTATTTTATTTCCTAGTGGGGATAGTTGCATAGTTAAATTGGGTTAAAAAAAAAAGACAAAGTCCATCAAGTTCAACCCCTTCAAATGAAAACCCAGCATCCATACACACCCCAAAATACTTTCCCATAAATCTATCCCATATCTATACTAATTGTAGAGTATCATATACATATCACAATAGCCTTTGGTAATACTGTATGTCTATTCAAGAAATCAATCAAGCCCTGCTTAAAAGCATTAACAGAATCGGCTATCAGAACATCACCAGTGCATTCCACAACCTCACTGTCCTCACTGTGAAGAACCACCTACGTTGCTTCAAATGAAAGTCCTTTTCTTCTAATCTGAAGGGTTGGCCTCTGGTGTGGTGTGGTCACCTGCTATTTATCTATAATGTCTTCTATTAGGGGCCGCATTTTTTTAAGGGTTGAATAGTAAATTCTTATTTTAATTTTTTTTTGGTGCCAAACTTCATGATCGATCAGATATTAGAATATTTTCTTATATAACCTCCCATTCGAGTCGTGAGTATATTTGAATTTATTAAAATAAAAACAATTAACATAAATTCATCTACTGTATGTGTGTAATGCATACTGACTGTTGAAATGGCCAAAAGTAGTGGATGTGAGGACCAGGGCAAAGTGACTAATTTTCTTTCTTGGATACCATAGTAAATTTTGGTAGTTTAAAAAATTCACCGGCTTTAAGCCTTTCTCTACTTAATAATGTTCCAAATCTGAGTCCATTGAAACTGGACTAAACCAAAAGAAATGGCACAAAAAATTGACTTGGAGGCAATTTTTTAGTTTCTTTCGAATAAAAAAATAGAAAATTTCAAGTGCTTTTTTATTTGAAAACTAAATTTCAAAACTTGATTGTGGAAAAAACATTCAAAAAAACTTCACCACAATAGACTCACATGATTTTCAATTTATCAAATAAATCTCAAAAACTGGATTTGAGTGTTAATTCAACTTTCATGCAAGTTTTGGAAACTTATATTTAAAATTTTGTTGGGTAATCCATATAGTGTTTTTCTTTCTATTTCTTTGTAAAAAAAAAAAAAAAAGAACAGTCCCTAGAAAACCACAAAGCTCAGATACTGGGCATTTCCAATTTCCAACATTTCTAATAAATGCTCTGGGATATAGTGATTTTGTAACATAATTCTATTTTCAATTTAAGGGAAAAAAATCTAAGTTTATATTTTAGCTTTTGGACTAGAAATTAGAAATGCACATATTGTATGTTGCAGGCTGCAACCACTCATTTTTAGGTACAAACAGCTTAAGTAATTTGTATAATTATTGTCATAGTTTTATGTTTCTGCCACCAGTCTCTACTGATTAAGAGCTGTGTGATGTCACAAAGCTTCCATGGTGATCGTAATGCTATTTGCTTATTCAATTACTTTTTCACCATTAATCCTAATCAAACACATCAATATTAAATATTTCATAAACACTTAGGGTCCGATTTACGAAATTCACTTGAAATGATCAAAGTTTGATCGAATTCGATCGAATAACGATCGTATGAATTTTTCATAATATCGGATATTCTAATTTGGCCTCTTTGATCATCGAATACCGAATTATCAAATAGATCGAATGATTGGATATGGGCAAAAAGTCACATCACATGCCATATTCATTACTTTCATGTTGGTGGTATAGTGTTCCTTTCATCCTCGTGTGTAAGACTGTATTTCATAATCTGGATGTTTATTGAAATAATGCTAATTTCCCTCCCTGCTACACGGCATCAGTTTATGTCAATACAGTATTGTGAAAACCTAACAAATTTACAGAAACTGAAATAACAAATAACTAGTGATGGGCACATTTATTTGCCAGGGGCGAATTCCAGCGATTCGCCGCTAGCGAATAAATTCGCGAAACGCCAGCAAAAATTTGCCGCCAAAAAATTCGCCCAAAAAACGAGTCGCGCATCGAAAACGACGCGAGCCGAAACTGACGCGACGCGTGTTGAAAACAACGCGACGTGTGTCAAAAACGTCGTGCAACTCGTTTCGCGAATTTCTCTGGAAATTCGCAAATTTTTCGGCGAAGCGAAACGCGGGAGATTCGCCCATCACTACAAATAACACTTTATCAATGTATGTTTTATATTGCCAGGTTTTGCTTTTGTGTGTATATATTTCTTGAAGAAAAAAACTATGAATTGAATAAGATATAACATTTTAATTTATATAAATTAAATTATATATGCAAACCTCAGTGTTATGCTAAATAAATAATAATTTAAATTTCTTTGTGACTTATTTGGTTATTTGTATTGTACACATTTTCAAATGTTTGCCTGAGTTTACATTGAGTCTGCAGGTAACATATTTGCTAAGATAACACTGCCAAAGGCCTATGGACTGTACCATATTGCAAGAGACTGCAGAAGAGTAAGACAGGATTCAGCTGCATGAGCAGCCAGGAGGAAGTCTTTCTTAGATGATAGATGATCTATGAAATACACAATGCTTGGTCAGAGCTGTGCTATCTCAGCTTTTTTCCTGGGGAATAAGTGATGACTGAGTCATTTACAGAGAACCTTTATATTTATGTAGGAGTTTATTTTGTTCACTTTTCTTTTACTAAGGAGACCCTCAGGACAGATCCCACACGAGAATAATTACTCCTTCCATTTAGACATGTAGTCTGAGAGCCAACTGAGATTACCATGGAGCTGCCTCTGTCTGTTTTATTGTTCTGATTGCTTGAAAGTGAACTGCATAATGGAATACTGTAAAGCCATAGTTGATTTAAAGATAGTCTCAGAGTCATACAAGTAAAGCACATACATCACTGGCTAAGAACTCTTTTCTCTTTGCTTTGATAAATTAGTCATGTGTCATTTTGAGTTATTTTGGGAATATAAAAAATCCACAAAATGCTATAATCTGCAGTGGCTGATATTTGTAGAGGAAATTTTGTTTTGCACTCATACTTTACTTATTTTGCAACATCTAACCTGCATATGACTGAAAGATCATTGGTTGGCTATATGGGCAGTTCAGGACACAAGGCATCTACTCACCTGGGTCAGCTAATTACAAATATTTATCCTGTGGCTAAATTGGCAACAGGTGAAACAGGCCATGCTTACTAGCATATGCCAAGCATAGGAACAGGAGTTAACCAGGGCCTTAGCTGTCTGATCACAGAGAGCAATGGTTATTAGTGATAGGCGAATCTCACCCCTTTCGCTTCGCTGAAAAATCCGTGAATTTCCAGCGAAATTCGCGAATTGGCGAAAAAAAATCTGTGAAACGAGTTGCACGTCGTTTTTTCCGATGCACGTGCGACTCATTTTTGCTGGCGAATTTTTGCTGGCGTTTCGCGGGAATTCGTCGCTAATTCGCCCCTGGCGAATAAATTCGCCCATCACTAATGCTAATGCAGACAGCACAATAACACCAGATCCCTGGTTCAGCTCCAGGCAGGTTATCACAGATACATTATATCCTGCTACAAACACATTCTAGGGACAGTGCAAACAAAACAGAGTATAGATTTTGACCATAGGAGGAAGCAAGATAATTTAGAAAAAAATGCTTAAAAATACAGAAAAGTACCAACCAGCTGAAAGACCTGCATTCAACTCCTTCCATATGTTACACCTCCAGCCAATGCTTGGCAATACACATTGTGCACCTTTGATTACCCATAAAAACCTCATGCTCCTTGAGAACAGTTGTGATGATATTGCTTATGGTAACTTAGTAGTGATGGGGGAATTTATTCGCCAGGGCCGAATTCGCGGCGAATTCCCGCGATTCGCCGCTGGCGAATAAATTCGCGAATCACCAGCGAAATTTCGCTTGGAAAAAATTCGCCGAAAAAACGAGTCGCGCGACGTTTTTTGACGCTACGCGACGAAAACGACGCGAAGCGTCGTTTTTGACGCGACGCGACTTGACGCGCCGCGCGTCAAAAGCGTCCCGCGACTCGTTTCGCGAATTTTTTGGCGAAGCGAATCTCGGGAGATTCGCCCATCACTATAACTTAGCAGTCTGTCTTGCATCTGAAGACATAATTGTAGATGTACTAGATAAAAATGTGGGCAGATACAACTGACCATATAGTTTGAGTTATGTGTACAGCAGTTGTAGATTTGCAAGTGTCTTGAGATTTCTGCACTTGTTTGTAATTCATCAGAGCAGGCTGAAAGGGTCCATTGGAAATCCCTGCAAGCTTAGAGGAGTCTTTGATGCTTCAATTAACTTTCTGTATACAGCTTGTGGTAGAAAATGCAGTAGAAATCCAATGTGTTTTTGTAAGTACCAGGTGACGTTACATTTTCTATGGCATTTTGTACCCAGACCCAGCATTTGTACTGGTGAGTGTATTTTTTTGTTTTGTTTGTTTTATGCATCTAGGATTTCTTTATAAGATGAATAGCTTTAAAGCACAGGGCAATTGGAAACAACAGTTTATTAGGTCAGAATACTGTGAATTGTAAATGTATATATTCACCTAGTACATGCATTTAAATATTTTTTATATTCAATGCACAAGCAGAATTTATACAGAAAATGTTTCTTGTGGCATGCAATGGCAGGTTTCTCTGCTGAAGAGCACTACACTTTGTTTTCTACCCATGCATCAGTGAATAAAAGAGTATACACTCCTCTTTTATTCAGCACTGTACAGAGGTCAGCCTTTACAAGGACATTGCATGGTTTTGGTGATGTTCTCTGACTGTTACTGGGAGATAGTAAGAAGTATGTAGTGCAGCCAGTGACAATTCCTCAAAATGTACATTTTGTTCTATGTTTATCCCTGTCACCTTTCTCAAACATTATCTCAGAGTTATGCCCTCATGCCAGAAATTTCAATCCTGAGCAAGAGTTCAAATTCAGCAGTTTTTGGTGGTGTAAGATGAAAATCAGCAGCCAGCTCAATGAATCAGTGAGATGTGTATATAAATACAGGCAACTTTTGTACATTTAAGGTAAGGTGACCTCTTTAATCAGAAGGCACAGAATAATCAGATTTCATAGTAGTTTTGTCTTCAAAGAAAAGGAAGACAATCAAAAATAAACTGTGAATTCAAGAAAAGTTGATTAAAGTTTAAAGCTACTCAGAGAGTAAAAGGAAAAAAGGGGGTGAAAAAATAAATAAATAATATGCCTAAAATAAGTTATAGGTTCATGCAGTTTTGCTAAATAATTTGGCTCTAGTAGTAGGGCAAATTTTTTGCAAACTTAGAATTTGCCTCATATTTGATTTTGGTGTGGGGAAACATTTTTTGCACAAAAGAAAGAAAACACTTTAACTCCGGTGCATTTAGCACAAAGATGCCAAGTTTCACCAATGCATTTTGTTTCAAGAGAAAAAAAACGCTGATTGAATTAAATGGATTTGTCTCAAGGAAAAATGCCCATTGACTCCTCTGCATTTGGTTGCATTCACATTTTTTATTTTGTGAATTTGATGTTAACTAAGGGTTATAATTAACAAGTTGTATTGTATTGCATTCCATATACAAATGTAGCTCTTTTGCGTACAATTAATAGTTCATAACTAAGTTATTTGCATGATTGCACAGCTTTCTGCATGGTGAAGTGGCTTATGTCAATTCTTTAAGTGCTAATGCCTTAGCTATTGCTAGTGTTTTTTTTACTACATTTCATTATTATTTGAACAGATTTTATGTTGAATTTTCTTAGTACAGTCTGCAATGTTGATAAATGCAAGGTTATGAACTTTGGCAGAAATATTATAAATGCAAGTTATACACTTAGGAGGTTGTTTATCAAGGTCTGACCTCAGTATTTCTAATATCCAACTCTGAGCAACTCCAAATTCCTTAGAGGACTTATTTATGAAGAAAAAAGCCCGAAAAAATATTGTTGGCAAAACTCAGAAAACTCTAAATTGTTTTGTGCAAAACCTATGATATGTTAAAAGGTTTCTGAAGTTTTTAGCTCCGAATCCCCAAAATCATCGGGGATTCGGTACAGATATCAGTGCAGACACTGTGACCTTCACCACTGACTCATACAAGACCTTGAGAAGTTTTTAGAGGCTGGGGTTTTGGAGTTTTTAGATCATCTGACTTAAATAAATCTCGAATAACGCATAGGTTTTTTTTTCGGAAAACTACGAATTATTAGAGGTTCGAATATTCTGAGTTTGATGAATAAACCCCTAAATGTCAGTGTTTCGCTGGTAAGGCCTCACCTGGAGTATGCAATGCAGTTTCAGGCTCCAGTCCTTAAGAGGGATGTAAATGAGCTAGACAGAGTGCATATGTGGGCAACTAAACTGGTTATGAGAATAAAAGACTTAAATTATGACGGTAGACTGTCAAGGTTGTGGTTATTTTCTTTAGAAAAAAAGAGTTTTTTATCCATAAAGAGGTTCACCACACAAGAAGCAACCTCTTTAGACTAGAGGAAAAGAACTTTTGGAGCAATCCATAGGGTTTTAAAGCAATTCGGTAGGTCCAAGTTGGAAAACTGGCCTATTGAATTTTTTTTTAAAGGGGACGTACTTCAACCATCAAAAATTGGAATATAATTAAATTCTAATTATTCAAATTTGTCGAATTTAGACATTCGATGGTCAAAGTAACCTCATTTGCATATTCAAAGTTTGAAAAAATGTTTAAACTTCGATCAAATTTCGAATCCTTCATGTAAATTTAGTAAATCTGCCCCTAAAAGTTCATTATTGTTCCTTAACAAGGAGCAGAACCACTATTACAAAGGAAAGCAATTTCATGGGGATTGCTTTTTCAAAGATCTAGAAGGATCCCCAGCAGCCCGATCTGTTACTGATTTACCAAGCCCTTTTCTAAGTGTCAGATACATTTTAACAAATTGACTTGTTGAATTCATTACTAGTGCAGAATTTATTTATCTGCTCTAAGTGGTTGAATGCCATTCAGCTCTATAGGCTAATGGAGCCCAACGGTGCAACTGAGCAGTATCACCTCTCCGAATCCCAACTTCCCAGTGCATAATGCCTGTGAGGTGAAAACATTTGACATTTTTTTTTTCTAAAAAAGTGAAATGTCAAATCTTTTTTGAGCAACAGGCACTGGTAGTGCTCATAAAGAATTAAACATACAGATGCAGTCATTTTGGATTGTGAGTTAAATGCGTCGTGACTTAACTCATCTATCTCATTTATCTCACTTAGCACAGAATATTGTGTCACAGCATCCCATCCAATTAAAGAGTTCACCATTGAAAACAATGGAGCTTTGGGATGCTAATGAAAAGGTTAAATGCATTAAATGAGTTAAGATAACTTTAGATAACACAGTTTCTTCAATTAGCCCTGAGTCACGACGCATTTAACTTACAAATCCAAGTGACTCTATCTGTAGTTGACATTTTAGATTGCCCTCTATAGTTTAACCAAAAGAACACAATGAGTGTGGTATGCCGTCTGTGTCTGTGAAATTTTAAATTGGTGTTGCTGTATTACAGTCATATGAAAACGTTTGGGAACCCCTCTCAGCCTGCATAATAATTTACTAAATTTTCAACAAAAAAGATATGGTATGTCTTTCATTACCCATGAACATCTGTGTACTGGGGTGTTTTCTGAACAAAGATTTTTAGTGAAGCAGTATTCATTTGTATAAAATTAAATCAAATGTGAAAAACTGGCTACGCAAAAAACACTTGTAATTTTGCTCATTTGAATGCATGCAACTGCTCAATATTGATTACTGGTGACACAAAATTGGTTGGATTAGCTAATTAAGCCTTGAACTTCATAGGCAGGTGTGTTCAATCATCAGAAAATATAATTAAGGTGGCCAATTGCAAGCTGTGCTTCTGTTTGACTCTATTCTGAAGAGTGACAACATAAGAACCTCAAAGCAACTCACAAAACGTCTGAAAACAAAGATTGGTCAGTATCATGGTTTAGGGGAAGGCTACAAAAAGCTATCTCAGAGGTTTAAACTGTCAGTTTCAACTGTAAGGAAAGTAATCAGGAAATGGAAGGCTACAGGCACAGTTGCTGTAGAACCCATATGCAGAGGATTGTGAGAATGGTTACAGACAACACAAAGATCACCTCCAAAGACCTGAAAGAACATCTTGCTGCAGATGATGTATCTGTACATAGCTCATTTAGACAAGCCTTTGGATGGATGAGACAAAAATGTAGTTCATTGGTCATTTGCTCTTTGCATGGTGGAAGAAGAACACTGCATTCCAAAAAAACCCCAAGAAATGCATGCTAACTACTGTCTAATTTGGCGGAGGTTCCATCCTGCTGTGGGGCTAGTTCAAGGTCTATAGCTCTTCTTAAATTCAAGGGTGAGATGAATTCAACCCAGTATCAACAAATTCTTCAGGATAATGTTCAAGATCAGTCACAAAGCTGAAGTTATGGCGGGGTTGGATATTTCAACAAAACAATGACCATAAACACACTTCAGAATCTACAAAGGCAAATGCCTTTAAACTGTCAGTTAATGCAGAGGAAGAAGTACAATATTCTGAAATGGCCATCACAGTCGACTGACTTGAATATCATCAAAAATTTATGGAATGATTTGACGCAAGCTATCCATGCTCGACAGCCATCAAATTTAACTGAACTGGAGAGATTTTGTATGTGCAAATGGTCAAAAATACCACCATCCAGAATCTCATCAAAGGCTATAGGAGGCATCTGGAGGCTGTTACATTTACAAAAGAAGGCTCAATTAAATATTGATGTAATATCTCTGTTGGGGTTCTCAAATTTATGCACAGTGTAATTTTGTTATGATGCATATTGTATATTTCTGTTAATCCAAAAACTTTATGTCACTGCTGAAATACTGCTGTTTCCATAAGGCGTATTATATATTAAAAGGTTTCTACTTTGAAAGCTCAAGTCCAAAGAATTAAGAGGGGTTCCCAGACTTTTTTATATGACTGTATACTAACTCCAGGCTCGATCAAAAATCCCTTAATTATACCACTGTCCTTAATCAATACATCGCTGGTCCCTGTAAAGACCCAGGGATCAATGGAGAACTGTTATTATCACAGTACTGTTTCAAATTAATTTGGATTTAGAAAAGTTATACTCTAAGGGGAACATTTACTAAGGGTTTGAATTGAATATTTGAATAAAATTTGAATTAAAAAAAATAGAATTTTGAAGTAATTTTGGGTTACTTTGACTATCGAATAGTCCAAAATTTGATTCCAATTGAAAAAAATTCGAATTTTGGAAGTACTGGCCCTTTAAAATCCTTCGACTTCAAAACTTCACCACCTTAAAGCTTCCAAATTAGAAGGATTTTGCGCAAAATCCTTCTAATCGTTCGATTCAAACGATACAATCGAGCAATTCAAATGATTTTTATTCGATCGAAAATGGACCTATTCGATTGGATTATGTCTATTTTCAATCGAAAAAGCCCTTAAATAAAAACTTTGAGGGTCGAATTTCAAAGTTTTTTCAATTCTGCCCTTAGTAAATCTGCCCCTTAAATAACTATTGTCTTATGAACATTACATGTGAGCAATCCTATCGTTTGTGTATGCCAGATGACAAAGGTTTTACAACTTATTAAGAAACAGGCAAGCACATATTTTGTCCTCTAATTCATTACACAGTCAATCTGTAATAATTTTTTTATATAAAGCAGTACAGATAAAAACTTTTTATAATTTTTCATTGAAAAAAAAAACATACATTAAATTTTCTGTACAGCCAGGCATGTTTAAAATAAAAGCTTCAAAGTTGAACGTCTGTTCTCGAAACCACCTATTACAGTATACCTTTAAAATTCAACTGTTCTATAGATGTATCTCTAAGCCCAAACTGCATCTGTTGTGTAGGACACAGTGCTACAGAACTGAAAACCTGGGCTCCCATGAGGCTATAATATGTATGTGTAACAGCTCTTTGGAAGGCTGCTGATGTCTCAGCTAACAAGCTCCCAGCTGAATGAGTCCAACACACACCTGGTGAAGCATCCAGATTCATTTAAACCTTCTCTGCCATTATTGTATCTCCCAGCTGGCTTCCAAAATAGAAAGGAAAGCATCAGGGAACTTTTATAAAAAATTAATGAATTAAAAATATTATAACCAGCATTACCTTGCTCTATACTTTGCATGTTGATAGAATCTCCCAGACTAACAGTGATCTGGTGCCCAATGTCATTTCCCCATCAAGAGCTACCAACTTTATTTATATATCCTTTTTATCTACCAGTTCTCCTGGCAGTGCTATGGATATGCTAAAGCACAATTATCATAAATAAAAATACCTGAAAACAATGTATTTGATAAAAGGAATGAGGAAAGTATTGGAAAAAATATTGAACTTTGAAAGAAAATTGGAGACAATTTTCTCTTTGCATATTTCCTAGCATGTGTGGGCCTGTGCCCTTTACACAGTTTAAAAGAGTCAGTGGCCCCAAATTAAAATTGAGGTACACAAAATGAATGTATATTGGTCATTATTCACACTTACATTTACTTTCATAATTTTCTTTTATTTTTGGGTTTACATCCCTTTTAAATAATTTAGGTAAGTATATATCCTATATCATAAAGTTGAAGTGTCTCTGCGTCCAGTCCCTGTGTCCGTGGAATTCGCTACTGCCGACAGACTGAATTTACCAGTTTTGGCCACTAGAGGTCGCCAATCACTAGCTAATGCTATCAATACCAGTACTTAGAATAGAGGCTGACCTCTGACCAGTGATTTTAGTGTTCAATTCCCATTGAGTGATCATTTATGGTAGCAAAGTAGATAGACGCGCACCCTTACACTGTGGTGTGTTTTAGCATTGTGGGTGATACTCTGAAGAACGTAAATACGTTACCGTTTGCCGACCAGAGTGTAAATTCGCACGTTAGTGAATTTGCGCAACGCAGGCGAAAATTCACCTACAACAATTCTGTTTTTATAAATGTTTGACTACATATGTTCTAGCACCCGTTAATGTAACGGGCTTAATGTAAAGTTCAAGTGTCCCTGCGTCCAGTCCCTGTGTGCGTGGAATTGCGCTACTGCGCATGTGCCGCACGGACCGTCTGGCGAATTTACGCTAGGGAAGTAGATAGATGCGTAACTTTGCACCCTTACGCTAGGGCATGATTTACCATTGTGGGTGATAGTCTGAAAAACATAAATACGTTACCGTTCGCCGACCAGAGCGTAAATTAGTACGTTAGTGAATTTGCGTAGCGCAGGCGAAAATTCGCCTTCAACAATTCTGTTTTTATAAATGTTTGACTACATATGTTCTAGCGCCCGTTAATTTAACAGGATTAATGTAAAGTTCAAGTGTTACCGTTCGCCGACCAGAGCGTAAATTCGCACATTAGTGAATTTGAGCAGCGCAGGCGAAAATTCACCTAGAACAATTCTGTTTTTTATAAATGTTTGACTACATATGTTCTAGCGCCCATTAATTTAACGGGCTTAATGTCTAGTTATATTATATTTTATTAATGTAACAATTGTTTTGATGTTAAGGACATTCTGAAATTATTGTCTGACTGCAATATGAGAATATAAATTGAAAAGAAAACTAGAACCATTCATCACTGAATTCTCATGTTTTGTCTTTTGAGCTTTGTTGTAGAAGAACATTCCTGTTGGTAATTTGGTTATACTGTATGTAGCTTAGCCAGATTTGTAAACCGAAATGTGTGCAACAAAACATCACATGAAGATAGTCTTATTACTCTTAAATCAAGAAATCTTTTAGAAGTCATAATGTTGCCCATTTATTGCAAATGCTAAATTTTTCTGTGCAATTGTTGCCAATAATGCTAAAATAGTACTTGAACCAAAGGGGATAATCAACTTAAAAGTAATTTTTAGTATGGTGTAGGCAGCTAACAATTTGCAATGAACTCTTTATTTTACTTATTTTATAAACACTTTTTTCTACAGCTCCCAAGCTTGGAAATTAAAATAAGAGCTGCCTTAGTAACTAAAGCTGTTTTGAATTAAGATGGAGCTGTGGGTCTAAAGAAAATAAATAATAAAGTTAAGAATAACAATAAAATCAAATTATTGCAGTCTATCTGTTGTTTGGTCGGCATTGACTGCTTTCAGTTGCAGGCAAGAAAGAGCCATGATAGACAGGCTAAAAATAAAACATAAACATCTTAAAAAAAAAATTAGGGCATCTTACAGGAAGATCATCCTTACTTACATGCAATTCACAAACAGCACCTTGTACTTGATTAAATGATTTTTCTATTAGACTTAAGGTCTGGTTAATTTTGGAAAATAATATCTGTAAAACATCAGTAATATTACATATATATAATATATAATATTATATACATGAGTAATATTAATATTTGTTCCCAATAATAGATCCATATCTGTAAGTACTTTAAAGTGCATTGAGTATAAATGGCTAATGATGAGCAACATTTTTGCCAGGTATACATCTGTATCAAAATTTTGCATTCCTTTGTTTGTACAAATTTTCACAAAACCAATGCAAAATTTTCAGATGTACATGTATTTTGCACAAAAAAAGTCATAGTCAAAAAACACCCAAAGACTCAGTAGAAATAGAATCCATAGAAAAGGTCACAAAATACAGTATATTTGCCACCATGAACACCCATATAGATTTCAATGTGTTTTCATTTACAAAATGCAATGAGCATTATTTTCTTGCCAGATGTTTTGAACTCAATTGGTGTCTTTTCATGCTTCTATATATTATTTTATATTCAAGAGTTTTTATTTTCAACTAGCAAACAAATGGGTTAAGCAGTCTCTGATTTAACATCAACGTCTTATAAGTAGATTTTCTATTGCATTTGTCTGCTCTCATCTCAAACATTTGGTGAAAATATTAAAACCTTCTCATACCTTCTGTAATGAAATGAAAGAGTGTAAGAAAAATGAAATCTAGAATGGAAATCACAGTGAAAACTCGAGGCCTCTGATCCATAATTGGTCCTTTTCTGTCTTTTGATTTTGTGGCTGCAATTGAAACAATTACCAAAACACAGTTGTAATAATTAGTTTCTACTTTTGCTTTCAATTAGAATTAGAGTCTCGGGGAATACAAGTCTCCATGATCATGAAAACAGCTAAGTTAATTTTACTTGCTCTGCGTATGGATTGGAACTATAAGAAGTATTTTCTCAAAATGCATTTGGCATGGATAAAACAGGAATTAAATTGATATTTTAGAAGATTCATGTTTGGTCTCATAAGACCATGTCTTAGTAGAAGAAAAGTTGTAGGTCAGTAGTCAATAGCTCTGCTTCAGTATTTTGATTTAAGTATACTCATTCTACTTTCCTTGAATTAATTACCATCCATATTGTCACAAAATAATTTAGAATAAGACTACTTAATAAGAAGGGCTGCAGGACAAAGATGACTGACTGTTAGGTCTCCTCATATGCCACACATGAAAGTGATCACACTCCAGTATTGATGATGACATGAGGATGCTACAAGGACCTGATTTGTTTGGTTTATAACAAAATAAAGGTCAACATAGGTCAAGTATCTTAAAAGGAATTTTCATGTGTATTTACTGCTGTGTTACTTTGAATGACATCATGATTACAACCTTAGATTTCATTGTCATACAAATGTATTAGACTTGGCCTGACTTTGCAGGTTATCACAGCCTATGAAGTTTCCTACAATATGCCCACCACCTCTGGTGGGGATGCCTGCTTTGTGTATCTGTTTACTTTTAGCCCCAGTTCCAGGCCAATCCTGACCCTTGCCTGCTTGACTATTCTGAGTATCCTTAATTTAAATCAAAATACTGAAGCAGAGGTATTGACTATTGACCTACAACTTTTCTTCTACTAAGAAATGGTCCTATGAGACCAAACCCAAATCTTCTAAAATATCCATTTAATTCCTGCTTAGCAATAGTGGCCAATTTAACTGAAGAAAGCAGGGAATGGAGAATGCAACACCGGGAGGGAACGTTCTCACAAGCTCAAGCAGGAGGTCAAAAGCAGCCCCATGCAGTTTATAGCTGCCTAAAGAGGCAAATGACTAGGCCTGACAATTTAGGGACATCTATTATTCTTATTATTATTAATAACATCATGTATTTCTATAGAGCCAACATATTTTGTAGCTCTGTAAAGTAAATGTGATTGAGATGAGATAACCTCAACAGTTACCCAATCAATGTGGGGGTTGCATACCTGTAGCCAAGGTACAGATGCAGCCACTTGGATTTAAATGCGTTTGAAGTTAAATGCGTCATGACTCGGGGCTAAAAAAACTGTGTTATCTAAAGTCATCTTAACTCATTTAATGCATTTAACCTTTTCATTAGCATACCAAAGCACCATTGTTTTCAATGGTGAACTCTTTAATTGGATGGAATGCTGTGACACAATATTCTGTGCTAAGTGGGATAAATGGGATAGATGAGAAGTCATGATGCATTTAACACACAAATCCAAGTGGCTGCAACTGTAATCCCAGAATTAACGGGGACAATGAACCATCAAGAACGTGAAAAGCTAATTTTTCACAATGCATATTGTTCACACACATGGATAAGACCTGACTCCAGTGGGCTTTTATCAATAGCAGAAATCTTCATAAGAAGTGTAAGGGGAATAATGGGAATATTATACCTTTCTGTGAAGGCAGCATCTAAGAAATTACCCCCAGCCCCAGAATCCACCAAGGCAGAAACTTTAACTGAACCCCCAGGTCAGGAAAAAAATTACAGGTACTAGGTTTTTGAGGTGAATTGGGGAGAAGAAATCTCTCTACCCAAGTGGAGCTTCCACTTAGGTTTTGAGGACTTCCTGGCCTTGTGGGACAATTTTTAAGGAAATGCCCCTTATCCCCACAATATATGTATAAAACCAGGGATCACCTTTGGGCCCTTTCCTCTGGGGACAAGCAAGTAGCCCCCAACTGCATAGGTACTCCCTGAATGTTAGGAAATGAGGGAGTTGGTAATATGTCATTACATATAATAGGGAAATCTGTATCTCCCTCAGCCCTTCTCTCGCTTTGCCTCCAATCAATTTGGAGGTCATCCAAAGTGGATGAATGAGGGTAATTAACCAGGCTGTCTTTAACAGAGCAAGAAAGCCCCACCCAAAATGGACTACAAAGAGCTTTATCATTCCACACTGTCTCAACTGACCAGCAGCGGAATTCTGTACAATACTCCTCAATTATTCTTTTCCCTTGACGGGGTATATGAATTGCCTCTAGAGGTAGATGGACAGGGTCAGAAGAGGGTATTCTTAGTGCCCATACTTGTGGGTCAACTTGTAGTAAGGTCATAATGAACCTTACTTCATCCTCACCAGTAGGGAAGTTGTGAGGGAAAAAACTGAGGTATAGTTTACATGCCTCCTGAAAAACAAAAAATGTTCTCCTATCCTGACTAAACTTATCTGGAAATTGGATTTGTGGATCATGGGACAAAACTCAGAACCTCAGATTGGCCACAGAAGGAGAAAGAGCAGTGCGGCGGGCGTCCATGGCGAAGGAGCGGCGATGGACCCCACCGCCTACTAGACCACCAGGGTAAGCATTCGCAAAATGTTGCATCTCGTTTTGGACTCACGTGTCCGTTTTTGGACGCCAGCATCTGTTCTTGTAGCCTGTGCGCATTGCCAGCGTCGAAAAGAATGGAAGCCAGGGTCCATTTTTTCAACTTCGGCAATGGGCGCCGACTTACAAAAATGGATGCTGGCGTCCACAAATGGACATGTGCGTCCAAAATGAGACACCAGTGAATGTTTGCTGGGTGAAATTTCCCCGGCATTTCGCAAATTTATTCCCCTGCGTAGAATCACAGTGAATTAGCTGCGAATTTGCCGCAGGCGAATAAATTCGCCCATCACTGTACACAAGGTGTGGGAGTGGGCAAGATCAGAGTTAATTGGGTTAGAGATGTGGTACTATATGTGGTATTGCATTTGGTAGTGAGAGTGAGGGTAGGCTTCTCTAAATAAATGCATTTTAAGAGATTTCTTGAAAGCAGAAAGGTTGGGAGAAAGTTGAACAGACCGTGGGAGAGAATTCCAGAGGAGGGGAGTAAAAGTCTTGAATGCGAGCATGTGAGGAGGTAATAAGAGAAGAGTTGAGTAGCAGGTCAGTAGAGGAGCATAGTAAGTGGTTGGGTGAGTATATAGAGAATGGTGATGGGTGAATCTGGGGCGTTTCACTTCGCCAGTTTTTCGCGAATTTCCTGAGATGCAGGCATTCGCACTGGTGCCCATTTGTGGGCGTTTCGACACCGGCGAATCACGGGAATTTGCCGCAAATTTGAAACTGGTAAATAAATTTGCCCATCAAGTGACTGGATGTGAGGAGTAAATGGCAGGGCAGAATCTAATATAACCCCAAGGCACAGGACCTGGTGAGATGGGGTGATGGTGGAATTGTTAGCTATTGTGGATACTGCTGGGATGTTATTGGTGTTAGCTGGAGGAAAGAGAACCATTTCCATTTTGGAGAGGTTTAATTTAAGGTAGTGTTGTGACATCCAAGTAGAAATAACGGACAGGTAGTAGGAGTTAGGGTTGAGATCAGGAGAGGAGAGATAGATCTGAGCATCGTCAGTGTAGGGGAGGAAAACCATACAAGCTGATTAATTTGCTGAGGTGTGTATATAGGGAAAATAATAAGGGTCCCAGGACAGAGCCTTGAGGAACCCTAATAGAAAGAGGTAGGGGAGAAGATGCTACTCTGTTGTAGGAGATACTGAAGGAACGATTGGTGAGGTAAGAAGAGAACCAGGACAGGGCTCCGTCACAAAGGCCAAGCCATTGGAGGGACTGGAGGAGTTGCTCTACAGTGTCTAATGCAGCTGAGAGTTCAAGGAGTGTTTGTTTGGCTTTAGCTGTTAACAGGTCATTAGTTGGCCAGATCAGGGCAGTTTCAGTGGAGTGTTGTGGCTTAAAACCAGATTGTATGGGGTCCAGCATGTTTTTGTCGGTTGTAGACTGGGCGCTCAAGTAGTTTAGAGATGAAAGGTAGCAGAGAAATAGTTCGGAGGACAGGAGCACAGGAGAGACTGGGGAGAGTGGAGGGAGGGTGGTGGAAGACTAGGGGTGTTGAGTAGTGCAATGTCCAATTTTTTGAAGTGCTCAGCAATAGCTTCAGCAGAGACCGATGTGCAAGGTGGAGAAAAGTTTGCCTTTTTTTTTAGAAAGGGATTTAATGAGTTTTGTAGTTCCAAAAGTCTGATTCTGAGCAGGATTTCCACCAGCGACACTCAAATGCACAAGAGTGTCTTTGGAGCGCTTTTGTATGAGCAGTATGCCAAAGTTGAATTGGTTTGGGTCTAGCACATTTAGTTTTTACAGGAGCAAGCTCATTAAGTAGACAGAGGTAGCCACATTAGGACTAGAGATTGCTGAGATATTAGAGTGAAGAGAGTCAAAGGAAGAAGAGAGATGCAACACATCCAGAGCTTGCAAGTCACGGTAGGTACGTGTTTGTGGATTAGCAGGGGGTGAGGAGGGAGTTAGTGAGAGTTGAAATGTGAGCATTTCAGAGAGGGGAAATGGTGAGTTAGTAAAATTGGTGGTTGAACAGAGTCTGGTAAATATGAGATCCAGAGCATTACCATTGTTGTGAAAGGGGAGTCTGAGCACAAAGATAAGCCTAGAGAGGATTTTAATGAAAGAAGTTTTGAGACAGGAGGGCTTTTCATGTTAACAGGTATATTAAAGTCACCTAATAGGATGGATGGGGTGTTAGATGAAAGAAAGTAAGGAAGCCAGGCAGAAAAGTTGTCCAAAAATTGTGCAGTTGGTCCAGGTAGTCGATATATGACAGCAATGCATAGTGAAACAGGAGAAAAAAGCCTAATGCAGTGAACTTCAAATGAGGAGAATGATAAGGAAGGAACAGGTGGAATAAATTTAAAAGTACAGCGGGGAGAGAGAAGCGAACGTACCCCACCCCTAAGTCTGATGAATAAGTGAAGGCCTCCATAGAACAGGGCAGCAGGTGAAGCTGTGTCAGTGGGAGAAAGACTATGGGGCAGATTTACTAAGCTTGGGTGAAGTATTCAAATGCAAAAAAAATTAGAATTTTTTTTAGCTAATTCAACCATTGAATTTGCTAAATTCGATCGAATTGAATGATTTGAATAAATCGTACGATTCGAATAAGAAAATCTTTCGACCGTTTCACCATTCGAGGTTCGAAGTACTTGCCCTTTAAAAAAGTTGTTGATTGCCTACTTCGCCAGATTAAACCTACAGAGTTTCTATATTTGCCTACAGGAAGCTTTTTCGTGAAATCGGAGGGATTTGTATTATTTAGTACGATTTTTTCGTGAAATCAGATGATCGCTATTCGATCGTTTGATAGATCGAATATCGGTAAAATCCTACGAATTCGATTTCATCAGATTTTACTTCGGGAAAATTTCGAGGGGCGAATTTGAGGGTTTTTAACCCTCGAAATTTGACCCTTGATAAATCTGCCCCCTGATAAATCTGCCCCCAAGTGAGAGCGGGATTTGTGATATTATATGATAAAGAGGAGTTTCCTGGAATAAAGTAACAGAGTACTTTATATACTTCATGTGTGGAGAGGGAAGGAGAGGAAATTAGAGATGCTGAGATTAGTGATGGGCGTATCTATCCCGTTTCGGCAAAAATTTAGCAAAATTTGCAAATTGGTGAAAAATTAGCAAAATTCGCAAAACAAGTCTTGCCACGGTTTTGATGCGTGTTATTTTCGATGCACGTCGTGTCATTTTTTGTGTGCGCTGCATTTTTTATTTTGATGCCAGCGTTTCGCTAATTTATTCGCCAGAGGCGAATCGTGGGAGTTAGCCACTAATTCGTGCCTGGCGAATAATTTCGCCCATCACTAGCTGAGATTTGTATAGAATTGGGGAGGTAGCACAAAAGTTTTATAAAGCATGAGAGATAGGAGGAGAAACACAGGATAAACCATTTTTGGAGGAAGAAGTAACAAACTGGAAGATACAAACAAATCTGTGTACTTCTTTTCCCAGCTGGTTCAAAATTGATAGAAGATAATCGAGTTCCTTTTGCCTTGTCAATGCCTTGTCCAACTGCCTTCTATAACTGCCATTTCTAAACACTTGAGAAATATCAACACTGCCTTGTATATCTGCCATTTCTAAGCACTTGAGAAATATTAGCACTGCCTTGTATAACTGCCATTTCTAAGCACTTGAGAAATATTAGCACTGCCTTGTATAACTGCCATTTCTAAGCACTTGAGAAATATTAGCACTGCCTTGTATAACTGCCATTTCTAAGCACTTGAGAAATATTAGCACTTAGGAAATGTTAGCACTCGTGCCATGAACCAGGCATGAGTGTCATCCCGAATACTGGGCCTGAATTGAAATGTAGCTGACTGGAAAAAACAGAGCCTAATTGACTAATTAATCAATTAACCAGCTATCAAAGGACTGCATTCTACAGACACCAGAACCAAGTTTGGGGCTATAAAAATATCTCTTGTCCACTGAGGAGTAGATGTTTGTATCAGATATTTATCAGAGACACGAAGTAGGCCTTACAGACAGAAGTTATTGGGGTTAACAGATACAAGTATTGATATAAGCTGTATGACTATGAAGATTTTCATTCATCCAGGTCATGGTATATCTAATATAAGTAATTCTAAAATACAACTGGACTTGCTGAGTAATCATTGAAAACGTTTCACTACTCATCCGAGCAGCTTCTTCAGTTCAACTGACTAGCATGGGAAATATATACAATATATATATATAGTAATGGGCGAATCTGGGGCATTTTGCTTCACCTAATTTTTTGTGAATTTCCCAAGAAATTTGCTAAACGGTGATAAATTCAAGAAACGCTGCTGGCGTCTCGTTTTGGATGCGGGCGTCCATTTTTGGATGTGGATGCACATTCGCGCTGCCTGATCATGCCATCCCACTGTGAAGTTTGTGTTGCCTTCCGTCCTCATTCTTTGTAATGATCATGCCCCTTTACTTGTCCAGAAATCTTGCTTGGCTCCTCTCATAATAAGACCTGTCGGCATCTGGTCATGCTTTCTGCTCTGCATGCTTCTTTATTTCAAAATTATTTGCACAACCATTGGCAGAGAAGTCAAAATATATAATATGAAAAATAATATACTTTCCAATATCTCCCTAACCTCCTGTATGATATCTTTCAATATGAATAAATACCCACTTACAGCTTACTGTAATGAAGAGTGTGTGAACTACATACACTGACTGGATCCAACAATACAAACTGTAATTATATAAATGTTTGTTTTAATAGGCTGCATAAATTCTCATTCTAATTTCATTAACTCTGCTCCTTTTCTCTGTGTCATGTGTAATAAATTGCTGTGACTAGGTGTGTGCTAATATGTAACAGATTTAATGCATTTGAAAAATAAGGCCAAACTCACACATCATGCCTATAAATAAGACACATCCAAATCTGGATAAAAAAAAAAATATATTACTAGGCTGGCTTAGTTTTGAAACCCCTTGCAGCATGCACTGAATTAACATTAGATTGAAGCCTGCATTGTTTGCAAAAGGCTGGAGCACAAGTTGACTCTGTATAATTTGAAGTGTGATGCAAGTGGGCATGCATATTTTGTTGTTCCCTAACTACAATTACACACAAAAAAAAGTTTGAATGGGAAACAAACAGATATAACTTATTTCTTGGTTAATGTAATCCCTCTGGAATAAATGAAGTGAGAAACACACACCAGTTTAAATAATTTTGTATTAGGTGTACTCTTTAAAAGTATACTGTAGTGAAACAATATCAAAGTTCAAATAATGTGTTGTTAGTTCCTTTGAATGGAACACTAGAATACAATGAATCTACCTTGATGAATAGGTAAAATGCTAAAAACAAGCAACAAGCAAGGTATAGAGTAATACCATCTAATAATATAATTATGCTGTTTTGAGACTCACTTCAGTGCCCCAAATGCAGAGTCCTAGAGGCAAACTATCTACACCTCATCTGGCAATGTAAAAGTTACTGCGCCCAGGTCCTTCTCTATAATCATGACAAAACAGCACTGCCCAACCTGTTCAAACCCACTGGACATATAAATGCATGCAAAATACATATAATATTCTATGGATAAAAGATACATTAATTCATAGATTACTGTCTTTTGGGAAGAACAGAAATAAATGATAATTCCTTCTTATAATATTCTCCCTTTTGAAAAGCATAAAGCTATGCAAACTTACAAATGCATACTGAATGGTGCAGGAAATTGTTATGTCTTAGATAAATATTTTTACAGTAGTTCCTTAAATAAATGCACCACTAGCATTTTTGTGCCCCTAGAAAATAACGCTTTACATGCAAATAAACTACATCAAAATACATCTGAATATTTAAAAGCATTCTTGAGCTAAAATATTTTAGAATCCAGCTACAAAGACTATTCCGAGGGCTGAATATTTATCTGTATGCAGTACAGTACTTATATGATATTTTGTTCAAATGAAACTTGTCAATTCAGAAGTTTGTAGAACCTTTAGATACTTAAAGGGAAAGCAAGATTCAGTTTTTCAGTTTTAATTTTTAATATATATATAATGGTGTAATGTTGTTTTATCTTAAAAATAGCTTCATAGTTTCATATTTTATTTAAGAATTAAATGTTAAGCAAAGATCCTCCTGGATTCCTGGTATATACAGTTACATAGTTACATAGTTACATAGTTAAATTGGGTTGAAAAAAGACCGAGTC
>CM044435.1:19117810-19147572 GCA_024363595.1 Xenopus borealis | reverse complement strand
GCATTTGCCAGCATACAGCAGAGGTTATAAACATGACAAGGGGACTCTTTGATTGACCTTTTGACTTGAGCCATCCCACTGAGCCCCAGTGTTACATGCCTTAATGAATATCTGCAAATCAACTGGCTGTGTTTTCTTGAAGATGTCTCACTAGTCTTCAAGAACTCCACAGCAAGTCCAGTTGCTTTGACTTATTTCTACAGATATACCATGACCTGAATGAATGAGAATCTTCACAAACATGCCTTTATGAAACGCCAGGAAACAGCATATATTCACATATTATTAGATAAATAGGACCTTGCCAACATAACAAAAGGCAATATTCTAAAGTCAGAACGCCATTAGAGATCAGTGAAGACTTAAGACCAGCACAATATAATTATATCCACCACTGAGTATTAGGTGGCCTCTACCTGCAGAGAGGATAGCCCCAAACTCTGCTACCAGCAGTAGCTGCATCTGCCACTATGAGACAACTTCAGCAGCCCTACTGCCAGTCCTGAATCTACAGTGTCTTAAGCAGGCTGCCACCTAGCACATGCAGTAGTAGTGTCTATACTGTATTAATCAATCCACTGTTCAGTCACAGGAGAGAACCTTCTTTCTCCATCTTCTAAAATTACCTGTGCAGTACTCTGGCAAGGTCCAACCACTGCTGTGAGAAATAAAACTTAATACATTATAATATATCCACTTTTATGATGCAAAGGAAGGCAAAAAATCCAGCCTGAGGCCAGTGCCAATTTTACCTCAAGAGGAAAAAGACCCCAATTGTGATCAGAAACATTCCATGGATCAGGCATTCAGAATTAACATGAAATATTACAATGCAGACTCTCAAGTTTATACTGTATAAATATACAGAAACCACAATAAATGTACATTCAGGCAAACATCCACATTCAGTTAATAGATAATAAAGAACTCAAAATATGCAAAAACTGGGAGTGTGGGTAGAATGTTTCACCTTGCTGGAGGCACCAGGTACAATGTACCAAAGAGAAGATAGATACAGGGGAATAAATTGACAAAAGTTGAATAGTATGGTATCTGAAGAGTCGAATAAAATCAGGAAGAGACCCTAGAACCAATAAGATTAGAATCATTTACAAATGAGGAGAGTGCTCCAAGGTAGCAAAACATGCTGTGGTTATATTTATTCAAGGCTACCACGCTGTAGTAGTCTTGAATAAATATAACCACAGCATTTTTTTGCTACCTTGGAATGCCCTCCTCCTCATACCTGGAAGAGGATTTGATGCATTCCTGACAAGCTAAGGCAGTGCAGAAAACATTTTTGCTTATTTCAAGCTTAGAAATATTAGCAGCACACAGACACAATCACATACAACGGTGTAAAGCACACAGTCACTAAACTGGTTTACCTAAGTTGTCTGTCTGTTGTTTGTAGCACGTGCCTGTCCTATTACCCTTTACTTTGCCACAATGGTGCTATGATGCACTGCCACTGGTCAAATATCACATTGTCTACCTATTCGGTTTTTGGGCAGGAAAGCACTTGCCATGGTTTCCATGGTGTGCCATATACAGTATCTCCTCCTTGATTTTTTCTGGAAACCCATAGAGCACAGTGAGAGCATTGTCTTGGGTGACTTTGAGAGTTGGCAAATCACGGTGTGGTGCATATGGTCCACTAATATGCTTTTTACAGTAACATCTAAGGATTGGGGTTTGTTATAGAGATGAGCTTATAAAGAACATCCACTTTTACCTGCATTTTTGTACTTCTCCCTGCTTTCACACAGCCTCATTTGCCTTCTGGATAAAAGTGTGGCACTAGTAAAAAGTTAAAATTACAATAACTAAGAGGAATGCAGTTGTGCTGGGATTGCTGGAATATGAAACGTTAGACAGAAGGCAGAACCAGTTTTAGTGACTACATCTTGCTGTGCACAGTAATAAAAGTTACACTGTAAGCTCTTTTAACAAGGCATCAATTGCACCTGTTTTTTATGATATTATGTATTGTGCAGCTTACACATGTTTATTAAAAAAAGCAAAGGTAGTGCTAAAATTGCTCCTAATAGTAATGCGTTTTTTAAAGACACTTTAAATAGATCAAAGTTTCACATTGTTCCAAAGAGTGCTGAGCAAGCTTTTAAAGGTGAGCTCAAAGCAAATTTATGACCCTGTTTTCTAAACGCATGTATATTTGCAATGTCAGATGATGCCGCTTAAGCACAAACCATCTTGCTCTGTTTATCTTATTTATTCTTGCTATCCACTTTTCTTCTTCTGTTATTTTTCAGTGGATCAATGATCAATAATAAAATTTATATCCATGAAACACAAAAAATACTGAATAAAATTCAATTTTTTTTTCTAAGTCCCAAAAAAACGCTGGTGTCTTTTACCTTTTGTAGGGGGATAATCTGAAAAATAGAGATTTTTTTGGGGGGTTACCCTCCTCCCCCCCTACATTTCCTAACATATGGCAACTCAACTATACAGTGTGCACATGTTTAGGGCAATAGGACAACTTTATTTTATTCATTAAAGGTTTCTCGGGTTTGTGTAGTATAGTAACATTGGCTGTAACATATAATTATATTATACGTTTAACTTTGCACCGGATGTAAATTAGGCATCGCTAGCGTAAATGTGCTCGGCCTGGCAAAGTAACGTTAGCGTAACATGGCTAACGTTCACTGCCCTGAGTGCAATTTCGCATTTTAATTAACTTACGGTGTGCTGGTGAAAATTCGCCTGGAGAAGTGCCGGCAAAGCTGTCGCTAGCGCATTTTCGGTGCTTAGTGAATTTGCCACTGAGAGTCACAACCTTGTCATGGGATCCATTTGATTTGTTCAGTATCAGGCAGCAGAGGACCTCTTGTATTTGTCTATTTGTGTTTTGTGGTCACAGCCTCATTGCACCCCTGTCTAAGGTTTTTAAAAATTTGTGGTGAGCGCAACTTTCCCTTGTTTTTTATAGTTCATATAGGAGCAGTGACCAGCTCACTGTTGTAGCTCCCACCCCTTCCAGCTATAGTCAGGTTATCCCACTGGTATCTAATAAAAGGGCAACCAAGTTTGGGAGTTTAACTTTGAAAGCAGCGAGTAAGTGCAGGTAATACTTAGTCCCTTTGTAAAATTTATAATGAAGCAATAGAATTTTTAATGAATCAAATGCAATTTGAGAGTAGGACTGGCCAGATATGGGATGACTTTGACGTAGTTAGCCTGCTTAACTATATTGCAATATATGGACAAACAATCCCTGTCTTGTTTAAAGGTTAAGCCATTTTTAGTTGCTCTATGCACAAAATGTCTCAATGTCTTAAATATATTGATAATGGGTTGAGAATGGGTTGTCTATATGTATTTTGTGGTCACAGCCTCATTGCACCCCTGCCTTATGTTTTTAACAATCAGCGGTGAGCACTACTTTCCCTTGTTTGTTATAATATATATGTATATATATAATTAATTAATTAAGTGCTTCCTGGAATATTATATACTATAATTAATTTAACTAAAAAATATGTGATAACATTCTATTAAAATGGACTGATAAGTTGGGACTTCTGAGACAAACATTTAAATTTTAGTTTTCTTCATCTGTATATTTCATGCGTTATTTTCTTACTTTGCTAAGCTGGAGGATGTTGATGTTTTGAATGAGTAGCAACTTGTTCAGAACAGATGTTCCTCCTGTGTGGTTTGGGGCCCCATCCTTGTCTCCTTCTGCATCATTTTTACTTGGACGAAATTGATAATGACATTTGTTAGTACACATTCTTCTTTAACTTATCTAATATGTGACTGATGTACCCAGAAATTGTTTTATTGTTTACATGGAAACACAGAATATAATGGCAGGAAATAACCTGTTGGTGCATCTAGTCTGCCCAGTCTGCCCAGTGTTTCTTCCCACTAAAGTTTTTGTTTTCCTACTTTTGTTTTGTTATTCTAAATACTATTCCCTGCAATTGCATTTTGTGGTTCCAGCCATGTTCCACTGCTGCCAACTTATAGGGGCTAAACTTAGCTGATAGGGCCTCTGTAGAGTCAGTATTCCTTGAAAGTTAATATTACTAGGAAGGGCTGGAAGTGATGCAAATGGTTGCGTCCCACCACTATTTGAATTTCTTTGGGTTAGGATTTGGGTTTGGGAAGTTGTGCTGATGTATGTGTTACTAAAATGTTCTCTATCTTTTAATTAAAGTCTTGGCCTTCTTCAGTTCAAAACTTAATGTTTTTTGGAATTTTTTTTTTTAAAAAAGTACAGTATGTTACAGATATTTTAGTAATTGCCTGCTGGTTTGATGTTGCCTGTGTCATTCCACACTTGATTTAAATGTTCCATCATGTCTACCATCTCTCTCAAATATTAACATTTTACCTGGTATGGTCTGTTATTTAGATCACACATTATAATATATATATATATATATATATATATATATACATAGATATATAAACATTTATAACAAAATGCTTAGTATTTGAGGCAATATGCACAATAGTCCCCTTGTGTAAAAGTGAAACATTTAAAGAGATGCGTGTAGTAGTCTAAAAAGTCCAATAAATATTTAACAAAAAAATATTTTGCAAAATAGTAGTGTCCAAGTGGAAAAAATAATCCATGGTAAAAATAGTATCATAGTCCTTAAATGTAAGGGGCACATTTACTAATTTCAAAGTAATTCTGGGCTACTTCAACTATCGAATAGCCCAAAATTGAAAAATTTTAAAGCTGCCCAATTGCCATAGTAGCTTATGGGGGACCTTCTGGAAGCTTTAATGAAAATATTTGATTTGATTTTTATTCAATCTAAAGCGGACCTATTCGATCGAAATAGGTCCGTTTTCAATCGAATATAGCCTTCAAAAAAACTTCGAAAATTCTACCATTAGTAAGTGTGCCCCTAAGTGAAAACTTGTAGTGTAGAAATCTATAAGCAGCAATGGCCTATTTCCCTAAACATGTGCCCACTGTATAGTTGAGTTGCCATATGTTAGGAAATGTAGGGGTAAAGGAGGGTAACCCCCCAAAAATTATGCTATTTTTCAGACTATCACACTAAAAAAAGTAAAAGACGCCAGCGTTATTTTGGGAAAAAATTCAAGTTTTTTTTTTCAAACTCCTATCTATTGTACTGAACTTCGCCAGGTCTGACCTGGTGATTTTATTAACATGTATTTCTATTAGCACCAACTTATTTCGTAGCACTGAAATAGCGCAAGAGGTAACATTCAGTAAAATGGGCATCTCAGTGAATTAGCGTAGTTACGTTTCTTCGTCACTGTGCAACTTCGTCTGGATTAAGGGTGCGAAGTTGCACTAGTATATATACTTCGCTATCAAATTTTCCCAGGGACACTGTAAATTGGCGAAGTTGCGAAATTGCCGAATTAGCGCCAGTGTTAAGATGCTTCACGCTTTAGTAAATTTGCCCCATAACAAGATACAAAGTATATAACTCACCGTGTAAGTATAGGAAAAGGGGATATGGAGTTATACCTAGCCCTGGACGTAAATTGTAGATGATTTTGTAGGTGAACTATCGGAAGAAGCAGTAGAGGGTGTGCATCTGTTCCACCTTGTTCCAGAGACTGTAGAAGATCTTTGTGTCATCTTTGTGAACTGATGTATGTTAAAACAGCAATAAATACTTAAAATACAACAGGACCAACACAAATAAGTGTGGAACACTAATTAATACCTTTCCTTCCGTAAACCATGAAACCACTGCATTCTTGTTCTTTAGCTTAATGTATCCCGTTCCGTAACCCTAAAAAGCAACCCTAGCAAATTGGAATCTATATATATATATTTCATGTTCAAAAAAAATACCAATTGTCCCTACTTAGTCTACTACGTATAGAGTATATGCAAGTAAAAACTATACCAAATCAGTAAGGCATGATCCTGTAGTGGTCAGTCCAGGCTGTCATGGATCCTGTCAGTTTCTGAAGGGAATACTTATTAAATAAAATTCACATTGGGAAATTCTAATTGGTTCCTAGAACTTGAAATAGCATTACATTTATTAACATCTGTCCTGCTTTGACAGATGTGCCGATGCAGCAGAACTAAACCCACTGCTTTAAGCAACGTTATTTGACAAACTTTATTCTGGCTTTTCCAGTAGTAAAGAAAGAAGTTGTACGTTATTATTGTATTTATTGTATTTTAATTAGTGATGGGCGAATCTCCCGCGATTCGCTTCGCCGAAAAATTCGCAAATTTCTAGAGAAATTCGCGAATCGGAGAAAAATTCGCTAAACGAGTCACGGGACGCTTTTGAGGCGCGTCGCGTCAACTTTTGTGGTAATGATTGGTTAAAGGGAACCCGTCACCCCCAAAAAATATTCAAAATCATATTTCATCACATTAGTCAAGCCAAATGAACTTTAATTACACTATATAAATTATTTGGATCTTGTTTCCTTCAATCTGGGAATTCATAATTATAGCAAACAGGCAGAAGCCATTTTGTGGGCACTGTTATTAAGGCAAGCCTTGCATCATTTCAAAATCTTGTTTGAGCACCAGAATGGGGGACCAAATGTCCATCCCCATGCCCTGTGAAGCTTCTAGTTATCCTGATTTCCTGTGTTTAACCATGCCTGGCTTTTTGACTACTTTGACCTCTGAAACCTGACCCTTGCCTGAAACCGTCTTTGATTCTGCTTAACCCTCCTGATGGACTTCCTGGTTTGACACACATGCCAATCTTGTAAGATTACAAAAACCTGAATACAATCCTTTGAAAAATAAGCAAGAAACATCAAAACATCATTGTTAACATATTATACTCAAGAATCTGAATAAATGGGTCATGATGTTTTTCCATAGCTTTAGCAGCCAAAGAGGGTTAGACATGCCATTGTGCACATGGTATTTAAAGGGGGAAATAGAAAGAAAGATTTTATCAAAATGGCTTTGGGAACAAGAGGGAGAATGAGAATGAGAGACAGACTGGAGGGTAGAGACGTTTGAGAGGCATAGTACAGGCATAATTTTGGGACAGTGGGAAGAGGAAGATGGGTTATATGGAGAGCAGAGGTATTTTAGGAGCACACGTTGTATTATATGCATCAGTTGGTAGATTGGGAGAAACCAAAAGATAGAGTTATGGACATACAGTAGATTAGGATAGGGACAGGAAATCTTTGTATACATTAAAGATAGATTTTTCTGTTATTCAGTTTGATTTTCACTGCTTTTCTTCTTTGGCTGCAAACTAATTTTCGAATAAGGTGCAATGGCCCACTTAATCCTCAATCTCTAGAAAATGGCAACAACATCCTGGGAAACACATCAGGTGAGCAGAGATGGCAACCTGATGTTCAGTTTGTTCTGAAGTTTCAATATACATGTTAGATTTCTCTAATAATTTAAGAATGTAAGTGTACTGTAGTTTGTAATTTACCAAGTTATTGAGGACCAATTCCTGCTCCTATTTTTCCAGGATACTTCTTTGAAGACCCTTCTCATTGCTTTACATTAGACATTTAGCTTGTGTTATTGTAATTTAGACAATAACCCTCTAGTATATATCTTGTCTTATCGTTATCTAAATTAAAATTAATTCTTTTATGAACATCTAAAGCAAACTGAGCCTTTCTTTAAAAAATAGTAACTTCATTTTGAGATTTTTCTTGTGGGGTTACAACTGAAATGTTTATTGTTAGATTATCTTTTAGTGTTTCCCTAATAACTGCATCCATCTACTATCTTCATTCTTCTTAGTGCTGTTTTCCATTCATAAGCTCCTCAGAATTCCCTATACCTTCCTTTTATAATACTTCTTGTTATGAGTGTTTAAGGAAGTAGTCAACATTACTCTTTTTTTCTTAGAGATAATTCTCTAATAGGCATCTTCAGCCTTGAGGCAAACCATGGAAATAGCAAGACTGCCATTGTTCATGAGCTGAAGAGCCTACTCAAGTTCACCAACCTCAAATTTAAACAGGAATGCCAAATCCAAAAAGAGAGACTGACTGCTGCTTAATATTGTGCTGTCACCTCCTCCAGCAATGGCAACCAGTGCTTCTTGGTTGAGCTCCAATATCAATTGTGTATTGTTCGTGTTTAAAGCAAGAATAATGACAAATGTTCTTCATATTTATCTTTGAAATGTCTTTCCCCGTGTAACACTTGATCATTCTTGTAATGCATGAAAAATGTTTAGCGTTTTAAGAATAATCAGCATACACAAGTATATACTTTATATACAGATCCAAACAATCTTCCCCAATATTTTCTTGTCATAAATAAGGTAAAATCTTGTAAATACTTAGTTTTTGTTTTTCAAGGTGTGGATACAGTTTCAGGCAGGAAAAAAAAAACACCCATCGAATGGCAATTATTCAGCTGTTTATAGATTTTATAAATGTTCAGTTGGTTTTTAATTTAAATGTTTCTAACATATAAAAATGTGACCTTTACTCTGATACTTTAATCATGCGAGAGGCAATGTCGGCACATAATGGGTCTTACAGTATTTCACTTTAGTAAAAAGTTTAGAATAATTCCATTGCATTTCTCAGGAACTGCTCATAGTAAAATACATCTTTAGGTATATCCTCTAACTTTATAATAATAATAATGATGCTGTGCACTATCTATCTGAAATTACTTTTGTGACCTACAAGTATTCCCTATGTCGTAAATACCCATTAACCAACTGTGATTTGCTATCAACTAAAAGGGATTACCAGCATATATTTAAATTATATACATCCTTGATGGCTCTTAAGTTAAACCTGTAAGTTGTCTGTATGATGACAGGTTAAGAGAGATAAAGTGGCTTCATTGTACTTCTTTTAAGACATTTGACATTGTAATGCAATATATTGTTTTTTTCAAGGAATTCTAAATAGCCTTATACTGCATATGGCAATGGGTACAGGGAAGATGTCCCTTTTAGTGACAAAGTTAAATATACACAAATATTTTTACTATTATTATTCTGTGAATGTTCAATGGATGAAATCAACATAATAACAGCTGATTAGGTCATGAGTTTTTTAAAGGTTGATTGCATTATTTCCTCTACAATATCCATTTAATGCATATTTAGCATGAATAAACTTGTGAAGCCTAATTGCTCCATAAGGTGAAAAAATATGACAAGGGCACGTACAGAGAACAGACAAAGTACAGTACAATAGATAAAAGATCTGTAAAGCAGCCAGATTTTCAACATATCTACTTAGATGGAAACAAGGGATTGCAGAAGGCGAATGCAGAGACATTTGGAAAGATCCCATAGGACCCCCTCAACAAATGGCACACAAAAGCTGAGCTGGAGAACAGATGGTAGATATGGAAAGTGGAAAAGTGATAAAAGTGTGTGTGTGGGGGATAAAGAGAAGACACTGGGGAATATTTAAATAATAGTTGTTATGAAAGAGCTATGGAAACAATATTTTAGATAATTCAGTTTATAGTTAGACAGAAAACAAATTTCATTTGGTCATGAAAACAACTTGCAAATCAATGTTATATTTCAGAGTTAAATAGTATCAAGTCAACCATTATGTTACATTGGTTTCAAGGGCCTTTATTTCCTACACATAAAGTTTATTAAAGACATATTAAAAAAGTAACATTTGTATAAAGTCTAATGAATGAATATTTAATTTACAACAAAATAAAAGCATTGATCTAATCATTTGGGCACTGTTACTCCATTTTAACCAATAATCAGCCAATTACATTTTGGCTTCTAGTGATCTAGGGCAGTTAGATTAATTAACAGTTCCTAGGTGGGCAACATGATCAGGCAAACTGGCAACATATTGGCATAAAAATGATTGTAGTAAACTTCCATTGCTACTAGATAATGTTGATTCAACATTAAAAATGTATTATTTTCAGTATTCTTACAATTTAGTGGTGCAATACATTATACAAGCAATATAGCATAAATTAGCAACCCTACATTTAAAGGATATAAACACAAATGTAATAAAAGGCACTAATTTTGCCCAGGAGCAGTAACCCATAGCAACCAATAAGATGTTTGCTTTTAAACAGGTGACCAGTAAGTGCTACCTGCTTATTGGTTACTTAGAGGTTCTGCCCCTGGGCAAACTTAGTGCCTTTTATTACATAACCCCCTTAGTATCTTATATTATTTCTATTACTTTAAAAACTTGCCCCCACTGTTTTCTTCAAGTGGCCCCAAATTGTGCTCAAAAACGACGCGCGACTCGTTTCGCGAATAGGCGAAAAATTAGCGAATTTCTCTGGAAATTCGCGAATTTTTCGGCGAAGCGAAACGCGGCCGTTTCGCCCATCACTAGTCACCAAGGATCCATCCAGAATCTCACAGAACAGATGAGTTTGAAATGTACTGGGAGTGAATCATATGGCTAGATGCACACAAGTAGTTATAAGTGAATCTGTCCCATTTCTGTTTGCCAAGTTTGTCAATGGGTGTACCAATTTTCATGCACAATTTTATAACAGCAAATTTTGTCACAACAAATTTTCCACAGTTTATTTTTGCCACAGTTTTTTTAAAAGCATTGATGGGTGGCAAAATGGGGAAATTCGCTGCAAATCCATACCTGGTGAATAAATTCGCCCATCTCTACACACAAGATCACTTGTCTCTAAATAAAATTTCTTAGAAAGCTCAGGAATTGTGTTGCATGGGGTTTTGGTATGTGTATGATGTGTACAAAACAACCATCCTGTAATAGCTTTTATTATTTGCAGTCAACAGTAGTTAATAATTTTTTACAGAGAGTCTTTTGTTTTTCCAGACCCTAAAGCTTAACATTATCCCCCTGGTTGCAATTGAATCCTGATTTTCTGTTCCTAAGATATAATATGAACCAGTAATGAAAAAAAGTCTTAGCTTTCCTGTACCACATTTAGTTCTGCAAATTTTATCTCCCACCCACCTTAGATGGACTGTATTAGTCATTAGACATGTATCTTTTGAAACAATACTGTAAATATAATCAATAACATATCTGGGGACTCACTAAAAGCCCAGTTTACTATATTTAGTAAACGATTTGTAAGGGGTTGATATATGTGTAGTGATGGGTGAATCTGACTTGTTTCGCTTCACTGAAAATTTGAGAAAAAGTGAAAATTCACAGTTCTTTTTGTTTTAATCACAAAAAAAATCTATGGTTTTGGGCTGAACTGGGAGATTGAAACTACTCCATATTTGGTCCTTATGACCTAGATAAAACCTTTGAGTTCATTTTGAGGTGGTAATATCAGTGCTTTGGTAATCTTCTTACTGTACATCCCAAGGACCACATTTTGTGGTGTGCATCTTCCCCAATTGGAATTTGATGCCACATTTTGAGTAGTTTTATTATCCTTGTTTGCCGTGTTTAGCTCATGAATGAACAAAAAACACAGATGGTTTATGACTAAAACAATAGACAATAATGTATCTTTAGCATACTCCCTGTTCATTACACTTCTGTTAGACAAGGGGGGATTCTGCCTCTTTAGAATAGAAAGTCTCTCCTCATATATCTAATTAACAAGCTCTTATGTTACAAAATAATTTTAACTTTGGTCTGGATTGGGAATTAATCTTGGAACCTGGATTTACTCAAGCTTAAACTGATAAATGGTGGGCAACAATTTTTGTAATATACAATTCTGAGTGGGTCATTGGACAAATACTGCTGGTGTGGTCTTCATTCATTATAAAATCATGGCAATATGTCAGATATATTTTATTGGCTAGATTGGAATACATGTGGATTGCTCTGCACAATGATGGAATACACATGCTTAATTTGCCAGAGCGGCTATACAGTACAGAACCAGCCTCACATAGAACTGTCCCTATGTTACCATTAGCTCCACATACAGTTGTAACCCCTTTGACAAGAAAATATCACTGCAATAACAATGCATCAACATCCAAAAGGTTGTAGTTAAAGTTATAAAAGATCACAAAAATATCATAAAAGTGAAGACATATCAGGTCATGAGTTTGGGATAAAAAAAAAAAAAAAAGATCAAAAGACAGATTTCTGTATAAGAAAAATGATTGCACTGAGTAGCCCAATGCTGTGTTTGACTCAATATTTTTTGTCTTTAAAAACAAAAATGGATAGCAGAGAGGTACATTAATAGCAAAGCTTCCCTGGGATTCTGTCCTTATTTCTCAAGTAATAGTGAACTTTTTAGTGTTTTTTTTCTAAACCTATTAAAGCAAGATTCACTTTAAGAGGCTTTAATAATAAAAGTTCTTTAACTGGGCAATTACATTTTGTAATTAAACAAAAGCTTCTTCCTAATGGAAAATGCAGGCTAGATAAGAGATGGATGTAATAGAGAAGAAAATGTGAGGTAATTTATAATACCGACATGTGGTCTTTATTGTTTCAAAATGAATTCTACAGCTACAGTAGGTACGAAAAAAAAATCCTAGCAAGTGGGAGTAATAGTTTTTTGCAATAAATCTCTTTGTGAGTGATGACCTTGCTCCAGCTCTCAACAATTTGTTTCTATGAATCTGAGTTTTTATTGCGACCTAGATGATTCGGATGGTGATTGAATAACAGAGCGATTCAACAGAAACAATGCATGCAAGTGAATATGAAGATATTTATTCTGTCACTCAGATGGTTTACTTAGTAATGTCATAACTAGAATGAAATATTGTAAGGCCATTAAGTACTGCCCACCTCTCTTTCATTGAATCTTATGTTAAAGAAACACTAGATTTGCATGGGATTTTCTTCATACTGTTCAAAATAAGGAAAGTTAAGCAATGGATTATGGGGCAGCATGGTTTCTACTACAATGTACCCTAGAGCAATGATTTCCAAACTGTAGGGCTGGTGGCAGATAGACACTAAGGGGCCGATTTATGAAATTCACGTGAAGGATTCGAAGTTCGATCGAAGTTTGAACGTAGGATTTCTTCTTTTGGTCAAATATGTGAATTTTGGCATATTCGATCATCGAATAGGGAATGGTCAAACGATCAAATAAATTCGAATAGAGTCGAATGGACGAATATTCAATAATTTGCTCAGCGAAGGATTTTATTTTTTTAAGTTTCTTCGCTTGCCTACTTCGGCAGATTGGACCTACCGAATTGCAATAGAAGCCTATGGGAGCACTCCCATAGGCTTCTGAGACTAAGTCCTAATCGAATAGGATTCTTACGATCGAAGTGTTTATTCGACTGATCGAATAGGTTTGCATCGTCGAATGATCGAATATTGAATAAAAGGTAGCCTAGAACTATTTGATTAACATTCGAAAATCGAATGTTAATTGAATATCGAATAGAAACAAATTATTTTTGGGGAATAATAGTAAATTTGCCCCTAAAGGTTATCCTTTATATTCTGTCTTTGTCCTATAATTGAAAATGCTCTCTGGTTGTTATGATTATTGAGCAAGATGAATGATACAATAATATGTTATGCAGAGTATCTGTAACCTTATAATGGGAAACCTGAAGGCTCATGTTTTTTACCTATATGGTCCAATACATGAAGACAAATGCACCTGTAGTATCAAATCGGATATAAGTTGTGGCTAGCATTTTCAAAGTGATTTTTGATTTTTTGATTAGTGTTAAAATTATGTTATTCTTTTAAAGAAAATCTTCTTCACCTATTAATGCATTCAGCAGACATGGACATGAAATCAACAGAAGATGCAAGATGGACACAATGCTGCTGAATGCAAGGAGCGTGTACTTAAATACCTTAAATCAGGAGTGCCCATACTAATGTGAGGTCTATCTTTAGTGATGATGTCCTGTTGGGATATACCTCCATAAAAGCATTGTTAGCATTCTGTTCCATGGAAAATATCATTTAAATGTTGATCTATGCGAACATGTATTTTGTTACATTTAGCCAAAACTAATTATTTTGTAACCTTAATGTAATAAATAACAGAATGAAAAGCATGAAATAGGAGGGTGATTTATATAAGCTGTTTGTTAACAGTGTCTTGAGATCTACTGATCACCAGCTAAAGACCTACTGGAAGATCTACCTCTAGGACACCTCTGCCTTAAATTAATAGTGTCAAAATGTGCAACATTTTCCTCCATTTTAGCATGACCATACTTGCAATTGGTTAAATAAAATGTAAGTACTTTAAAGTAGTTTTTGAATGCAGACACCACTGCTGTATGGGTTGAAGCTTAAAGTGATTGTGAATGCATTTATAAACCATAGTATTTATCTTTTTCTTTATATTATCTTACTTAGCAACAAACTCTATGCTTTATTGCCCAAACATGATTTAAAGTGTTTATTTTGGCATTATTTGGCCGGAAGCATTTCTCAAGTTGTGTTGCACTTCTGTTTATCAAGTAAAATCTTTTCAATGTTTCATGGCCAGTATGAACAATGTGTTGAATGTGTTCTCCAAAAGTTCCCATTAATGACCTACTGAAGACAGTAATTGAGATTCAAGGCCTTGACACAGACATCACAGTTGCTACTGCTAATATCAGAAATGTACTCACTTCCATTTCCCAGGAGGTACTTCTTGACATCAATTATAAACATTACCAAATCTTTGAGACTAGTTGGGGATTTAGTGCAAATGAGCTAGTTCAGGTTAGAGGAAGAATATAATTGTATTATTTCTGTGGCCAGTTTCTAAATCTGGATTCATCTGACCACTGTCTTCTAACCTTATTTTTATTCTCTATTCTCCATACTTGGGAGCCTTGCGGTTTTATTTTCATGTAAGAAAAATAATTTGTTGAAAAATAATCTGGCTTTAGTTTACCATCCTGAAACAAAAACACAAAATGGTTGATTTGTATTAGGTCACTCATTACTAGCTTATACAAATATTTTTTTTCTCTTTTCAAATATTCAAGGGAAGGGAAGGTAAACAACCAGCAATGTTTTTTTTTTTTTTTTTTTTTTTTTTTTTTTTTTTTTTTTTTTTTTGCTGTTTCAGCAAGCAAGTCCCATTTTGTTATGCTCTCTGGAAAAAAAAAATATATAAGTAAGCATACTGAAATATGTTAATATTTTGGCTTTGAAGAGAATCCAATTATTCAATAATATAGGTTCAAACAGGTTTTATGTCCTTTAAGTAATGTTATCAAATGTAGAATCCTGTGGGACAGCATTTTATTCAAATGATCTGGTATTCCTAATTTTAAGGACTGTCATTATACAGGCCTGTAATAGTTAATAAAACTGGCCAAAGGTATCATGTAAAAAAGCATGTTTTACCTAAATCAGACACATAACAGGCCTCTCTTTACTAAGGTCTGGAGTCAGCCATTTGTAACAAGGTCACAACATATTATGCCCTTCTCCAAGCTCTGGCTGATAAGAGACATTCCATTGGAGGGGGAAAGCGCAAGGAGGGGAGAGCTTAAAGTTCACAGCAAGGCCCCTCAAAGGTGAAGTGAAGGTCAGACATAACACATACTAAACATATTCATCTTCATGGAACCCATACTTGTTGTACCAACAGTATAACTGGGGATGGGTTCAAGGTAATATCAGTTTTCATGATTTCAGAGTCCAAACATGACTAAGTTTGGTTCTCTGTATATCAAATGTGAAAATCTGGGCAGGGGCAGGTCATACAGTATGAATGTTTAGTATCCATGGAATCCAATGGATATAATATCATATCTCTCTTATGTTCCTATAGGGAGTTATGATCATTATATTCTTGGTCCAGTTGCTACTCGCAGGAGGTCATGGAAAAACTCTGTGTCCTGCTAAGCTACGCCCCCTTGCATTCCTGAGGGAGGGGGGAGTGTGCAGTTACCTGATGCCCTGAAATCACTAATAAATATTCAGCTCTTCTGACTAAGAATTGGATTTACTTTACTTTGCGATTAGAAGTTATCCCATTTGTTTCCTGTAGCCTCCAGGACCAGGAATTCTATATCTTGAAGCTAAGTATAGGTTTTCCATGTTTTCCCTTTTATTTTATAACTGTTTGTAATTGTCTTATTGAATGTATGTCTCTTTTTGTAATATAATTTTGTTAATTGCACTGTTATACCTTTTATAATATTATATATATATATATATATATATATATATATATATATAACTTAATAAGTTTGTCTTTGGTGCTCTAAAAGAACCTAGCCTGGTAGGAAGTGTGTGTTTGAATTCCATTAACCCTTTCACTACTAGAGTACCTGGTTTCTCTCAACATCAGTGTGAAGTTGAGAGTGGTGGCAGCAAGTTGTGTGTGTTTTGTTGGTGTTGGTTGGTGTTTGGGGTGCTTTTATGCTAGTCTAACCTGTCTGCAAGGTGGTTGAGAGACTGAGTGAGTGACCCCTGATAGCCACACCTAAAGTCACGTGCGTTTGGAAGTACAGTATCCATGACAAGGACATTCTCTGCTACAGTTGGATGAAATACATAGAGTAGAGTATAGGTGTTGAAAGAACTATGTAAAATGACTGTAACTGTGCTTTCAATTTACAATTTCAGCAGGTCTTTCAATAAACCCCAAAACTTATCTGCAGACAAGAAGTCTTGGGAAACGTGATTGCTAAGAACATGCCTTACTTATTCTCAACAGGGCATCTATATATAGAAAACATGAAAGTAATGTGTTTAAAACTGAAAACTCTGCACCAAAACATATTCCATTGCTTAACTTACTTTACATACAGTTCAGCTCAGTGCCTTACATCTTTCTCTACCAATATCTATCTGAAGGTAAACTAGTTTTGCCCTGCAATCTTACCTTATATTTAATTTCTAATTATGTAGCTTGCCTTTCAAGATCTATTTATGTTTCCATATTCAAATATATATTAATAAACCAGCTTTTCTGCATGACGAATCCTGCTGTTTGAATCCCTTGGAGTGCTGTCACACCACATAACTACTTGGATTTATGCCAACTAGCACCAATTTTGGTTTATGGTGTGCAGCCCAAACTTATGATATATATATATATATATATATATATATATATATATATATATATATATATATATATAGCATTTAGTCAGTGCCCAAGCTAGTTTCAGTTATATGTTCCTGCCGAAACATTTGTATTGTGACTTCTACTCTTGGTTTTGAATTCTGCCTGACTTCTGATTTTTGTCACCTGATTCTTGACTACGTCTTTTCTTGCCGTACCTTTCTTACAGACATTTTCTTATAAGCACCTTCATTGTTGGTTTCTGCAGAAGAAAGCCCGGAGACCCAAAAGGACTTTGGTGAACACTGGAATCCACAGGGTTCACCTGTACATTGTAAGTGTACCTATCAGGTTCCAGAGAACGAGAACGTTATAGCCCCACTGTTAATTTTGCCTAAATTGGAAGTGTGTATTTTCTTACTAATACATCAAACTGTCACATTTAGTGCAATGCAGTGTCACAATCCACATACTGGTAATGCCCTTTAATTACTGTGACTAAACACAGTAGTAGATTTGACAAAGAAACAAGTCGATGGCTGTTCTACAGGGAAACAAACAAAGCAACTCAAGTTCTGAAAAGTCCCTCCCCCTGTCATTTGAAAGTATGATAATTTCCCTGCAGAGCAGTTAGAGACCGTCTAAAGTTTTGTATCCTCAGCAGTCACAAAAAATACATGAAGGGAGAATTTCACTGCATAGTCAGGTTTCTTCTAAAAACAGTACACAGTTTTAATTAAATTATATTGGAGATAGGTTTCTTTTTCATTAAATAAATTTTGCCTTTATATTCACTTTAAAGTGATTTAACATATAATTTTATTTATTGATATTGTAGACCAGAGCACAAATCTGTCTTAAGCTTCATGAAGAATGCCCAGTAGGGACCCATTCTTAAAATAAGCCAAAACAGATGTCATTAGATTTTTTTGTCAGGCTGTCAGCTTGAGCAGACAAAGAAGAAGACTTTTGCCCCATTAAGGCAACCCATCAATGCTACAAAACCACTTTGAAAATTAAATGTCTTCTGCTTGAGTGTGTCTTTCAGAATTGTCTAGCAGGCAATATATATATATATAGAGAGAGAAAATGAGTTAAGAACAAGCACACTATGCTTTATTTTCTTATTCTTGCTTCTTTCATGATTTTATAGGGAAAGAAAAAAAAATATTCTAATATGTCTACCAGGTGCCACCACCAATATACTTCAGAAAAATATATATTTCTATTATAGCTTTCCTATATATCAGCAATCACAAATGCAACAAAACCACCAGTTTAGAATAAGGCATGATTTTTTTTCAGTTTTCTGCCAAATCCTTGCTTAGAGAATCTGATCTCTTGGGGGCTGATTTCCTAAAACAACAGATTAAGTTTTGTAGCGATTCATATGGGGGCGGGGTTGTAACTAATTGTGGTCAATGCAACATTTAGAATAGTTAGCTGTATCAACAAGTTTGCTGCATTTAATTTTTAAGCATGCCAGACAACCAAGCTCAGCGGCTTTAACTCATGCTCAACCTAGTCCTAGCTTCTATACCTTCTATGTCAATTTTTGGTTAAAATAGTTCCACAATGTATGTTGTTTAAAAAATAATAATAAAAAAACTGTCTATGAGAAGATGTCTCACACAAACACTTTTTTCAGATGTAGATGTGTTGAAAAATCAATCCCTACAACATGATTTTAACTTTTATTAAGACAAAGGAATCCTGTTGAAACTCATCTTTGTGTCACTTATGCACCTAATCTAACTTAAAATACTTTAAAAACACTCTGAAGAGCTGGCAGTTTTGAAGCAGCTTAAAACAGGTAGATGCTCAGTGATTGTCTTTAGATGCAGTTAATCTATCATAATTGAAGTGTCAATTAGCTTCCAACAATCCAAACCAATGCTTTAAATGCCAACATTTAAAACCCAGTGTGACGATAACCTGAGATAAAAAAAAGCTGCTAACAGAAGCAAATAAGCAAATAAAATTGTTGATAAAAAAAAGTAGAGGATTAAAAATAGAAAACAAAGGCTAAATACTATGTTTTGCAATTTTTTCCCATTTTCGAATTGTCAAAGGAATATTTTAAAAAAATCCTCTAAAACCCAAAATCAAAGAAAGACCTTCCAGTTGTAAAAGGGGCATCTGTCACTGACTTCTACATGATTCTCTTAGGTTTTAGCTGGACTTTTTTTGGGGGGAGGGATTTTGGCATCAATAATGTCACATATTTGTAAATCGGCCCGATAGTAAATCTACCTTTTGTGCAATCTTGAATTCATATAGTATTCCCAGTAATTTCCACCACATATGATATTAAAAGCATAAAACTTTTATGCACAGTATCTTCTTTGAAAAAACAAAAAATACCTACCGTATTTGCTGGCGTATAAGACAACTTTTTGCCCCAGAAAAATATGCCCTGAAGTGGGGGGTCGTCTTATACGCCGGGTACTACTTAATCTTACCTCATCCGACGCCGATCACGATCTGCCCCGCTGCTCCAGCCGCACTTCCTGGTTGTGACGTCAGAAGTCTCGTGAGACGAGACTAGACGCGCAACCAGGCAGCAGTGATTTCAGCGAAAAGAGCGCGGGGAGGCAGAGCAAACAGGACGTAGAAGGTGAGTTTGAGCAGCAAGACGTACAAGGTAGGGCTAAGCACCTAACTGGGACACAGGGAAACATGGACACAGTGACACAGAAGGCGGTCGAAAAGCAGCAAGCAGGGACACAGAAGGGGGGCTGACAGCAACAGTGACACAGAAGGAGGGCCAACAGCAGCAAGCAGGGGCACAGACGGTGTGCAGAAGGTGTGCGGAAGAGGGGGTAGTCTTATACAGTGAGTATATAACAAATTGTACATTTTAAGTGGAAATGTTGGGGGGTCGTCTTATACGCCCAGTCGTCTTATACGCCGGCAAATACGGTATGTATGTAAAAAGGAGATCAAGTCATCTTGGATGGGCCAGATTGTGAAAATAACAAAACCTTATTCTAGCTCTACTTGGATCTGCTTCATTAGGACTAGCTTTCTGTTGATTAGACATTTATGTCACCAGAAATTAAAATTTTTGCAATAGTTTCCCTTCAATAAAACTTCAAAAACATTTCATCCTACTTACAGATGAAGTCACTTTGGATTGTACATTTGACACAGAATAACTTAAAAATATTAAAATGGTTTTGTATTAATGGTCCCACCCCTACTGTGAGTAATTTCTGTACTGGCTTGTTAACAGCTTAATACCTATTGAGATACTATGCTGATATCAAAGATGAAATATTATTGTTGTCCAGTTGTTGGCCCTCCATACAAACGGTTTGAAATATACTGTTTTTCTGTATTGTTGTAGATGTTTAGAAGAAATCATACAAACATATAAGTTATATAAATAATGTGTTCCTATATATATATATATATATATATATATATATATATATAAAAGATGTTGGTCATTTTAGCTGTCAACAAATGCTGCTTAGTGTCCCTGATAATATTCATATTAAAGGCTATTTATGTTCAAAAAGTTACCACAAACTGTGCAATGTACCCAGCGCTGTTATAACTTGCTGTTAAACCACTTTGCTTGGCAGTTTATTGTGAATGTTATCAGAGAAGCAGTTCATTTGCAAACTTGAGAACATTTTGACAAGAGAAACTTGAGGAACTTGCACTGTAAAAAAAATGAACATGCTGTTCAACGAACAAAACTGCTGAAAGAATATATTTTTGGCAAGGGAAACCAAAACATCGAACAGATCTGTTATTTTAAAACAGGACTCAACAAAGTGGCAGATGTAGATAAGAGGCAAGTTGTGAAAATGCCAACTGCTACAGGTCAAGAAAAACTTAACAGCTTTATTAGCTTGAATGAGAACTCCCATGTGTTTGTGGAACAGATTAATTAGGGGTAGGTAACATTCTCTGGTGTATATGCAAACTATCCTTGCTTCTAATGTGCCACTGCTTTTGTGATTAAGTTGTCTTATTTATATCCATAAATTAAGCTATGAATTCACTTGTAGCTCAGTTTTTTGTAGCTTGTAATTATGGTATAGGATTCATTATCTGAAAACCTATTATCCGGAAAATGTGATGTGATCTCCAAATAATCCAATTTTTTTTTTAATTATTTTCTTTTTTAGTAATAAAAAAACAGTATTGTATCATCCTTATTCAATCTTCATTGAAAGCAAAACAAGCCTATTGGGTTTATTTAATGTTTAAATGGTTTTCTAGTAGACTTGAGGTATGAAGATCCAAATTATGGAAAGATCCATTATCTGGAAAACCCCAGTTCCCAAGCATTCTGGATAACAGGTCCCATAGCAGAAACTCAAATTCTTGTTATGTATTTGATTCAGAAACAAACAAAAAGTAAAGACAGCACGTGTTACCTTTTTCATTCAAGTCCCTTGAGGCCCTAGGGCAATTTCGGCGTATCAGTAATGCAGACATACAGTAGCTCTAAAAATATTTCTGACAGCATATACATATTCACCCCAAATCTCACTGTTGGATTTTCAGGTGTATCTATAAGAGCCATTCTCTCACTTACCTCTCATTACTTTTTATTATACAATTTTTTTTAATAAATTATATATATATATAATTTAATATTATACAAGCACTCACAATAAAACGGATCAGAATCCAGGGTGAATGTTGTAGCAGACCCCTCCATTATACTTTGTATTTCCTACTATTGAGTTTGAACACAGATGAAATAATTGGTGCTCCATGTTTTATCAGCCTGTACAGTATGACAAAATATGACATTTTCTTGATGTGTTTTTTTTTGTTCACACATAAAATCTGCTGACAGGACACCTGGATGATCACTTCCATATATATAATTCATATATTAGATGAATTACTGGACTTACAACATCTACAGCAACTCACTCTCTTGAAAATTAAACAGCATTGTAAAATTTTTGCAAATAACACATTCATATTATGGCTTGTAATACTTGAAATGAAAAAAACAGCAGCTAGATATTGTAATGCAGTAACCCAGAACTGACTCCAAGGTTCCGGTCTCAGCCCACTCTTCTACATATAGCAGCAACCTTTGGCTTCGAGTGGAGCCCTCCAGGTCTTATGTGGGAGAACCAAAGAGAGAGTTAATGGGAAACAAGGAAAGTAGTCAAAATTCAGGATGGGTAGGAAACAAATAGATACAGATAGAGGAGATGTAGGAATGGTCAGGGTTTGGTGGTCAAACACACCAAAATTGCGGAACAATATCAGAATCTAAGAGAGCAGTCAAAACAGGCAATAATGAGAACAAGCAGCAGAAATTACGAAACCATGGACAGGCAGGATCAGTAACAACTTGGAATACTTAGAAAGGTACACAGAAACTTATGAAAAGACCTTTACGTTGGGCAATGGGAATTTGCCCATAGCCCCTTTAAATATTTAAAATTCATGCCAAAATGTGATGATGTCATGACATGCAATGCATAAAACCTGAAGCCGGGCCCTTGGACCCACTAGACCACCAGATAACCTCATAGATATCTAACCACATGTCTGTTAGCTTCTTATTAGAAAAGTGCTTCTTCTTAGAATATTGCAAGTCTTTTTTGTGCATTTTGTGACACTAATTGCATAGCAAGACCAACCAGTGTATATTTTATTTCTGTCCCCTAGGGTTTTTGCAGGCCCTTAAACCTTCACAATAAATTACCATTGCCTTTATTCAGATGTGGTTATATGAATATATTTGTTGATGTATCACAGTGAGTTAGGGCATGTCACGTGGATTGTTGATATGTTAAGTGAAATAGCTTTATAATAATAATAATAATGGCTTTAAAAAGTGTACTGAATATTATACAATTCCTAATGATTCCTGAGAAGATGCCTAAGACATTGATACTATACAGGTATGTGACCTATTTATCTATAAGACATGGAACTTGAGTTTTGTCAGATTGGATTTTTATCACATTAAGGCATTAAAAATTGTTTAAGTGAACCTTTTACCAATGTCTGTTATAGCTCCTTCCTCATAGGCCTCCACCAATCCTTGAAGATAGGAGGAAGAGAGATTGTATGGAGGAAGAGAGATTGTATGGAGAAACCCCTGCCCAAATCTGGCATAATCCCAGAGTCCATTTTAAAGTGCATTTTGCCTTATTTGTGAGTGGGTTGAGAGTTATTTCCATGCCAACTTCCAAAAACTGGGGCACCTTTAATCGCAGAACATTTAAGAGGCCTTTGCCATTCCAACTTCCAGACACCAGGACATCTTTAATCACAGAACATGTAAGAGGGCCATTGCCATCCCAACTTCCAGACATCAGGACACCTTTAATCGCAGAACATTTAAGAAGGCCATTGCCATCCCAACTTCCAGACACCAGGACACCTTTAACCAGAGAGCATTTAAGAGGGCAATTACCATCCCAACTTCCATATACCAAGACACCTTTAATCACAGAACATTTAAGAGGGCCATTGCCATCCCAACTTCTAGACACCAGGACACCTTTAATTATAGAGCATTTAAGAGGGCCAATGCCTTCCCAAATTCCAAACACGGCACCTTTAATCACCTTTAATCAAAGAACATTTAGCTTATGTCCTTTGAATAGCACTTACTAAAGAAATTGTTTACAAAAACTCTTCTTAAACATCTCAGTTGCCTTTTGTTTTGATGAAGCAAATTGCAATGAAAACAATTCAACACTCTCTTGGGAAATGTTACATTTTAAATGGTTTGTTAATCTGAATGGCTTTTAGTTGATTGTGCTTTTCCACATTGAAATCTGCTGCTGAATTAGCATTAGTTAATACATTATTTTTTAACCACTCATTTTTTAAATTGAGATTCATCTATTCACCCTAACAATAATCGTAAATAACATCTTTTAAATTCTGTTATCAGGGAGGAAAATAGGTACTGTATGGTGCCTGGATCTCCATCATTTAATGGGCAAAGGGAACGACTATTTAAACTACAGTTACTGTATGTATCAGTTTCTGTGATGGCTGTCAGTTCAAAATAAGAAACAGCTTATTCTTCAGGGATATTACAATGCAAACAGCAAATGTAGCAGCATGATAGTGATATATAAAGGGCAGATGTTCCAAGTACAAGTCCTGTGCAAAATGGTTGCCCGGCAAGGTTATTTGGCCCTGATACTCCAGTGGGGATCATATAGTGTTTATGACTGTTATGTGTTATTTTTCAAAACATAAACAGTTTTGCCTACCCATTCGATTATATTTATTTGGTTGTGACTAGTGATGGGCGAATTTATTCGCCAGGGGCGAATTCACAGCGAATTCCCGCGATTCGCCAGCAAAAATTCGCCAGCAAAAATTCGGCAAAAAAAACGATGCGATGCAAACGACGCGCGTCGGAAATGACTTGTTTCGCAAATATTTTCGCCAATTCGAGAATTTCACTGGAAATTCGCTAATTTTTCGGCGAAACGGGTGAGATTCGCACATCACTAGTTGTGACTAGGTGTTTGGTTATTGTACAGGGGAAATTGTATGGGATCCATTATCACAAAACCTATTATCCAGAAACCTCTGAATTACAGAAAGGACCAATTTTATTTTAAAATTATAATCTTTTTCTCTGTAATAATAAAGTGCCATGTACTAAGATACTGTATAATGAATTCTTATTGGAAGCAAAATCAGGTTGGGTTTATTTCATGTCTGCATGACTTTCTAGTGAACTTAAGTTATGAAGAACCAAATTACAGAAATACAGTATATGTTATTTGGAAAAACACAGATCCTGAGGATTCTGGCTAACAAGTCCCATACCTGTACCTTCAAATTATTTGAATAGATGTTCTTTGTAAGCTTATATATAATTTATAATTGTAAATACTCTCTAATGTATTACACATTATCTGTAAATTTGTAGTAAATACAATTATTCTTTGGCCTAGATTGAAAAAAGCTAACAGGACACATTATTGTATTGTTAAGTACATTTAGACATAAACATTTGTTTGAAGCATTTGCTAATGTCCCCCAGTCATGATGTTGTAAATAATATGATAATTAAGATTGTTCATATGGCTGCCTTACCCAAAAACCATCATTAGAAAAGTGTGGCACTTACATGCAGCTAAAGATTGGTTGGCCGAAGGGAAGGGTCCAACTTAGACGAGGTGTCACAGCACTTCGGTCCATTTGGGGGGTAGACAGTAATAATCCAGCATCTGACAGGGAGGGATGAACATTAGAAAGGACATGCAGAATAGTCTGCATATCTATTTAATTTAATGGCTTGATCTGTTTGTTAGTATTAAACGTATTTGGCTACACTGTAGATTATATAAGGGATAATGTAGCCCCTGTTGTAAACTATAAGAATATTAGAATTTACCAAAATCCGGTTATATCTGATTACATTGTAAGGCTCATTTTATTAGAATATGATTTACAGGATATTGTTGTATTTTGTCTATTATCCAGTCATTTATTATTTCAATATTTCCAAAAGACACACACACAAAGCAAAAAGAAGAAAGCTTTAGAAGCTTGTTTAAAATATTAAACATTAACATTTTACTTTTACATATAGTAACAATGTATAACCTGCTGAAAGCGCCAATGTATATTGACCCTAGGTTTGATTTATAGATACCAATAGACCTAGTTTTGGAGTATCAGCATCTTTAGGCCTTTTTATATCAGAACTGGGACACTTTCTACAAAAGTGCTGCAAATATTTCTCCCATTAATGTCTGTGTAGCGAGACAACTTTGCACCCATAAACAATTCAGAGTTTGGATATTATCACTTATATTTTAGAACCTTTGTTACTATTGCTGTTGGTATTGATTGTTTACACCCTTGCGGTTTTGCCTTTTTTCTGTTGCTTTAAATTACTTTGTCCTTAATTAAATGTATTTTAATTTAAAGCATTCATATAAAAGCCATGATGACACAATAAAAAGATGACCCTCTTAGAAACATAAATATAATAAAAACTGACTGAAAATGCATTATTTAACATAGATACAACCCCCTCTCAAAGTTAATAAATACCTTACTCTGTAAAGTACAGACTTCAGGTTGCACAGAGTTCTCTGGTTATGTGATATCCATCTCTATGGAATCTATTCACTTTTCCTGTTTAACTTTGGGGGCTTGGCCCAAGGAAGTGATTCCATGTGAGAAGTCTGTATCAGGAATTGGGTATCGCCTTTTGTAGAGACATGGTTTCAAGGTGGTAGAATGAAGATATTTTCGGATAGTACAGGGATCCCTCACATCACACCTAGGTCTCGCTCTGAAGATTCTGAAGATGTGGATTTCAGGGTGGGTGAGCTCGCCACATCTTCCCGAAGGCAGTTGTAGCACAGTGTGATCAGGGACTATTTTGCTGTTCCTCTTGCTCTGAAAGACAACAGATGAAGCCAATTACCAAATTGCAATTGTGTTTGACACAGAATAACTAAACTCAGATATCCCACTTTTCCCATTCAACACAGAAAATTGCATCACAGCATCCCATCTAATTAAAGTGTTCATCATTGTGAACAATGGTGCTTTGGTATGCTAATGAAAAGGTTAAATGCATTAAATGAGTTAAGATAACTTTAGATAACACAGTTTCTTCAATTAGTCTTGAGTCATGATGCATTTAACACACAAATCCAAGTGGCTTGATCTGTATGTGGATAACATCCTTCAGGAAAATTTTCACTCTCTTAATGTCAAGAGACTCCTCCCTAAGTTCTTTGACAACTGTTGGCTTTCACTCCAAGGGAAACTCTATGTCTGAGGCAACTTAAATTACCTTAGTATTGGCTGCAAAAATTGCCCCTGGGAGAGCAGAGAGGAGGAGACTCAAATACACTTTCTGGTCAGTTGCCTTGTGACTAGAGATGTGTATGGTCAGTTGGCGGCAACTCTTAAAATTCCTGCCCTGAACAACTTAACCTATGCAGAGTCAGGTTATGGGATTTCTGCCAGGAAACATCTACTAGACTGTGAGACCCTCTGCATTATCATTGCCTGCACACGGTACCAGATCTGGCAGCATAGGTGCAGGAGAACTTTTGGCTATTCTGGTGCTACTCAATTGTTAGGGCAACTCTGGCTCAGTTGAGTTTCCTGAAGGAAAATTATATAAGAAGGTCAGTGGCTAATGGAAAGCGATGACAATGGGTGCAACTTCCTCATTCGTAAACCTGTGATCTTGTTATATGCTGTATAGAAACTGTTGTATTGATATTAATATTGTCTCCCACACTCTGATACTGATCTTCTTTTATCCTCAGGGTGGTGGCAGAAATATTGCCCCACCCTGGAAGAGGGTGGGGCAGTTTGGATATGGTTTTTGTGTTGGGGGGGGTATAAAGGCCATATGGACAAAAACAAGACTGTAAGTTTGGCCATGTGAATTGGTGGGGTTTTCTTTGGACTGTTACCTATGGACAGAGGGATGGATTCTGTTACCTAGGGACAGAGGAATGGACTCTGTGGGCTGGAGGGTGTGTGGGTGGGTCTGTTGCATTTTTGATTTTCTGATATTATGTTACGTTTGAATTAATGTAAGTGAATTTTTTTTAATAAAAATCTCTATGGCATCTATTGACAAGGTAATTGTTTTTATGTCAAAGGTGTCTATTGTATAACTCTTGTAATTATCTCTTTTGTAATGGTTTAGGCTTTGAGTGTTGTGCCTCCTGAACCGATAACACATCTGTTCTTTTACGTTTAGGTGTTGGCAGTTTTTAGTTCCATTTTTTATCACTGTCTGTTCCCAGTCTACTTTCTGGTCTTGACTCAATGGTGTAGCATAAAATAAATTGGAAGGCTAGTGTGAGGGGCTGTATGGAGGATGATAAATTTAGGCAAGGCCTGATTGTGCTCACAGAAGACAAGAAGGGATTATGAAGGACAGTATCAAGAACATGGTGACAGGGGAGAAGGATTAAAGATAGACAGGATAGGGATGAAGAGGGTAAGAGAATGGGATCTGGAACATGGCGGCTGCAGAATCTAGACAGAGTGGAACATGACAGAGCAGAAAAGGACAGTGCAGGCCAAGAGAAAGAATCTGGACAGGACCAGAGCAAGAACTAGATGCAGGGAACCGGAACAGAACAAAATTAAAACAGAAGTGGGGATAAGAGCTGGCAACAAGAGTCAGCAGTAGATCAAGAACAGCTCAGGGCAGGACTAGAGCAGGATCAGGGATCAGAATTTGAAACAAACCACAGTGCTCAGGATGCAAGGTCAATTCTCAGGCCCTAGATGTGAGGAGGGATGGGCTTTTATAGGACAGAGTCAGCCCTAACTGGCTATCCCCCACTAAATCAATCAATAACGAGAAAGTAAAAAACGAGACACGTCATTTTGCGAATTTTTCAGCGGAGCGAATTTGCCTAGATTCGCCCATCACTTAATATTATATCAAAGTTTATTTTAGAATTATAATGGATTCTCTTTTGACTCTCTTCACGCAGTTGATCTAGTCATTTCTGCAGCTACCATTTCTTGCCTTGGTTCTGTTAATACAGCAATTGGAAGCTGGGATCTACAGTCTGTGGGAGCATTACTTTTTAGTAGAAGCTCTATAGATATTCTTTAAAAAAAAAAAGCTGGTCTGCTTGAACACTGATTCTGACTTCAATTTATACTTTTCCCTAATTCATAACAGGATGCATTTAATTTATGGAATATACCATGTGGCTTTTAAACAAACAAGGTTGAAAATTTGTGATCTTCTGTGGACAATATATAATATATATTCAGTGCCTACATCTCTTAATGGATTATAATGCTTTTCCTGTCTTTTTCACTGTGACAGCTTGCTATGGGGATATGTTGCAACCTGTTGTTATCTGTTACTGTGCTATTTTCAATTTAATTTTTTATCAATATCATCTTGTTGTGACTAATTTTTTTGCATAGTACATCAATATGTGCTGAACAATGTGTGGCTGAACAATCTGGCTGAACAATGAGTGCCACTATCTTGTGATAAGCAATACATATCTAGGAATGTATCCTTGATTTGCGATATGTATTATTTTTTCAAAATCAATACATTTCATCCATCCTTCTAGATCTGTGTGCTGTTTTATAACACATATGGATTAATAAATCTTCAAATATTTTATATTTAAATGATTTTGTGTTGCATGTGTTCCTCCATAAACAAAAATGATCTGGTTGTATTCAGTGGATGCAGATTTTTTTTTTAATCTTTGGGCAGTACTCCTGCATTATTGGTGCTAGAGGGAGCACCTTAAAGTTAATTCCTGCACCCCTAGTATGCTTCCATTTTTTGGTAATATAATATAGTCTGCTGTGAGTTTTAGTTCAGTAGCATTTGTGAAAGTTATGACCAAGTAAGGTTTATATTCCTTCATTGAAGAACCCAAACTCATTATTTTTTATTTAAAGGGCCCATAATATGACTTGAAAATAAATTAATTAAAGGTTTGGAGTTCAATTCCAACTATAGCCTGCAAAATGCCATAATCCTGAGCAGGGAGAAACCTGCCTACATGCTAGCCCATGGAGAGGAAGGTGTTCTCATATCATGTTTACTTGATGTTTACATACATATGTCCTCATTCATGATAGTGTGTACAGGTATAGGATCAGAGAGTTGTCTCCCATAGACTCCATTTTAATCAAATAATTTAAAATTTAAAAACATATTCCCTCTTTCTGTGTAATAACAAAACAGTAACTTGTACCTGATTCCATCTAAGATATAATGATTTCTTATTGATTGGATAGCAATGCAATTTGGGTATATTTAATGTTCAAATAGTATGGAGATCCAGCAATAGTAAGTATAGGTCCCATACCTGTATTTGCCTGGTCTTTTAAGAGAAAACACATAAGATAAAATGTGCTTTTTGTTAAATATTTGCTTTACCTTTATTTTAACACTATA
>CM044435.1:19066376-19116801 GCA_024363595.1 Xenopus borealis | reverse complement strand
GTATATATTTTCTGTCCAAGCACCTACATGTATATAGCAGTTATACTAAAAGAAATGTTGTGACATGTGAGAAAGAAGTATTGAACTGAATAATCACCTCTGGGGAACTCAGAATATTATCAGGGCAGTAGAGACAAGAGACCAGTATGATAGCTGGAGTGAGATAGTGCCACTGATAATATGTGTTCATTTGGTGTATAAAGATGGTGATGTGACTACTAAATGAAAAATGACTGCAATAAATCCACAAGGAGGCTATCTTCAATTGAGAGCTGATGACAGCAGGAACCAGAGCCTTGTTAACAGCAATAAACCCAGTTAGAAAATTGTTCCACCATCTGTTTTTTTAACTGTTGAAATCCTAATTGTTGTCGGTAAGTGAAAGTAACAGTCCCAATTTATTTCTGCAGGCAGGACCTATCGCAAAACATGTCTTTAACCCATTGGGACTAAATATCTTAGTGAGCCTGTGGCACCACATACATGAAAACCGATATCTGGCAGAAGGAACAGACAAGAATCTCTCCCTGGATTCTAATTACTTGTCAAACAGTGTGTGCTGCCTGCAGACAGCCGCACAAAAAATTATGTCTAGTAAATTATTCAGTTAATATTTACATACTTTAAACAATTGTAAAAGTAACAGATCTGGTAAAGTTCTATAAAAAAATAGTTTTTGTTCTTTAGATAATGAACACAAGGGATCAATCTGCTAGTATTTTTCAAAGCTGGTTTATTGGGTCTTTGAAATTGTTTCAAAAAGTTTAAGAATAAATTTAGATTAAATGTGATTTTATTTTCCAAAACCTTTAGCAAATCAAAAAAAACTTGAATTTCAAAAATATACATATTTTTAAAAAGGATCAGCTTTTCATTTATCACAAATCTTATTTTTCTTAAAATTTCTCTAAAAAATTTGAGATTTATGACATGTATAAAACAAAAAAAACTTGAATACAAGTAAAAGCAGTCAAGGTTCTATTTAAGTCAATGGGAGAAACTCAGCCATTCAGACTTTTAGAGGTTATCAGATTTTTTTTTCGATGGTAAAATTGATTGTTTAACCATGGTTTAAAAAATCTCTGATACCACCAGAATTCGACCTTTCATAAACTGGCCCCTTAATCTCAACAATTTTATAATATTAGTAGAATACAGAATTTTTTGTCTATTTCGTTTTCTTCAATAACATTTTAATTTACCTCTAAGAGGCAGATTTACTAAGGGTCGAATTCCAAAGTTAAAAAATTTCTAAATTAAATCATTTTATTGTCCAGGCAGTACTTCAAAAATTTTTAATTTTCAATTTTTTTTCAATTTGAATCGAATGTTGGGCTATCATCAAAGTAGTCCAAAATTACTTTAAAATTTGAATTTTATTTGAATATTCACTTAAACCTTTAGTAAATCTACCCCTAAGTGTTTTTGTAATGTCATTCACTGTAAACAATGTTACAAGTTTGTCATCAGAAACTTGACATAGCTGTCATATTTTTAAAGACATAAAACATTTAAAGGACAAGGTGGTGGTTGCTTAAACCAGTCTGGAAGTCTGACCCGCCTCCCTACAGAGTAACTTTGCTAACATACAAAAATGCAGAAGGGGTTGTGAGGGTACTCCAAAACTAAGTAAAGTTGCTTAGAAACTATGATTCATTAAAATGAAAAAAGTTTCTCTAAAGAATTAGTCTTAAAGATTCCACTCTCTCCTGCTGCACTTCTTTACAGGGAGAGAATGAGAAAACCAAACACTTGTACAAGAGAAAATAGACTGAAAAGATAAAGGCTGTAGAGCAATTGTTAATCGTAAGTCAATGGCTGCTTTATTAGGCATGAAGGATATTTGCCTAGGGCAAACCAGGACAAGAGAGTCTACCATCAGCCATTTTATCTGTTATAACCTGGAATTTACACTAACAGAAGAGGCAGCATCAAACTGAGAACAAATGTATACTAGGGCCCCTTGTGCTTCTGTATTGTTGCTTTCGGCCCATGCTCAGTGCTTCCTTCCTACCTTCCTTTCAGGTTCAATACTGCTACTTCCAGGCCAGGCAGTAGCTCCAGTGTTCCTTTCATGCCCTTTGCCAGTAGGAACTTACCTAAAGAATCAGCGCTCAGGCTTCATTCACACAGACAGCACCAGAAATAACTCCATGCAACTGAACTCAATTTGAGACATAGTGCATGCACAATTACATAATTTATTTGCAAATGGACACAGCTGCAGTGCAATTATCAAGAGAATTGTCTGTTTGCATCTACAATGATGCTGAAATATTTAGGAAAAGTTTCATTGTGAGTGGATTGATTGATTGAGCTTAAAGTAGCATTTTGCTCACTGTGTCTAGGTAAGTGTAAGTATCATGCCATGTCCCATTTGTAGAGCTATAAGCAGGTGCTCTAGCTTATAAGATGTGATGACCAGGGGCGATCCCAGCCACTTCGCCGTCTGATGAGGCCTTAAATTTGCCGCCCCCCTTCCCCACGGGGCTCACTTTTCCAGCGCCTGACAGGGGTATGGTATTGGGGTCCACTGCGCTAGTGCAGAGTGCGCTCTGCACTAGAAAAGCCAAATTTCCGGGTTGGAAACCAGAAATTCTGTTCTTAGTAACCAGGAGCGGCATTTTTGCTGCCGCCTGAGGTGAGTGCCTCAACTCGCCTCATTGGTGGAGCACCCCTGGTGATAACAATGTATAGTAACATATTCTCTGGTTAAGGTTGTTGACACCAACAATGGAAATGCCATTGGCAGGTGATATTAATATTGAAGGCCTAGAACTCCCCAATACTTTGGGCCTTCAAGCAGAACCACTGCTGTGGCGTTGGTTAACATATTCATTTGCATCTAATATTTTATAGAAGCAAGAGCAACATTGCATATCTACAGCTTGTTCTATAGTTAATTGAATAAATTATAAAGTATCAGCTTTTCTTCTTTCACTTTTCAAACCTTTCAGGTCTCATTTGAGTTGAAGTTGTTAGCAATATCATTCCCTTCAGAACAAGGCTGTCTCAAATCTTAGCATTTTCCCATTTGTTAATATCTACATTCATTTATCAACATGTCAGAGTCTAGTGGTCATTCACTCATTTAAATACCTGAATCTTGGCATCTCTGCAATTCTATAGAGCCACAAAATCCTGTTAATGTGAGTCATAAATTATCAGCATCTTCAGCTACAAAAACCAGGCAGAAAATGGTCATTGCTTGGTGTGACACTTCATGTAAATGATTTTTTTCCCATCCATCAAACAAAAATTATAAGTGGTACAATCCAGGAGGCTAAATAGAAAAGGTTTAATTCTTCATCTTAAAATAAAGGGTATGTTGGCACCAGACTCTTTAATATGATTTTACTGTGATATTTAAAAGATTACACTATTATTTTGGGCCAACTTCAGTTAAAATGTCTTTTATCAAATGAATGTACTAAAAAGTAGATTTTTTCTGGAAATTCCTAGTAAAAAAAATATCCAGATTACGGAAAGCTCTAAAAGTCTGAATTGGTTAAAAACAGTCCAACCGGATCAGCGCAGTTCCCATTGACTTCTATCGGACCTTGACAACTTTTACCTGGTGAAGTTTTGTATTAGAGATTTTGGGGCAAATTCACTAAAGTGCGAAACATCTAACGCTAGCGCTAATTCGCCAGCGTAACGTAATTTCGCAACTTCACAAATTCACTAACACGGACTCTGGCGAATTTAGCGAAGTAGTTAGACTTGCACAACTTCGCACCCTTACGCCAGACGAAGGATCGTAACTTCTAAATTCACTAAGATGAACTTTTTCCTCAACATAAGCACTTACGCTAGATGTTACTTCGCCTCTTGTAAGAGCTGGCCAAGTTCAATACAATAGATAGGAGGTTGAAACAAAAAATGTAAAAAAACGCTGGTGTATTTTAGCATAGGAGGGTGATAGTCTGAAAAAGATCGATAATTTTTTTGGGGGGTTACCCTTCTTCCCCCCTACATTTCCTAACATATGGCAACTCAACTATACAGGGGGCACATGTAGGGCAATAGGACAACTTTATATAATTTATTAAAGGTTTCCTGGGCTTGTGTAGTGGAATGTAGTGGCTGTAACATATACTTGTATTATAAGTTAAAGTTCCCACCATATGCAAATTAGGTTTTGCTAGCGTAACAGCGCTCTGCCTAGCAAAGTAACACTAGTGCAACTATGCTACCGTTCGCCAACCTGAGCGTAAATTAGCATTTTAGTGGATTTGCGTAGTTCTGGCGAAAATTCGCTTGGCGAAGTGCGGCGAACGCTAGCGAAGCCTACGCTGGCGAATTTTCGGATCTTAGTGAATTTGTGTTTTTTAACTTAAGAAATCTAAACTTTTTAGAGCATTTAAAAAATATATAGGAAAACCGGCAATTTTTAGAAATTCACAGAAAAAATTGAAACTTGATTATATGGAGAAGTAGCAAATCGGCCCAATAGACTACCGGGGTCTGGCTGAAGTACTAGGTTTATGATCTAGATTGACTGATTAAGATGCAGCATTTTGAATCTCTGCAGCAAGTGTCAATTGGACCAAACAGGAGTGCCTCCTTACATAGTTACATAGTTAAATTTGCTTGAAAAAAGACAAAGTCCGTCAAGTTCAACCCGTCCAAAATAAAACCCAGCACACACACAACCCTCTACTCTTTCACACAAACCGTATATGCCCATAGCTATACTAACTGTAGAGTTTAGTATCAAAATAGCCTTTGATATTATGTCTGTCCAAAAAATCATCCAAGCCCCTTTTGAAAGATCAACAGAATCAGCATCACAACATCACCCGGCAGTGCATTCCACAACCTCACTGCGAAGAACCACCTACGCTTCAAATGAATTCCTTTACTTCTAGTCTGAAGGGATGGCCTCTGGTGCGGTGATCCTCTTTATGGGTAAAAAGGTCCCCTGATATTTGTCTATAATGTCCTCTAATATATTTGTAAAGTGTAATCATGTCCCCTCACAAGCGCCTTTTTTCCAGAGAAAACAACCCCAACCTGGACAGTCTCCCCTCATAATTTAAGTCTTCCATCCCTCTAACCAGTTTAGTTGCACTTAGTCTCTGCACTCTCTCCAGCTCATTTACATCCCTCCTAAGGACTGGAGTCCAAAACAGCACTGCATATTCCAGATGACCTTACTAGGGATCTATAAAGAGGTATAATTATGTTTTCATCCCTTGAGTTTGTCCTTTTTTTATGCAGGACAGAACCCTATTTGCTTTAGCAGCTACAGAATGACACTGCCCATAATTAGACAACTTGTTATCTATAAAAACCCTAAGATCCTTGTGAAAACTGCACATTCTGGTTGTTTTTCCCTTTTGCCGTCTCTGAAAATTCATAGTTTATTTACAAAATGTATTCATTTTTACAAGATTTGGATAGGAATCAATAGCATACTTTCTAACAAAGAAAGGGTCAAGTACATTTCTAAAACCACCATAAGAGAATATAAGATCAGGAACATGCCAAGAGAAGAATGCTCCCTCTCTGCCAAATACAGTTTGGACATATTTACTATATACTACTGTGCATGTTACAATGAGCTCTTTCTCATAGGAATAAACATGCACACATTTATTTTTCTGTTTTCCCTTATGTATAGTAAACTAGCAGTGTTTAAAAATAGCAGTGACATAAGTATGTCAACACTCATGAAACCGAACTGAAAAAAAAACACAGGGACAAAAACAATAAACAGAAGACATTAGGCTGTGAGACAACAGTCTTTTGCCGGGGTGAAAGACCTTTCTGTTGGAAGCTGCCTGTTGCCGAGAGCTGCCTGTATTACTATGCCATTAATAAGGCTCTCGTCTAATTCCCAGTGACAGCAGTGGATCCTGTGGCGAAACAGTGGCATGGTCTTATAGAACTAATTATAACCCACAGAGACAAGGGGGGAAAATACTTTTTAGCCAGGTGTTACCCAGCAGGACTCTCTGAGAGTCACACCATTTAATTAGAAGCCCTGCCGTTTGATAATTAGAAATAACGTGAGGGCGACCATGCACGGTGACGTTTTTCTGAATATAGGCTTGATATATGACTGGAGTAATTAGAATTTAAAAGGCAAGTAGGAGCAGAAAGTGCATGACACTAACTTTGTGGGACATTATCATAAGACATCAGCCTGCCAGGAGCCTGGGAAGGGAACTTCTGCAAATTAAAAAATAAAACTCATTTATGACAAATCACGGACCTTTGAGGATCACTATTTTCCAAAGATACAGATAACAGTTTCTTAATTATTTTGTGCTTGTCATCATTCACAAGATGAAAAATAAGTTGTCACCTCGTCTTTGGCTCAGCAGTTTATTCGTAGAACAAAGGAGAGACAGATGGCTATGGTTTAACCTGAGCTGAGATATTGTGACAATTGTATGCACTAAGTAGAATACTAATTAAATCTATCTCCCTCATTTTTAGTTTTAGGGTAACCTTTCTAAGCACTGCCTTCAGGCATATTTTGGTCAAATTCCCTTGTTTATACTGTGCATAGAAATACTATCACAATCCAAAGTGCATATTAAATATCTCTAAACTGTATGTACATCACAAAGAAAAACAGAGCTGTATAACTTGCTGGAGTTGTACTGTAAGTATACAATTTAAAATGAAAATTTTACGAGAACATTAATAATGTCACCTTAGGACAGTGATCCCCAACCAGTGGCTTATAAGCAACATGTTGCTCACCATCCCCTTGGATGTTGCACCAAGTGGCCTCAAATCAGGTACTTATTTTTTCATTCCAGACTTGAAGACAAGTTCTGGTTGTATAAAAACCAGGTGCCTACAAAGTCTCCAGTAGCCAGGCCACATAGGGGCTACCAATAGCAAATCATAGCATATTGCTCTTTAGCCGGTTTTACATCTGAATGTTGCACATGGGTAAAATAGTTTGGGGTCCCACGGCTTAGCATATAAAGTAGCAGCTCTAATAGGAGACCAACCTGCAGCAATGTTGTATATGCAGCTGCTGATTGAGGTCATGGAGGAATTATTCATGATATACAGTAGTACAGGATATGTGTTTTTTTCTCTCAGATACGCTGTAAAAACATGTGAAATTGGGGTTCACAGGGCTAAGAGTAGTTGTTAAACAGTTACTGTAAACTTAACCTGTAGGATGCTTTCAATGAATGACCAGAATGCCCCTTTCCCAATAATAATCAAACAAAGAACCCTTTTGTAGAGATTGTTCACAATTTAAGTTATACAGTATGGGACCTGTATTGAGTCAATGGGAAATGGCAAATTTGGAGCTTTCTGGATAAAGGATCTCCAGATCAAAGAGTCTATAACTGTACCTCTTGATGGTCAAGGGAACGAAATTGATGCTCTTTTCTTACCCCACCAAGTATAAATACATAACCAGCAAGTTTAACATTCTGGATGAAAAAAATGCTAGCTGGCCAACTCCTAGCTCTCATCAACTAACTGCTCTACTTCTAGCTACTACTAGCCTAATAATGGTAATGATCTTGAATGACAAAACTCTTATTTGAACAGAGAGCACTTATCTGAGGTATTGGTTCTCAGGCCCTGTGTTTTACCAGTTCTCCATTTCATCAATCAAAGAGGCCACAGGTAAATTCTAACCTCCTTCCTGTTTCCAGAACCCTCTAGAGAGAATACCCTAGCCCATACTGAAATCTGGTTAAGGGCAGTATACTAACCACTGCAAACCATCTAGCAAAATAATCAGTGTCATTCAAAAATTAATTCTGGGGTCTGGTTCTGCATGCTCCAGAAGAAAAAATCAGTGTGAGGTCAAAGAACAGCATCACTAGACATAGGTTTTGGCCTGTGTCTACTGCTGCTTTTTAACATGGAAGATTTAATTTTATTTGCACTTTGCACCTTGTCTTCCAGGTTACAGATGTCCATTATTGTGTTCCTAATTGTTGTGGGTGCAATTTCCCAAGTACAGGTATGGGACCTGTTATCTGGATACCAGTTATCCAGAAAGATCCAAATTACAGAAAGGCTGTCTCCCATAGACTCTATTTTATCCAAATAATCCAATTTATTTAAAAAAAAAATATTTCCTTTTTCACTATAATAATAAAAAAATACCTTGTATGAGATCCTAACTAAGATATAATTACTCCTTATTGGAAGAAAATCCAGCCTATTGTTTACATGATTTTAAAGTAGACTTAAGGTACGGAAGGTTTCATTATCCAGAAATCCCGAGATCCAGAGCACTCTGGATAACAGCTCCCATGTATGGGTATTGTAGGGAAAACCAAATTGAACTGCTCCTACTGTTTGCACTTTGCACAAGTTTATTCAATCAGCCCCATACGGTACAAGAAATGTTCTATGGAGATTACAATAAATATATATATATATATATATATAATGTATTACCTATCAATAGCTGAAGAAGGAAAGTTTCTTATTGCTTTTATAAACAACCTAGCGTAATTTACTTAATTACCATGGGTAGCTATGCTTTCATGTATTTTTTTAAAATAAATAAACAGTTCTGAGCAGAGTAGTTATGGCGAATTCCCGCGATTTGCGAAACGCCAGAGAAAATGCGCCTGCTGAAAATTCAGTGGCATAAAAAAAACGCAACGAGCATCAAAAACGTGCCGCGACTCATTTCGATAATTTTTCGCCAATTCGTGAATTTTGCTGGAAATTCACAAATTGTTTGGTGAATCAAATAGGGGTAGATTTGCCCATCACTACTGATGAGTGAAGCTGCAAATGTTCTCCTCTTTGCTGCTAAAATCTGTTAGGGAATAAAGAGGTTATCAGCACAGCTATAATAAAGTGATACAATTGAGAGTGCTCCTCTCTTGTGCACAATTGATATTTAAATTCAAAAGCAAGAAAAAGAAAACCCATTACTGATAATGTGGGATGTGATTTGACTCTTTTCCATAAAGGAGAACAGAAATCATTTTCCAAATGTTAGGAACCCCAACGTGATTGTATTTGCTTATTTGACAACCCCAGTTAATGCTCTTGTCAGCAGAAATCTGCACCAGCCTGAGATTCTTCCAGTGAGCAGCACATAGTGGTCTTCTTCCGGCTTCTTCTTCAAAAGTAGAATGAAACAGCAGGCTTTTTTCTGCAAGAAGAAAGAAGATGCAGGAAGAGTACCACTCTGTGGTTTAATCAGTTAAACATTAATTCAACCCACATATTGTTTTTCTTCCAATAAGGATTCATTATATCTTAGGTGATATCATGTACAAGGTACTGCTTTATTATTACAGAGAAAAAGGGAAGCTTTAAATAATTTGATTAAAATGGAGTCTATGGGCTTCACATAATTCCGAGCTTTCTGATTAATGGATCCCATGCCTATGCTACATTTCTTATTCGGAATCACTGCCACAGAGCAGGTAATTCTTTGTATAAAACCCTTCAACAATGCATACACAACATATTTTATACAAGCCTTGGTGCCTTGTGACTATTCGCTGTTTGCAAACTTATGCCCTGAAATTCTTTCCTTCGCCTTCCCTCGATGGTAAAATGTTTTCTATCTAGCTTTGCCACCTGTTAAAAAGCATATCTGAATATCAGAGTGTCCCCCTTGGTGAAGAGAAATATTCAATCACATCACACTGTCATGGTTAAGCAATAGGAGACACAAACATACGGGTTTCGAATCATGGAAAACAGCAGTTAATTATATTGTGTTAATTTAAGCTAAATGGCATGCTGCTGTTTTCCTTCATTTGCAATCTTTTGCACACTTGAGCACTTCCTTACAGTACAGCAATCAAAGTTAATCTTCAAGATAATGAATATTCCAGTTGTGAAAAAGATGCTTTTTGTTTTCTTTTTTGGAAAGAAATGTGAGATAGAGACTACATCCCTGCAGAAATTCACTTTACTTAAATAGAAAATGAATACAAATATAGAAACTATACACTGAAAGTAAGTCATCTTCAAAGGACAGTTAATATCACTTTTCCAAATAGCAACAATTTTACAATTTCAAAGCATTCAAAAAAATTACACATCACAAGTACTAATCATTTTCCTTTTAAAGAGTAAGAATATGCCCTTTGCAATTCCATAAACACTGGCAATAAATTCTACATCACATCCATAATGAAAGTATAACATGCATCTCATTTACAAATGTGTACAAACTGTAAGGCTGCTACTGGGTGTACCACTTTTAAGTCAACCCAGTTTTGCACTTGCAACTAGTGATAGGCGAATTTATTTGCTTAGCTCGAATTCGCAAAATTCACTAATTCATAGGGAAATTGCTTGAAATTCACAAATTTATATTGAAGTAGTTCAAATTTCACGAATTTTTTGTGAAAACGGTAAAATCTCACAAATTGTTTGTGAATTTTCTGATTTTTACATTTTCGCAAATTTTTCGCTGTTTCGCAAATTTATCAGGAAATTCACGAAAAATTCCGCTAAAGGAAAACGCCCCAGATTCGCCCATCACTACTTGCAACATGCGCATAGCATCAATCTATTGCATGACAATGGGGTGTAGGGAAAATCATATAATATTGGAAAGAAAGGAAGATGCACTGTAGTGTACAAAAACACCTCCAAATTTTTATTGGTGCAGAGTACACAAAAGGTGCGGAGTACACAAAAGTATCAAATGTTTCAGAGGTCTCACGCCTCTTTTATCGGTGATCAGGTACAGGACAAAAGAGGCATGAGACCTCTGAAACTTTTGATCCTTTTGTGTACTTTGCACCAATAAAAATTTGGAGGTAATTTTTGCACACCGCACATCCTTTCTTTCCAATATTGGCTTCTACTTCACTCACGTGATTAACTGAAGATAGCACAGACTAAGGAGTTTACATAAATTTCAAAAGATCATATAAAGAGTATATTGAACCCCTAATCCATAGAGTAAAAAATATAAGCTGTCACATGTATAGCTGATGCATGGTTCAAGTGGCTCTTGGCAATGCCTCTGGTGTTTATCAGAATTTAAATTGAATGAGAACTAGTCACTTTAAATGTCCTTTTTATTTTATATGCAAAACAAGTCACCCAAAGACTTAAGTGGAACTAATTAACCTAGTTATCAACCTCTGCTTAATTCAAAAGAACATATGATAACCACAAGTTTAATACCACACCAAGGGATTTGGGGTGATAGTTCTGTAAGGAGCCTGGTCCCAAGCGTGGTTCCAGCAGGGTGGACCTGGAATGATGTTACAATTTAGATTTGTGTGTGGAGCTTGTCTGGTGTGGGCTTGGTTTGAGCAGATAAGGGGCAAGCTTACGAGAAATGCAGTTCAAATATGCTGTTGATTCTTGGTAAAATAACTAGCTTTGCGAACAGTAAAACATTTTGGGGGTTTATTTAAGGGCTCATTCATGCTCACAAGTGCATTTCACAACTGACACTTTTCCCCACAGTGAGATGTACCCAAAACAACTTTCAGTAAATGTATTAGTGTCAAATTGTGTTCTGTACACCATATAATTGCACTTGACACCACTCAGTCCTTCCTGCCTTACATTCTGAACTGGGTCCTGCTGTGATTATTGATACAGAGGATCCCTCCCTGGACCTATTGCCACGTCCTGACCAAGCTCATGTGTCAATAGTTGCCGTGCACTACATAATTACACACAGGTGTCTCTAGCACAGCAACCACCAGAAATACCCCCAGGCAGACTTTCAAAATATTTGGTGCAACTGTGGTTAACATGGCTCAGTTCCACCAAGCAGACTACCTCATGTTTTGAGTCTGACCAGGACACAATCTACAAGTAATTTGAATGTTCCTTCTGTAAGTGTGTGTATTTCCTCCCTAGGATAGGCTATTTGATAAAACTGACCAGAGTGTGATAGGTACCTTAGAAAGTATACTCTATCAGGGTAGTGAAAGATGTATAATCCCTGTAAATATCAATGAGCTGATTTTCCCTGTTTTGTTTTGGGTCTATGGGGGACTTTTTTGTTGCAGTGACTTTTTTTATGCCAACTTTTTTGTAGCTGAATACATTATAGTCTAGAGGTGATTTTGTTTCTCAGTCCAATTGCATTAAAATCAGTGGGTTTTTTTGTTCAAGTTTATTCTCACATCAAGTGAATTTAAAGGCATTGTTCAGGGTAAAAATAAAAACTGGGTAAATAGTACAGTATGTGAAAAAAAAAATGTTTCTAATATTGTTAGTGAAGAGAAACAGAGCAGATTTTCCATGAGTGGTCAAACAAATGTACATATCACTACCTGTAAAGTGCTGTAGAATATTGTTACTGTATGTGTTATATCTTGGTGCTATATAAATAATAATCAATACTAATTATACACATTTCCTCACATGCACTCCCGTAAACCAGCTTACGATGCAGGAGTCAGTAGATTATAAAACATCATATTACCCCACACTCACAGGTCTTTGGTGGTGAACAAAGAAATGCAAGTTTATTAAACTGGTTCAAAGACCTGTAAGTGTGGTGTAATGATATTTTTTATAGATATATAGATAGATATATACACCAATATAAGAAAATAATAAAAGTAAAAGTACTGTTTTATTATTACACAGAAAAAGGAAATAATAAAAAAAAGGAATTTAGAAAGTGATTTTTTTTTGGATAAGACAAATATTGTAATGTATTCCCACATTCCCCTGGGTTACTTTTTAAAGTTGGGAACAGTATAATCCTGTCTCACACACACACACCCCTTCTTAACACAGAATATTAAGGAAGAATGGATCTATTCTAAAAGAAGCAACCCCCCGAGGGATTAGCAAGGAACAGCACACTGTTTTTAACATTTGGGATATAACATGATATATTCAAGAAGTGTCTTAAAAAGGATCCTCTATTTAAATCTAGATTTTATTTAGATATATGTACATATTTTAATAGTGACACATGACTTTGAATAATGGATAGCTCTAGGGAAGTAGCCTTCTGAACAAGCTTGAATACAGGGCCCAGTGGTTGTGTTACTGCAATCTGTGCCCTTATGGCCAGGGGGTCATTGTAACAAGATACTGTATGAGTCAGAATAAAGGGCAAGTAATACAAATAATAATAAAAAGCCTTATTGCATTTACATGGTATTTTTGTTTTAAGGGATTCTTGAGAGGAAATTAAAGAAATAACTTATTTTAATTTACATTGCTTTTTTTTGCTGAGAATGTTGCTTGAATACCTAGAAGCTTGAAACACAATGTGTTGATTAAATGTAAATAATATACAGTTAATAGAGATGTAGATATGTACGCTTTTAGAGGCACACGTCAGTAATGGTGGATATGCTGAAGAATCTAATCAGTTTATAAGTTTCAGGTAGTAAATGTGTCTGCCAATATGGATGGATTTTAATTAACTAGAGAAGAGAAAGAATCATTATGTGGTCATCAAAGGGGGAAAAAGCCTATTGTTACATGGAACATTAACAAGCGATTGAGCCAAATTCATGACAAACACTATAAATGATGCTTAATGATAACCATGCTTTATGGTGACAGTTTAAAGGAAAATTACTGTAACTGCAGTATAGAAATACACCATATGAAAATACTTATTTAGAATATGTGTTTGCATGGTTTTTGGAGTGCATGGAGGAAAGATGGTAAGGGGGTTCTCCTTTTGTCCATTCAAGGGATTTTGGCCACTTGTGGGTAGCAACAGGGAATGCTGAATATTACAGATGGAATTAAAATAGATCAATAATGGTAACACTTTAGGCTCATTTCTAAACAGTGCAAAGTTCAGATTGCAAAACAAGAACACATATTTGTTATACTCCCAATACAGAGTTTTCACCAAAACACTTTCATAAAGTCAATAATAGTGCCCATAAAGTTTTTAACACTATACACTCTATATTGAAGACAGTATGGACACTTAGGGGCAGATTTACTATTGGTCAAATTTGAAGGTTTTTACCACAATTCGATCGATCAACAATCAAATAAAAAAAATTTGATTGAACGATTCAAACTATTATAACCATTCAATCGAATTTTTTTATTTGATCTAAAAGGGTAAAAAAAAACCCTATGGGAGTTTCCCATAGTGTTTAATAGCAATTTGGTAGGTTTAATCTGGCAATCTAGGCAAGTAATTCAACTAACGAATATTCAAATATAATTTTTTTTTCCAATATCTTTGTTTATTTGTTTTTGTAAATAAAGCATACATCATTAACAATGAGTTAAAGTTGTCTTTGTGTAATTTTTACATATTAAACAATATATAGGCAAATGTGTATTTTAAGACTTTCATGAATCATATTCATACTGAATATATCGCAAATAATAAAAAAGAAAAAAAAAAAAAAAAAAAAAAAAAAAAGAAAAAAAAAATGTCCTTATTATATGAAGCTTGAGACTAATACAAGTATGACAAATGGTATACTTATGTATGATAAAATGTCAATATTTGGTCCTGAGATTCCATTATATGTAGACTTAAAAAGTCAAACTTTTGCTGAAGTTTTGGGGCAGGTTAAACTTTGACAGAAAGGAGGAAGATTTTTTGTAATCTACCCAAGGTTATAGATCTCCCTTTTGTTCTCTACTATCGCTGTTAAGTGATGCATTTCCTGTATATAATTAAGTCTTGATATAAATTGAGTTACAGAAAGTGTGGGGGAAATCCAATTTAATGCTATGACCCACCTTGCAGCTGACCATATTTGTAATAGCAAGCAATAGCAAGCAATTAGCATTTTTACTTAATCCTGGAAAGGTATTATTTAGCAAAATATATTCAGGGGCTTGTGTTATTTGTTTGTTACATATTTCTGATGCCATCTGCACTATAGTATTCAAGAAATTTTCCACAATTGGCAGGTCCACAATGAGTGTTTGTAATCCCCTATCTCCCAACAACTGCAATAACCGTTTGGAGCTGAGGTAGACCATATAGTGTGCCATCTTTTAGGGGTAAAATACCATCTTGAGATTACTTTGTAAGCCATTTCTCATATTGTAATGTTAGGAGATATCTTATGTGTTAGTTGTAATGTTTTAGACCAGTTTTTGGTTGACTATTTAAGTTAAAATCCTTTTCCCACGCTTTCATAAAGGTAGTATGCAAAAAAATCCAGCAGCACACTGTTGCAATTTGCCAAAGTGCAGAAAAGTGATTTATTCAGCCCATAAACATACAAAGCGGCAACGTTTCGGGCCTACCAAGCTCTTTTTCAAGCCAAACGTTGCCGCTTTGTATGTTTATGGGCTGAATAAATCACTTTTCTGCACTTTGGCAAATTGCAACAGTGTGCTGCTGGATTTTTTTGCATGTATCCTTATGGCCCGGTGACAGGCACGGGTCCTTCAGTACAGCACCTGACACTACAACGGTGGATTTTTTGTGAGGTGAGCACTCCATTATAAGTGACTTCATAAAGGTAGTAGTCTGACTTGATGGAGTCTCAATTAATATTATGGAGTATATTGTTGAAATATTCCCTTTAGTCTGTGATACATTTCTACAGAGATTTTCTATTATTGATCCTGTAAGAGAGGGTTTTTGTTGTAGTTGTGAGAAATAGAAATTAGACAATTGAGAGTACCGTAAAAATTCTCTGGGAGGAATCGCTAATGTATATTTCAGTATAGTCCAAGATTTAAAACCATTAATGGATAACAAATCATATAGGTTAATGACTTTTTGGAGAAGTCCACCATTGAAAATCTTTATGGGTTAACCCTGGGGGAAAATTCGGGTTCCCTATCAAAGTCTGCATATAGCTTTTTATAGCTGTCAGGATTAATTTTCTTTTTATAGTTTGCCAAAGTTATAGGTGAAATTTTACAATAGGATTTGTAATGGTATATTTTTGAATTTTATTTGTGATTAACCACATCAAAGATGACACTTTCAAGGGATAAATTAAATCATTCTCAATATCCACCCATTGTAATGTGCCAGGGGTATTGTGCCATTGTATTATATGTGCTACTCTGGCCAACCAGTAGTAATTTCTCATGTTGGGGACCTTGAGGCCGCCTTGCAATGCGGATCGATATAGCATAGTTTTATTAATCAATGGTATTTATGTTTCCATATGAATTGCCAAATTTGTCTTTGCAAACTTGTGTCATTCTTATGGCTGCTATGCATCCAAACCATGATATGTGTAAGTCCTTCCATTCTGTTAAGAGACGTTGCAGCTTTTTATATATTGTGGGAAAATTATATGAATAAAGAGTCTGGTACTTTTTTGTGATTTTAACTAGTAATTAATCCACTGTAGTTGTTCCCCAATTATTCGAATAGAATTTCATTCGAATTATTTTTCAAAATTCGATGGTCGAAATGGCCTTCAAAATATTCGAAAATTCAAATCCTTCACACGAATTTAGTAAATCTGCCCCTTATTATTATGAGCTTTATGAAGGGGATGAAGTATCCATTTGTCAGAATATCTGCTGTGTGATTAGAGACAGTGGAGACAAGCCCTTTAATCATGTGGTAAACACCCTATTCAGGTGGTAAACACCCCAAGCAACTTTTTTTAAAGTTTGATTTTTAGGTTTAATTTTAACAAGTAAGAAAGTAGAATAAATAATAAAAGGGAAAAGAGAAATGGGGGAAGTTACGGGGAGGGGTGACTGGAAACTTTGCCCATAGACGGGTAGGGTCCAGATGCTCTGAAATTTGTTTGGGTATCCTCTGGCAAAGTAGATGAGTTTGTACAGTTTTAACTGTTAAGTGATAGGGGCAACAGGCCCTTCAAGTGCAACCTTTTTTTAGCATAGAACAGAAGAAGTCTTATTAAGGGGCACATTTATCAATGGTTGAATTTTGAAGTGAAAAAACTTCCAAATTCGACAATAAAATAATTTTAAAAGTATTTTTTTGATCGAATAAAACTGGTTTAAATCATTATATTCAACCGTTTTTTACCAAAAAATTTAGATTTTCAAAAACACTCCTTAAAGGTTCTAGGAGGTCCCCCATAGACTAAAACTGCAATTCATCAGGTTTAAGCTGGTGAAGGGTCGAATTCAAAATTTTTATCGATTGTTTTTTAATTCTAATCAATTTTTTTAATTTGAAACAAATTTTGGCCTATTCAATTTTTTAAATTCAGATTTTCACTTTGACCCTTGATAAATATGCCCCTAAGTGTTTGGTGTGTACTTTAGTCAAGTCACGAAGTTCACAACTTGGCTGCAGAATTCCTGTACACCAGGGCAGTTCCGTAATAGGTGCAGAACATTAGCAGTGCGGGCATTGCAACTCTGGAGAGCCAATCCTCCCCACATTATGTATTTTTTTAGGTGTGACATATGTTTAATGGATAATTTTGGAATTATATGTTTGTCTCTTGTAGTACTAAAGGTTGGTGACAGTAGTCTATAATTTCTTTGCAGTCATTGAAATCTAATTAGACCCCACTAGCTTCTCACTTTACTTTACCCTACTGTACCCTACTGAACTTTACAATCTGTACTTTACTAGGTGTGCACCGAATTTGGTTTGGTAGCTGAAAACAGTGCTGAGCAGAGGTGAGTAGTCTACACATACCTATATTCTGAAATGTCATTCCGATAGAGAAATTGCCGAAGGTGAGGCAGGATGTGTAATATCAGTTTGTATAGAAGTGATCAATACACTTCACTCCTAGCTTAGTCCAGGCTCCTGCGTCAGGGAATGCTTTGGTGCGAGTGATCATTGTTGCCCCACAGTGAGCTACAGGTAACTATAACAGTTTTATTAATTAAGTGTACCATAGCAGCTCAAACCATTTTGGTGGCTTCTAAGCCTGGCAATAAAGGACTAATGTCTTTCTGGATTGCTGCATATGGGCATTATGTAAACTTTTGACCGAGGCAGGGTACAGGTCTTCCATAACTGAGGCTGGGTTTTCAGCATCAAATACCTTACACTTAGGGGCAGATTTACTAACGGTAAAATTTCAAATAGAAAAAAAATTGAAATTCGACCATCAAATTTTTTGGGGGGGGGGACATTTTTGATCGAAACTGGACCAAACAGGTCAATGCATTGATCAATTCAAACGATTCAAACAATTTCAACCAAAATCCTTCAAATTCTTAGGACTTAGAAAAATTTTCAGGACTGGCTCTAGGAGGTCCCCCATAGGCTAAAATGGCAATTTGGGAGCTTTAAGGTGGTGAAGTGTTGAATTTGAAGGATTTTAAAGGGCCAGTACTTTGAAATTCTAATTTTCAAATTTTTTTCAATTCAAATCGAATTTTGTGCTATTCGATTGTTGAAGTAGCCCGAGTTCTATGAGGTCCCCCATAGGCAAAATGACAATTTGGCAGCTTTAAGGTGGAGAAGTTTCAAAGTCAAAGGATTTTAAAGTGCCAGTACTTCGAAATTTTGAATTTTGGGCTATTCAATACTCAAAGTAGCCAAAAATTACTTCGAAATTTAAATTTTTTGAATTTTATTTAAATATTCACTTCGACCCTCAGTAAATCTGCCCCATAGTTAATGTGCCCCTTAGCCACATGAGAGCATTGGGAGGCAAATAATACAGTTCACAATTCGAGAACTGATTTTGGGGGGTCATTAAGAGTACCTGAGCAACTAGTGTGTGCAACTCTTGTTTACAGCAATTAGAATTCATAAGGTCCATCGGAAAAACTGACTGTAGATATTGTGATACGTTTGCATATTCCCTTGTACCATGGATGTTAATGAATGTTATGTATGATTTTATCACAGTGAAAAAATAAAAACAAATGTAACCTTGCACAACCATGTTTAAAATACAGGCTGATGCTGATATTGTCAAATATGTTCCCCCGTGCTGAGCATGGTTCAATTATAGCAGTCAAAAGCATAGTGAAAAAGGGCTGTAACATTCAACTTGGTCCTATCAAGTGATAAAGGGCACATGCACACTAAATTATTCCAATTTCATAGATATAGAGTGAATTTATTATAATGTGCAAAGATTGAAGTTGTTAAAATCGAGTCAGTTACAAACTCTGTTAGTACTTTTATATGAATAAGCAATATTTGTATGCACATAGTTCATACCTTGGTCATAGACTTATACTTCAAGAAACTACATTTAGAAAGAATTATCAAAGTGATAATGCATTGACTAACACAAGCCAATAAATGAAACTGGTAATGTAGAATGCTCCCTAGCAAAAAATAGATACACTCTCCTATCACAAACAGTTATATAAACATCAGCTCAGCTGGGTGCCCTCTTACAAAATATCTTCAACCTCCCACTTATCTAAAGACATTAATTCCCTCTGATTCTTGCTCTTAGTACAAGCCTGAAAGAATTTTGTGGCAGAGAGATCAATATGTTACTGTACAAATAGCAAAGTGAAGGCAAAAACAAATTGCTGCTTTTTCCTCTATAGTGTATTTTGCTTGAGCATGATGAAAGACTGAAGGTCTCGGAATCTAAAAACCAGAAAAATGAGAAGTGTAGCAGAGATCCAAAGATTATCCACTGGAAAAGTAAAGATATTTGTGTAGCACTGTCACCACCTAGATTCCATTGACTTTAGCTTAGGGCAAGATGATGTTATGAATTAGCTGCTCTGTTGTTCCACTTACCTTTTCAGCAATGGGTGATTTTGACTTAAAATGCAAAATATTGAATTTTGGCATTGAAATCCACTGCATCTGCCTGCACCTGAGAGCAGGGGCAATCCTGGCTCCTCCACCGATTGAGGCAGCTTGCCATTGCTGCTGCCCTCCCTGCTCTAACCTTTTTGCACCAGAGTGGGGGTCCAGGAGGGGAGCTGAGAGGGCCAGGATGCCAGCAGAGAGCGCATAATTGCGCTCTGCGCTAGAAGAGCCAAATTTCTGGTTTGAAAAGCTCCTGGCACCTAGTCGGGTGCTGCCACCTGAGACAAGTTTCTCAACTTGCCTCATTGGTGGATCTCCCCTGCCTGAGAGTATGTGGTCTCGATGTGGTTTCTTCTTTGAAAATGTTCCTATTTATTGCAATAGCGGGGCATATCACATTCACATTACCAACTTTCAGTTCCACTTTTGGTCAGTATAGTTAAGAATTATAATTTGCCATCTTCTGAGTCCATATTGATCTGAAATGAATATTAGACCACCTGTAATCAGCATTGGACTGGACTAGTGATGAGCAAATTTTTTTCACCAGGCAGGGATTCACACAGAAATTCTGCATTTCGACCATCAGTGGATTGCTTTTGCAAAACTACAACAAATATTTGCCATTTGAATGCATGCGGAGTGAGATAAACACCCATTGACTCTAATAGTAATAACTTTAATGCATTTCATTATTTTTTGTTGTTTTGCTAATTTTTTGGCTAACCAAAATGGGCAGATTCGTTCATCCTAGTCTTGGCCCATCATATCTGCTACATTAAGGGCCTGAAGATACCCTCAAGACTCCCTGCAATGCCCACCACAGCCTCAACTCCTCTCTACCCCCTTCCAACCCCAGCCCATACTTAATTATTTCTTCAAATTTGTATTCGATCGTCGAATGAACGAATATCAAATAAAAGGTAGCCTAGAACTATTCGATTAACATTCGAAAATCGAATGCTAATCGAATATCAAGTAGAAACAAATTTTTTAGGGGAATAATAGTAAATTTGCCCCCAAGTATGTGTTGCTTAAGCATTCATTTTGAGGTATAATTTTCCTTTAAGTACAATTTAACAGAACCATTTGGCTATCTAGGGACCCTTTTATATAATCAGACGACAGATGATTAATATACCATTGCAAAGAGTTTATATCTGTGCAGCCACCAATAAACATGGGGTCTTTAGCCTTACATTTATAAAAATGCCCAGAGCCCTTGCTGTTTTATCTATTGCATTTGTGTAAGGCTCAACTTGATGAGTTTATCTCTTTTTTGAAACTTAACTACTTATTCATGGATGGTGCACATTGCTGCTTCTTTATACATTAATGTTCATGACAACAATCCTAAGCCATATATATGAATACAAATTGGGAGATGAGGTGCTGAGATGCTGAGAGTCCATTACAGATATTGCCTTTATTTTGTTTTTATTGTTTTTCTTTTGCCATGATCCCTGTGGTGTTTTCAGTTACGTAAACACGGCAGCTGTGAATTTAATTTACATCTGGGTAAAAAAAAAAGAAGAAATGCACACATATGTTTATCAGGAAAATCAGCATCTGTAGCTATTCCCCAGCAGGAATTCTCATTCTGTATGAAAATGCTTTATTTGACTGCATCTTCCTAGTACCCGGCAAGATATCATTTTTCCAGAAGCACAAATCATCCTGTCATTCAGATCTCCTGCAAAGTGATGTATTACCTAAGTAAGGCCGGTATGCTCACAGGTGGCTCTGAACCAAGGCAAGCTGCATGCAATTGGAAACTTGCAAAATTGTTGATTACAGATGATGGCCATGGAGCGCTTCCCAAGATACCTGAAATTATGCTGGTCTTCTTCCCTCTCTTTTGTTCATTGAAATCAGCAGGCAGCAAAAGTCAATTGTCTAGTCTCATCAGATTCCACCCAGAGCATATACACCACTCTAAGAGCAGGCAGATCTTATAAAGCCTTTGTGAAAGAAGAACATATTGTGCTGGTGTCATGCTTTGTAAACAGGGGAGAGACAGAGAATATTTGTACAGGTATTAATATTAGTGGAGATAATAATGAAAAATGAGTCCTTCTAACACTTCATCTTATCTGAAATAGTTCAAGCTTTTGCCATATCCTGTGCTTTGGGATTTTAACTCTGACAGGTATTTGTTCGCCTGATTATTTCCTAATTTATGCAACAGTAAGTTGCTGATGTTTTTCAGCCTGTCATGTATGATAAATACTGAATGGAAACTCCTAGTTATAGTTGCAAATAGCTTTAATATAATTGTGCTGTATGCTGTTATTATCTTTGATTTATTAAGCCCTTGGATTTGAAGAAGACAGCAATTCGATTATTTGAAGTTAGGACCTGTATTTGTAATGCATATCCTTCTGACAAATGCACTTTTTTCCTTATTAACCGCAAACTCTTTAAACGTCTAGTTAACACAACTGCAATGTGCAAAACTCGGCAAACAGGTACATACTGTAACTGAATGCTGATTCATATACTTGAGTCCATACATCTTTTGCAACTTTCCGGGAGCATCTATGCACCTGCCAAGTTAAAAGTTAAAGGAGAAATAAAGGTTAACAAATACATAGGTTAGAACATTTTACATTTAGCATCATGTGCAAATAGCCACAGACTTTTCATTTGAGATTGCAGAGACCTGCGACTTTTTGCCAATACAATGCTGACTGTGTTAGCCAGTGGTGAGGGGTGAAGAGAGACAGGTGGGTGTCCACCACTCCTGCCCCCCTACCTGCCACTAATTTGTATCTAAGAATGATGTGGAAGGAGGCACAGCCCACATTGGGGTACTGCCTTTAACTCCTCATGCTGCTCTCTGAAAGGGGCATTTTTGATCCTGTGCTCCATGCATAGAGAAACAATACCCAGAAGTACAAGCACTGTTAAATGAACAGTAAAGGGTTATCTCTTGTGCTCATTTGTGCTCTTGCACTTGTGTCCCAGGGCTGTCACTGACACTCCAAACAAGATCAAAGATGTCAAACTCCTCTGAACGGCTTTGAAGATCATTAACATCCGCTGAATAATAATAATAATAATGGTCTGCTGAACCGCTGGGCTGGTACAGTAAGTTTAGCATGTAAATATACATTTATAGTGTGTTGAAAAAGCAGTAGTCCAGCTTTGGATTGATACTCAATCCATGGCTCTCAAAAATAGCTGCACCTTCAGCTCAGAAGTTGGGACACAGAGTTCCTCAGTTTCAATAACATGAACACATAACAAATGTAAATAACTGAATTATAAAGACATACATTATGTCCACTTAACATGCTGGGATCACAGCCTTACACCCTGTAGGCAGAGTCTATACATTATGAAAACTATTACCAAGCAATAACAAAATTAATTCAAAACCCATTCTCAGTGACCATAAACAGTGGTCATTCTGCTTAATACCTGCTACAGATATTTTATGCCTGCACTACTCATTCTTGATTCATTTGTTTCACTGCAGCCCAGAATGATATTGCTGGCAAATGATATACCTCACAGCAGCTGACAGGAGGCTTTTGTATAGTTGTGTTTCATTTATAATGTAATCTTTCTTTCTTCCTCCGCTAAAATCGCATTTCCCCTCCTACCATAATAAACTCACATCCAATCTTCCCACTATATATTAACAATGCAACTTTTGATATACCATTGTCAGGAAGCATGGAGGTATCTCTGCGGGAATATATTACAATCTAATTTTAGAGAAATTGCCCGTGGCTAGATCGAGCAGGGTCTCATCTAAAAATAAGTCTCTAAATTCAGATGTCAGCACCTTCACTCACAAAAGCTTCTCTGAATGTCCAGAGCCTGAACAAAAGTATTTCTTCTGTGCTATCATAGGCTCACAGAGGCACACACATATATACTTGTTTATTAACAGGCATCATTTTGATTTTGTGTAATCACTGAGAGAAATTGTAATTTGATCTTATTTTGTTAAAATAGTTTCAATTGAAATATTTTTTTTTATTGCAAATTATACTCATGTATAAATTATGAATCTGCATTATTGACATAATCTATTATATTATATCATGATATCTATCATCTATCTCTTATATACCTCAATAATAACATTGCTAATTTTCAATAAAAAAAGCCAATTGTCTATCAAGTTCAAGTCATCTCTATATATATGTATATAAAATAAAGTTTGCATTTAACCCTTTGAGATGCTTACCCACCCCATATATAATAAAAGGCAATGATTTATTTTTAAAAAAACAAGTTGACTTTTTTCTCAAGATGAGAAAACTGCAGATTAAAAAAGTAAGAATAGTCAGTAAGAATTTATTAGAGAAAAACTAAAATGAAAAGTTGTAAAGCATGTATAGACATGAATGGGAATATAATCTAACAACTTTAAGCTATTTATAGGGATGAGCAAAATATTTTGCAACAATAGCCACCCACAGACTCTAATGTTTAGTAAAGAAAAGTCATGCGGTTTGAAAAATGTTGTGAACAAGTTCAATTTGTTTGTGTAATTTTTTTCCATTTCACAAATTTTCATTGAAACAATAAAGGCCAGCTTTTCCCATCACTAGTTGTTTATTTTCCCAGTTTATTAAAACATTCAACTGTTTTAGCCTTAAAACCTTAGAAAATGAATGTAACAATGTGATTCTCACTTGTCTGAAAGTTCTTTTCCTTGAAAAATTCACCCGAGAATGATTATGTATATTTTTGATTAAAAGAAACATGTTACATAAAAAACAAGAATGTACCAGTGCATTAAACTCTTTTAGATATACAAGGAAAGTGCTTTAAAAAGTAGTGTTTCTGGTTATTTTATTGAAAATTTCTGCAAAAACCCAACTAGCCCCGCCTGTCTGTTTCACTTCCTGCCTGCTGAATTCTCTGGCTATCCAGGGGAACAAGCTGCAGCAGCACTGCACTGTAGGATAAGAACCAATCAGTAGGTAGACTGACCCTATAGGGAACTGAAGCCTGTCTTTGCTTGTGTGACTGCAAGGCTGTAATTGGCTGTCCCCCTCCTATTGTGTTTCTGGCAGAGACTGTTAGGACACTCACACTACTAATTTAAAACACAGACAGGGACCAGAGGAAATCTATGGGGAGCTCAATGAAAGATAACATTAATTTACACCCAAAAGTAAAACCAGTACATTATAGTTTTTTTGTTGGTGCTTTTTCCACACTCATGTTTTGCCAGTGCCAGCTAACATTTTAATAATTAAGGTCATAGGTTTATCTAGGAGCAGTAATCCATAGTGACCAATAAGACGTATGCTTTTGTCAGGTTGAGCCACAGTTGAGCCAGAGAGAAGTTTTGTAGACAAGAATGAGCAGAGGAAAGGCAAGGCTATGGTCAGAAGCAGAGCAAAGGTTGCGTGTAGGAGTTATGTGGAGATTAGAGATGAAATATAGGGAGGGGGCTCACTGTTAAGGACCTTAAATGTAGTTTAAATTTTATTCTAGAGGCAGGGCCAGAACTCGGGGGGGGGTTCCAGGGACAGGTGCACGCTCTCTCCCCTCTGTCACTCACCCTCCCTCTGGCAATGTCTCGGGAGGGGGGAGCTCCGGGGAAGTGCACATAACGTGCACAGCGCGCGCGCACGGATAGGGGGGCGGGGAAAGTGCAGTGGAACCTGGGGCGCCAGGTCTATTTGGCCCGGCACTGTCTAGAGGAGATTGGGAGACAGTGAAAAGACATGCATATAGAAAAAATGCGTGCCAAAACATGTGCAATGTCAGCGTGTGACGCATGATGTGATTGCATGTTTTCGCACTAGAATTGGTTTTAAAAGGATGCCAGAAGCCTACATCCTTGCCCGATTATATACTCCTTAGTGTTCCTGGGTGTGATTTTGGATTGTTACTCTGACCTTCAACCGTCTGCCTGTACCCTCACCTTGAAACTTCACAGCCTGAACTGACCGTTGCCTGGATTGACTATTCTTCTACCTAACACTTCTGGTACCACAAACTTTACCTTATACTAAGCTTCTTCCTTGGTCCGCACTTCAACAGAGCCCTCGGCCTTGACAGTAGTAGAGAGCAAGAACAGAAGGGCGCCTAGAAAAGAGCGTTGAGCAAATTCACTAAAGGGCAAAGCATCTAGTGCTAATTCACCAGTGTGACCTCAATTCTCAACTTCGCCGATTCACTAACACTGTCCCTGGTGAAAATTCACAATCGAAGTAGATAGACTAGCGCAACTTCGCACCCTTACGCCAGGCAAAGTTGCGCACTGACAAAGGGACGTAACTACTCTAATTCACTAAGATGAACATTTTTCTGAATGTTACCTCTTATGCTAGACATTACTTTGCCAGGTCAGACCTGGCGAAGTTCAATACAATAGATAGTAGTTTGAAAAAAAACTTGACATTTTTTCTAAGTCCCAAAAAACGCTTGCGTCTTTTACCTTATGTAGGGTGATAGGCTAAAAAATACCGACTTTTTTTGGGGGTTACCCTCCTTCCCCCACTACATTTCCTAACATATGGCAACTCAACTATACAGTGGGAACATGTTTAGGGCAATAGGACAACTTTCCTGGGCTTGTGTAGTGTAATGTAGTACACCTCTATTATACTTTCAACTTTGGCCGTATGCAAATTAGGCATCCCTAGCGTAAATGCGCTTTGCCTGGCGAAGTAATGGTAGCTCTACTTCGCTACCGTTCGACACCCTAAGCGCAAATTCGCATCTTAGTTTATTTACGTAGCGCTGGTGAAAATTTGCCTGTCAAAGTGCGGAAAACACTGACGCTAGCACATTTTCGCGCTTTAGTGAATTTGCCCCAGAGAGAGGGAATGTAATAGAGATAGAGTTAGAGAAGGCAACTTTAAATGAACGGTCAGACAGATAAGATGTAAACAATGCCAGCTGAGTAAAGAATGTCTAGGAGGAGTGTCAAAGGCTGCAGAATGATCTAGAAGGATTAGTATGGAATAGGGACCTTTAGACTTAGCCAGTAGAAAATCATTGGTTACTTTGGTGAGTGCCGTTTCAGTTGAGTGTGATGAGCTGAAGCCAGATTGCAGGGGGTCAAGAAGGGAGTTGTGAGTGAGATGCTGGATCGGGTGTTTGTAAACAAGTGTTTCAAGTAATTTGGATGAAAATGGAAAAGGTAAACTGGACGATAGTTAGCGGGAGAGCTGAGATCAAGGGAAATTGTTTTGAGGATAGGAGTACTTAGCGCTTGTTTGTATAAGGATGGAAAAGTATCAGTAGAGAGTGAAAGGTTAAATAGGTGGGCAAGTGCAGGAGAGGAATTTGGGCATGGAGCAGAGAATCAGGTGAAATATGGACAGGAACTCTCAAGAAAGCAGGCTGGGTCATGCTGACAGACTTCAGTGATCAAGCAAGGAACAATTGTCTGGCTTATAAAGGGTCTAAATTATTTGAAACTTATAAGGTGGATGGAATGAAACGGAATGAATACAATAGGTTTATAAGGAGAAGTAAAACGTCCCAAAAATACAAACATCACAGTCCAAATCCCGGTTGGGGATCTTGATTGGTTGCTTGATTGGTTGCTATGGGTTATGGGTTACTTTCAACTTTGCGCCGTATGCAAATTAGGCATCGCTAGCGTAAATGCTATTTGCCTGGCGAAGTAATGGTAGCGCTACCGCACCCTGAGAGCAAATTCGCATCTTAGTTTATTTACGTAGCGCTGGTGAAAATTTGCCTGGCAAAGTGCAGCAAACGTCGCCACCCTGAGCGCAAATTCGCATCTTAGTTTATTTACATAGCCCTGGTGAAAATTTGCCTGGCAAAGTGCGGCAAACGCCGGCCATGAGGCAAGGTGAGACCCTTGCCTCAGGCAGCACAGAGCGGCCTGTTACCAGGGGCGGCAAAAAGCTGCTTCTGGTAACTTTAAGAGCTGAATTTCCATTTTTTTAAATGGAAATTTGGCTCTTCTGGGGCAGTGAGTGCAATAGCGCTCGCTGAAGTAGCGATATGGCCACTCCTCCACCCACTCCGACGCTAGTTAGAAGCGCAGAGCAGGAGGGGGGGCTGCATCGGGGCTGCTTCCTCAGGCAGCAGCAGCCCCTGAAACGCACCTGGGGTTAAGGCTCCTGATGTATCTTAGGGGCCATTTGATTAAACTGCAAAATTTTCAGGTGGGGATTTTGATGCCAAATATCTGAAAAGGTCGCTGTAAAAAATGAAACTTTTCGGGGATTTATTACAAATCTTCGACTATCTGAATCGAAAAATGCTTCAGTCAAAACCAAAACCAAATTCATGTAGATGTCAATGTCACAACTGGAAGATTTTTTATTCTTGGTTTTAGAGGTTCTCATATTTTTGACAGCGGCTTTTTTGCAAAAATATGAAAAAGTTGTAGTTATTGTATGACAAGTCGAAAAAGTTTCAGTTTTTACAACTTTTCTGTGACTTTTCCTATTTGTGCTTTTTCAGTTTGAATATTTTCATACATTTCATGACATTTGTGGTATTAGAGAAAATGGTTTTATAGAAAGTGAGTTTAGTCGTGGTTTCAAAGACTTTCTCATCACATTAAGCTGTGCTGATGGCTTATGCTTGTTCTCAACATCAAATCAGTTTTCCCAACATTAGATAGGCCACATGGACAAGATATTATATAAGGCACAAATGTGGCTGTACAGGTTATTCTGTTTTTATTCCTAATCATCAGTTCTTGGATGAGTGATCCATAATTATTAATAGGGAACATATCTGCAAGCGGTAGAGCCGTTACATGTAATACTACCCTTATTTAATTGTATATTGAACATTGGGGGGGTTTAGTATAACATCTAATCCTGTCTGTTTTGACCTATAAGTAGTGATGGGCAAATCTCCCCCATTTCGCTTCGCCGAAAAATAAGCGAATTTCCATCAAATTTTGCGAATTGGCGGAAAAATTTGCGAAACGAAACGAGTCGCGTTTTTGACGCTCGTCACGTAGTTTTTGTCGCATCATTTTAGCTGCGTCGTTTTCGCCGCGCATCGCGTCATTTTCGTCGCGTCAAAAATTTTTGCTGGCGTTTCGCGAATTTATTCGCCAGTGGCGAATCGCGGTAATTCGCCGAGAATCCGTCTCTGGCGAATAAATTTGCCCATCACTACCTATAAGTCACTACTGGGTATGCACTATATATATAATTGGCTTAGGGATATAATTTAAACCCCTAGATGTATAGCTAGAAATAGAAGAATACATATAGAATGTATTATTTATTGAATCTTTGAGGCTCCAGTTGTATATTTAAAAGAAAGAAATTGGTTGCTGCTGGTTAATGAACTGTTTATCTCTAGTAACAGCCATCAGCTTTGTAACATTCAATATAGCTTATTCAACCAACTCTTTTTTGTTTGTGGATACACAGGTCTTAGAGAAAGATCAAACTATAGTGACCAAAACATTAGAATTTTTCATTTAGTTGAATATAATTCAATCATGGTTACAAATGATTTTGGCTTACACTGTATATAAATATATATGATATATACATAAATATATACTCTACATGTCTCTTTTTGGCTCTCTACTTTGCTATTGTATCTTTTTAACTATTTTGAACAAAACTTTCTAAATAAAATTTTTTCTATAAGACACATGAATTATTAAAAAAAAACAAGGAAATCTACCCCATAAAAGGTTGAAAAATCCATTAGCCATAAAACAACTAGAGTTTGCAGTGTGATAAACTGCCTAATAACAATTATGCCTTTTTTTACATAGTGTCCTTCATCTTATTACTGAGGATAAGGAATATAAACCTGCACTATGTTATATTAGATAATATACTTTGTACACAAATGTATCCATATCTTTATATAAATGTACATGCACATAAATGATGAACTGCTATTGTGATCCATTTCCAAGTTAACAACATCTGATATTGTCTGTTGGCCTAACTTTATGATTTACAGTATGTACTTGATGTGTCATGACTCATGAATATATAATAATATGAATGAAAGTGATGGTCTTTAATCAATATTTACATCCATTAATATAAAATGCTACACTCCAAGGGCTTCGGTAAAAGATGTTGTTTCGGTCCTTGCCTTAGATCTTTAATAACACTTACATACTTGTATTTAAACATCCATAAGCTTTATATACAGGTATGGGACCTATTATCTAGAGCTTGCTAGATAAAGGGTCTTTCTTTAATTTAGATCTCTATACTTTAAGGGGCCCATTTACTTTGAACTGAGCTTTGATTTTGTCCATGAATGTCTAAGAATTTTTGGTTTTCTTATTTTGCTTAAAAGCTCTACAACTTCCAGATTTATAAAACTTGAAATTTGATCATTGAAAATGGACCGAATAGGTCAGTTCATTCGAATGCATCGTTCGATTTGAATGATTTACAAAAAAAAAAAACATTCAATTTTCAAGGACTTTTCAAAGTTAAGGTTCCCAGACGTCCCCCATAGGCTACAATGGCATTTCAGCAGCTTCAAGGTTTTTGAATTTTTACAATTCAAATCTAAATTTGGGCTATTGGATAGTCACCAAAAATGTCTTCAAAATTAAATTTTAAATTCTGATTTGATTCAAAAATTCACTTCGACTATTAGTAAATCTGCCCCTAAGTGTAAAAAAAACCCATGGAAACTTAGAATAAAATACTTTGCCATGTAAAGTTGTCGAGGTTCTATGGAAGTCAATAGGAGCTGTGCTAACCCTATTGGACCATTATAAATCAATTCAACCTTAAATTCAACTTTACAAAATAGGCTTCTATTCAGGGAATATAATAAAAGTTGGTGATTGAAAAACTATTAACAATCCAAAAAGTTATGCCTTTGCACAAATTAAAAATATCTTTTGCTGACCTCTTCTGATGCAAATTTTATAGTTTGCGCCATTGTGCAGTGAATGTAATATTACTTCTCACTGAAACACTCATGTTAAAATTATGATACCTTCAAGGATTTCTTATTAGTGAGGGATTAAAATTTGCAATGCGCAATCTAAATTAGCAATGCAATAACAGTTTAAGGAAGTTAACCATTTTTCTTCTTATTGATTCAAATTGTTTTTCTCTTTGCTAGTTTTATTAAATTCCCCCATAAGTCTACTAAAAATTATGTAAAAATTAAATAAACCCAATTGGATTATTATGTCTAGGATAAGTGTTATTTATAACTTGGTTGGGATCAAGTCCAAGGTACTGTTTTATTATTGCAGAGTTAATGGAACTATTTTTTTTAAAAATGTGAATACTTTGATTAAAATCTAGTCTATGGAAGATGAACCCGTAATTTGGAGCTTTGTGGAAAACAGGTTTGTAGATGACAGACCCCAAACCTGTATACTGTATATATGAACATTTCTTCTTTAAAAGCTTTGAGTGGGGTCATTAGACTGCCCATTGTTTATCTTAATTAACACGACCAATGTTTCAAAGTGTTTTTTCTTTTGTTTTTGTAAATGTTGAAAACTGAAAAAAATGTAGAACAACATAAAGGAAGTAATCAAACACTTTTTTTGCCATCAAACAGTCAGATTTCAATTTCTACCTACAAGCTTTTAATGTTTAAGATAAGTGCTTTGTATTGATCCATTTTTCCCCTCTCTGAGCAACACAAACTCACATTAAGTTATTTGTGACTAAAATGAATAAGCTGCAGATTTGGATTTTTTTTATAACAAATGTAAATATTTTACTCAACATGTTTGTTCGATTATAAAAACATGCATAAACCTGACCTATATACAAATTACTGTTTTATTTACTGCTTTCCATATATTTCCTATTAATCTCTGGTGCAGGGTTCTCAGCAAATTTTAGGTAATGGCTTTTCATTATAGTACTAAAGGCAAGTACAACCTTTACTCTAAATCTGCTTTCCTAATGCCGTCTACTTTATTTTCTCTCATAAATCGCTTTGGTAAGCCATATCTTTCAACTGTATTGCACTTTGGACCTTAACGTTGATACTATCCTTTTCTTCCAGCTAATTGCTTGGAAAAGAGAACATTCTGTAGGTTTTAAAACTATAGGAGTTTCAAAGAATTTAGTAAACAGGGAAATAAAATGCTAGTTTCTATAATTGTAACTTGGATTGCAAGGATAAATTATTGCAGCCTAACAAAGCAGTTATTTCCATAATTTTGCTGATCTGGACAAAAATAGAATTAATTCTTTTTTGTGGATTTTTTTGCGAAATCTGTTTAATACTCCTGCTTGCTTTACAAAAAAACTTTTTATATGTTATTTCCAGGATGCTTGCCTGTTCTTTATTGTCAACCAGAGGTGTGGGAACAATTATCCATAATGATTAGAATTTCCATAATTTGAATCTTTAAACTGTATGTCTACTAGAAGATTATTTAAACATTAAATGAACCCTATAGGCTGGCTTTGCATCCAATAAGGATTCATTAAAATTTAGTTTAATAATAAAACAGTTGCTTGTATTTGATCTAAAGAGAAAAAGGGAACTATTAAAAAAAAAAAAAACATAATTTGCTGCCTGGGTGCTGCTTCCACATTGTTAGATATACAGAATTATCAAATGACTGCACTCACAGGACTTCCTCAGTGGATGAAAAAAAGGTTGTCTTAATTCAACATTTCAGCCCCTTACTCTTGGGCCGTCACATCCTGATGATGGGCCAAGTGTAAGGGGCTGAAAATTTTAATAAAGACAACCTTTTTCCTGTGAGTGCAGTTATTTGATATGTATAATATACAGTATAAAATATTCGGTCACAATTGCTACCTTTATCAATTGAGACAAGATGTTTGTTTTGTACATGCACTAATACAAGAAGATTTTTTATGAAGAAAAGCCCTGAGTGATGGTCTTTTTTATTTTATAGTTTGGTTTTAACGTGCACCCGGGTATTTAACTCTGAATTTACATTTTTAAAATATATTTCCTATTTTTCTGTGATAATAAAAAATTGTATTCTTAATAGAATACAATTTTTTATTATCACAGAAAAATAGGAAATATATTTTAAAAATGTAAATTCAGAGTTAAATACCCGGGTGCACGGTAAAACCAAACTATAAAATAAAAAAGACCATCACTCAGGGCTTTTCTTCATAAAAAATCTTCTTGTATTAGTGCATGTACAAAACAAACATCTTGTCTCAATTGATAAAGGTAGCAATTGTGACCGAATATTTTATACTGTATATTATACATATCAAATAACTGCACTCACAGGAAAAAGGTTGTCTTTATTAAAATTTTCAGCCCCTTACACTTGGCCCATCATCAGGATGTGACGGCCCAAGAGTAAGGGGCTGAAATGTTGAATTAAGACAACCTTTTTTTCATCCACTGAGGAAGTCCTGTGAGTGCAGTCATTTGATAATTCTGTATATCTAACAATGTGGAAGCAGCACCCAGGCAGCAAATTATGTTGTATGTTATTAACATGTATTTATATACAGTAATGCAACATATTTTAAATATTTTTAATATATGTGTATGTTATTAACATGTATTTATATACAGTAATGCAACATATTTTGCAGATCTGTACACTTGATCCAAACTAAAATATAATGAATCCTTATTGGAAGCAAAAAAATCCTGTTGGGTTTATTTAGGGGAAAATTTACTATTATTCCCCATAATTAGCTCGACCAAATTCGATATTCGATTAGCATTCGATCGTCGAATGCTAATCGAATAGTTTTAGGATACCTTTTATTCAATATTCGATCATTCGATCATTCGATCATTCGATGATCGAATACAAACTTATTCGATCAGTCGAATAATTTATTCGATCAGCCGAATAAATAATTCGATCATTCAAATAATTCATACTTTGATTGTTCGAATCCTATTCGATCAGGACTTATACTCAGAAGGTCCAATATGGCGAAGTAGGCAGTTGAATATTTAAAATTTTATATTTTATCCGCTGATCGAATGATCAAATGATTGAATATTCGATCATTTGAATCTATTCGATCATTCGATCATTCACTATTCGATGATCTAATATGCCTAATTTGCATATTCGACATATCGAATAGATCCTATGATCAAATATTCCACCAAATTCGATTTTATTCACATGAATACATGTGAATTTTGTAAATTGGCCCCTTAATGTTTAAATTATTTTTAAGAAAACTTAAAGAATTGAGATCCAAATTTACAGAAAAGAGCCTAATCTTGAAAACCCCATGTTCATAGCATTTTGGATAGCAGGTCCTATTCATGTATATTAAGGGGCAGATTTATTATTGGTAGAATTCAAGGGTTAATTAACCCTCGAATTCAAACAATCAAATTCGATCGAACGAACAATCGAATATCAAAAAATTTTTAAATTCGATGGTTGAAGTGCCCAAAAAAGTTATTTGAAAATTTGAATCTTATTGAAAATTCGATCGAATTTCTAATCCTTCAGGCAAATTTAGTAAATCTCCCCCGAAATGTTTCCCCAATCATTTTTATTTGTACAGGAATTATGCAGACATCCATTATCCAGAATGCTTTCCGAATTACAGGAAGATCTCCCATAGAATCCATTTGAAGCTAATAATTCTAATTTTTAAAAGTTTTTCTAATTTTCTCTTTAATAAGAAAACAGTAACTTGTTCTCGATCCCAATTAGCACCACAAACTGGCAGTGTATGTAGAAACAGACCCACAAGTAAGTATTTTTAGCTTTAAAGAGCTCATTTACTAATGTAGATGCTAACATGCATAAGTGAAGTTGCCAAAAGCAACCAATCAGGTCTTTGCAGCAATTGTTTGACTTGTAGTAGAATTATTTACTGATTGGTCCTTAGAATGCTTGTAAAAGTTAGTGACAATGTTTTTAAACCAGCCCTGTGTTTCCGATAACCTTTGTATGTTATTTGTTGTGGTAAAATCAGATTTTTGTAGGAGAAAATGCTTTGTAGCTAACACAGACTTGGTACCCAGGCATTCAGGTGCAAATACTACATTTAAAGCTGTAGGGATAATTGTACACTATTCCCCGGTCTCATTTTACATTTCATCTCTCGTTTACTGATAGAAACCAGGTTTTGTTTAACCCAACACATATATTTCCTGCTGTGAATCAGAGAACCTTTGTGGGGGTTACTACAAAAGGACAGAGCATTACCATTCACTTGTATGGGTTATGTTCCCACTGAGCGAGGCAGAACAGGCAGCAATATTTCTTACAGAAACTCAGTCATTTTGCTGACAGTGTGAAACTTGTTTCTCTTGTTCTGTAATTTTCACTGTGGTGCATTCAAAGGGCTTGATAGACATTTTCTTCAAAGATATATAACCCATTTTTTCATTGCATGCATAAACTTTTTTTTTTGTATCAATTGTGCTTTCCTGTTTCAGCCACAACATAGTTACTGTGACATATGGCAGTGATTTATTTTTTTTATTTGCCATTTAGTTCATAATTTTTTTTTTTAAGTAAAATGCCTTACAATAAAGGACAACATGCAACCTCAAAGCTTGTCTTCAAAAACTGACAGTAAATCCAGGTAATTCTAGTACAAAATTCTGCAATGCACATTTCTTATATCTACACAGAACTCAGACATGCACATAGACACACTCTTTTCTTTTAAACGCACTACAGAAGCTGCAGCTTCACACTCAAGTGTGAAAAGCAATTGTGCACTTTGCATTAAAGATTTGGGCATTCCTTGCCCATGTAGGTGTACAAAAAGTGGTCTGCACAGGGGAGCAAATTGTTTAAAAAAACCTAAAAAAAAGTCTACATTTTTGAACCATGTATAAAAGTTGGGCATATCTTCCCCAGACAAGTCACATAATTTGTACTGCATGTACCCCCTCCATTTTCCATCGTCATCACATTTTCCTAAATCAAATAGCCCCTTCCATCAGGCTGCAATTTTCCCTCTGACACATCATCAGTAACATTTACATCTGCAAACAGGACATGTATTCTCTACATTTCATGCAATGCAGATTTAAAACAGGTACAACATACTTTGATAAAATGTTCTTCTGGGGTTGAGCACTGTAATGCTTAAGTTGAGCTCAGGATAGGTGGCAAGGAGAAAAACATAGGATCTGACAGTTAGAGCTTCTATTGAAACCAACAATGCTATCTCTTCATTGGCTGTTAGACTGGGGTGTGTTTAGTAATCTGAGAAGAACTGAGCATGCTCATGAGACAACATCCAAAGTAAATTCCTGAGGGAGGGGTAGAGTAGGTGGGAGGAAGAGAAGGAATTCTAAGTGATTAAGGGGATGCTTAACAACCAGAGTTGCAGTTATCTAAAGATTTCAAAGAGGCTGTTCATTGATTACTAGTGATGGGCGAAACGGCCGCGTTTCGCTTCGCCGAAAAATTTGCGAATTTCCAGAGAAATTCGCGAATTTTTCGCCGATTCGCGAAACGAGTCGCGCGTCGTTTTTGACGCGCGTCGCGTCGTTTTTGACGCGCGCCGCGTCAAACGTGCCGCGTCGCTTTTGACGCACGTCGCGTCAAACGTGACGCGTCACGTCGTTTCCGCCGTGTCGCGTCATTTTCGCCGCGCAACTCGTTTTTGCGCGGCAAATTTTTTTTTGGCGAATTTTTTTGCCAGTTTCGCGAATTTATTTGTCAGCGGCGAATCGCGGGAATTCGCCGCGAATTCGCCCCATGCGAATAAATTCGCCCATCACTATTGATTACATTTTTGTGGGGGGTGGGCACTTTACATGTCCTTTAAATCTTGAAAATATACCTTCCACTATATATATACATATTTTGCAACTGCAGGAACTCTAACACTACAGTAGTGCTATGTCTCTGCTACAGGGGAGATCAGGCACAATATAATTTGGCCACCACCCAGGGTCAGGACAGACTGGGCTGTGATACCCCACCCTGGGAACTTCCCTGATCTGCATTTTTAAAAGGTGGACAAAAAAACTAGAATTTTTCAAGATTTATTATGCTCCAAAGCTGCTAGATATCCAAATATAAGGTTTTGGGTTTTTTGTTGCTGGTTGCATGATTCAAATTGTCAAAAGATTTTGTCGAGACTTTCCTGCAAGTGCAACTTTTATTCTGATTTTATAGTAAATTAAGCCCAATAGTAGTTTGGAGTTAGGTTTAATTTTTATAATAATGAGATAAATTAGAGTTTTAATAGATACCCTCTTAATAAACCCAGTAGCATTGTTTCACTTCCAATAAGGATTCATTATAACCAAGTTAGTTACCTCCTGCTACAATACATTGCAATCGGTAGATTGACATGATGATAGCAACACTCTTACCTTTGAAACAATTACAGTTTTTCTTGAGATTTTCCTCATAGCCCAGGGTGCATTGGCTTGATAGAAACTTGACATTTGGGTGTGCACCTATGTTGAAAAGGACAAACAGTGGAGTGAGTGTAGCTATCTGAAGAGTGTATACCAAGTCTCTACATGTGTACCATTTCTCATTACCCTTAACTTGTGTCCTCCTGACATAACAGACAGTGGCAGTGCTCTAAAGAGGCAAGTTGAGAAACCCGACCCCACTAGTTACCAGGGGTGGCAAAGGTTCTGCACCATTGCCACAGTGAAACATGTGGTGGCAGCATCATGCTGTGGAAATGTTTTTCAGCAGCAGGGACTGGGAAACTGGTCCAAGTCGAGGGAAAAATGGATGGTGCTAAATACAAGGATGAGTGAAATCTGTGTAAGCCTGCCTGTGATTTGAGACTGGGACGGAGGTTCACCTTCCTGCAGGACAGTGACCCCAAGCATACTGCTAAAGCAACACTCAAGTGGTTGAAAGGGAAGAAGTTGATGAGTGCTGTTTAGAAACGAAAACCACCCAACATGAAGGAGTTGGAGAAGTTTTGCCTTGAGGAATGGTCAAAATCCCAGTGGCAAGATATGGCAAGCTCATAGAAACGTATCCATAGCGACTTGCAGCTGTTAAATGCCACAAAAGGTGGATCTACAAAGTTCTGACTTTAGTGGGAGTGATTAGTTATGCACAGTGAAGATTTCTGTTATTTTGTCCTATTTGTTATTTGCTTCACAATAATAAAAAAAAACTTCAAATATGTAGACGTTCTGTAAATGAAATGGTGCAAACTCTCAAACAATCCATTTTAATTCCAGGTTGTGAGGCAACAAAACATGAAAAATGGAAGGAACGGAATACAGTACTTTTGCAAGGCACTGTATACAGCTTTGTCATGTTTGTACATGACTATGAAGATTCTCATTCATCCAGATCATGGTATATCTAACACAAGTAACTCAAAACAACAGGACTGAGAAATTTTAATGAAGATGTTTCACTGTTCATCTGAGCAGCTTCTTCAGTTCAACTGACTGGTGTAGGGGAGTTCTGGGCATATATACTCTTCCAACAATCCAATCATAATGGCACATTGTAACTCTTCAGAGAGGTGACATCTGAAATTCACAGAGGTGCTGATTCTGTGTGAATAGTTCTGAAACTGCCAGGGTGCAGATGTTAGAACATCACTGTATGTAGCAGACAGGTGGTGTTGAAGGCCCTCACCTCTGTTCAGGGATGGTTTCTCCACCTTAACATGAATCACACCTTTTTCAAACCAGTGGTCTTCTTTATCCAAAAAGAAATCTTAAAATCTTCAAAAGAGTTTTGTAACAAATCATCTTGTAACCAAGATTCATGGCATTACACTAAAGGCAGAAGAAACAATGGTATCATATGATGTCACATCTTTGTTTACATGTATACCTATTACAGAGGCTATTGAGACTGTATGAAAGTGACTGCAGCAAGATAACACCCCTAGCAGCAGAACAAAGCTCAATCCTAACCAAGTATGTTTGTTGCAAAAAGAAAGGGAGATCATACACTGTTTATAAATGCAAAGGTTTATTTCAGTTAATTTAGGTTGCAGAATCTATAGTATTCATATAGTAGTCCCAGTTATCCCATATATTTTTGTGTTGTTGCTTTGCATTATTTATTGGGGCAGTCATTTCCTCAAACTTCTTATTGTTTTGCAGCCTGGCAATAACTTCCTCAATTTTGGGGATAGTTGTAGATTTCCATTTGGAAGTAATTGCCAGTCTAGCTACTGTAGCTGTTTGATTGAGCCATTTTGGGTCAGGTTATTAAGTGTTGGTATAGGAAGAGCCAACAACAAATGAAACATTTCTATGTTTAGGGATATTCTAAGGAATGGCGATATTAAGTTAACTACTTCTGACCAGAAATGTATATGTTTTGGTCAGGCCCACATTGTGCAGTGTAAAGTACCTTTGAGTTGACAGTCTCTCCAACACATAGGACTGCTTTGTGGATAGATTCTGGTGAGTCTATCAGGGCTGAAGTACCACTTCATCATTGTTTTCTATACACTTTCTTTTTTTGAGTACACACTATTATTTTGCATGAGTTATCCCAGATTTTATGGAAATCTGGTTCTAGGGCAGAGAGTACAATTGCACCTTGGACCCCTCCATCAACTTTGTGGATCCCCCTTTACCCCCTCCGATGCAAAAAGATTAGTGCATGGGTGACGGAGGTTGACAGCAGCAAGCTGTCTAAGGTGGAAGAGTCAAAAAAGGTTCTAACCAAATAAATGGTTGTTCACTTTTGTAGCTACAGATGCAGCCACTGGGATTTATGAGTTAAATGCATCGTGACTCAGGGTTAATTGAAGAAACTGTGTTATCTAAAGTCATCTTAACTCATTTAATGCATTTAACCTTTTCATTAGCATACCAAAGCACCATTGTTTTCAATGGTGAACTTTTTAATTGGATGGGATGCCGTGACACAATATTCTGTGCTTAGTGGTATAAATGGGATAGATGAGTTAAGTTTTTCTGTGTCAAATGCACAATCCAACGTGGCTTCATCTGTATAAATTATACAGATAGAGTCACTTGGATTTGTAAGTTAAATGCGTCGTGACTCAACATTAATTGAAGAAACTGTGTTATCTAAAGTTATCTTAACTCATTTAATGCATTTAACCTTTTCATTAGCATACCAAAGCTCCATTGTTTTCAATGGTGAACTCTTTAATTGGATGGGATGCTGTGACACAATATTCTGTGACAAGTGGGATAAATGAGATAAATGAGTTAAGTCGCGACGCATTAAACTCACCATCCAAAGTGACTGCATCTGTATAGTGGTAATAGTGAATATTTATGTTTCCACATTTGTGATGTGTTTTTCCCACATTGCTAAGATTGATAACAGTGACTGGAAGTGCTGTTACTTATTTTGCTTTATTAAGTTGTTACACATAATAAACTACTGTATGTCTTGTTCCCAAAGGTGACTAAAAGCAGCACGTTAATGTAAATTACAATTTATGAATCTGTTCTGGGTTCAAGAAAATCAGCTTATTCCTTCCCAAATAGTACAGTGATTCCTTTCCAACCAGTATAGTGAGTCATTGTATTGAGGGCTGAGTAAGCAATAAGCTGAGAAGTATCTCACTGAAGGCACTAGCTGGGTATTGAATTGTACCTTGGGCCAACATTTCAGCAGCTTCAGCTGACTAGTTATAGTGATAAAAAAAATTAATTGTGCAGAGCTATAGGTTCCATGCAGGATGCTGCCACTTTGCAGATTGATTTGTCTAAGTTGGGAAACTGGGCAGCAAACTGGAAAATGAGGTTCAATGTTGATAAATGCAAGGTTATGCACTTTGGCAAAAATAATATAAATGCAAGTTATACACTAAATGGCAGTGTGTTGGGAGTTTCCTTAAGTGAGAAGGATCTTAGGGTTTTTATAGATAACAAGTTGTCTAATTCTGGGCAGTGTCATTCTGTAGCTACTAAAGCAAATAAAGTTCTGTCTTGCATAAAAAAGGGCATAAACTCAAGGGATGAAAACATAATTATACCTCTTTATAGATCCCTAGTAAGGCCTTATCTGGAGTATGCAGTGCAGTTTTGGACTCTTAGAAGAGATGTAAATGAGCTGGAGAGAGTGCAGAGACATGCAACTAAACTGGTTAGAAGGATGGAAGACTTAATTATGAGGGGAGACTGTCCAGGTTGGGGTTGTTTTCTCTGGAAAAAAGGCGCATGCGAGGGGACATGATTACACTTTATAAATATATTCGAGGACATTATAGACAAATATCAGGGGACCTTTTTACCCATAAAGAGGATCACCGCACCAGAGTCCACCCCTTCAGACTAGAAGAAAAGGACTTTTATTTGAAGCAGCGTAGGTGGTTCTTCACAGTCAGGACGGTGAGTTTGTGGAATGCACTGCTGGGTAATGTTGTGATGGGTGATTCTGTTGATGCTTTTAAGAGGGGCTTGGATGATTTTTTGGACAGACATAATATCAAAGGCTATTTTGATACTAAACTCTACAGTTAGTATAGCTATGGGCATACATGGTTTGTGTGAAAGAGTGGAGATGTGTGTGTGTGTGTGTGTGTATGCTTGGATTTTAATTTGGAGGGGTTGAACTTGATGGACTCTGTCTTTTTTCAACCCAATTTAACTATGAAACTATGTAACTATGTAGTTATATCAGACCTATCCTTCCATCTGCTCCAGAACACATATCCATGCCCAAATTTCTAATAATTTTAATTTCCCACATTGTTAATATTGTTAGAAAGAGTTTGGAAGAATAAGAAGTTTGAATGAGGTGTAGCATAGTGTTCAGGGTAGGACTGGGGCATCACGGGCTTACAGTATTCCAAGGTCCTCCTCCTGATTTCTGCCCTCCTTCCTACATGTGCCATGTATCTTTCCTGAATTTCCTGAACTTTCCACTTGTCATCAGGGAGAGTGGATGGTACAGGCAGGGGAGCAAGCCTGGGTCTTGGGGAGGAAGTGGGCCTGAGTCCAGCAGGGGGCAGGCCTGGATCGGCAGGTCTATGAAGGAATGGTTTTCTGCCAGTGTCCCACCTGCCCAGTCCAACACTGATGATGTTGAAACTAATACTCGTGATCATTCTAGACAAACAGACAGATGGCATATAGATAGAGAGATAAATGTGAGATAGATACACATTTACTGCAGATGCATTTTTACATCTCTCATGGATTTACACACAAGGCAGAATCTGCTAATAGACTTAAAAACAACCTTATGGAAGTGTAGGCATGTGTTCCTCTTGGAATATGGTCATCAACTAAATTAAAAGGGGAAATAATAACAAAGGAACAATCATTGCTAATTTTATGGTGACCTAAAACTAATTTCTTTTTAATTTTTAATTCGAGAAATAAATAACTGCCCTTAGAATGTTAAATGTCACGGAACTTATTTCAATAACTGCAAACTTATATACTAAATTGCTTTTTTTTTCAGTAGACCCCGTGTTGATTAGAAGTTTAACTTCACACTTTTTTTTGTTTCATTGCAAATTAAAATGCAAAGTCAGAAGGCAAACGAATTGAAATATCATGCTGTCATATGAAAGTATGTATGAAGGTATGTAATAATAGAAACATTTTGCTTTTCCTTTCATTTTAATTGATGATTTACTTTGCTTTTAACTCTTAAACAAAACTAACATTGGCTAGCTATAGTTTCAACAGCCACACACTAACAGCAGCTCTGCCAAATTCATTGGGGTTGTAACACCATTTTGGTCATGACTACAAGGATAGAGCATGAGGTTATATTTGGCTTCAAAAATACAAGCAGAACCAAAAATGTATGAAATGGTAAAATTTCACCAAAATGCATTTGAGTCAATGGGTTTTCACCATAGTTTTTTCTCCAACCAAATGCACTGAAGTCCGTGAGAATCTTTTGTTGTGCTTTTAATGTGTCAAATGCTTTGAAGCCATTGAAGTTTTTTCTCACACCAAAAACCTAACATGTTTATCTAACAAACAAATGGCATGGCATCATTACCAAGTAGATCTTTTATTTCTATTGAATAACTAGTAATAACTAGTAGAAACCAATTCAAGAAACTATTCTGGGGTTTACTTCCTTCCCACATAATATAATCAGAAAATCTGTTGAGGGCTGAGTAAGTAATATGCAGAGCAGTGTCTCATTGAAGATACCACCAGCATATTCCGTTATTAGTGATGAGAAAAATTGCCATGGTTTGCTTGGAAGAAATGCTTTTAGAAGTGCAGAAAACTTTGTGAAATGGCAACATTTTGCTAAATGCAAATACTTAGGAGCTAGTGGGTGTTTTTTCCATGTTTTTCAAGTGCCTGGTGCATTGGAGTTAATAATGGGTTGGGTTTGCTTTTCATTATTTCTGAAGCCAACAGTTTAACAGTCTTCAGCAAGATCTACTGAAGAGTAAGAGTCATTTAGCAATACGCAAATCCCAAAACAGAAAAATAGCAAAACAAAAAAAAAGTAATATTAAGTTGGTTTTAACTTGATTTTATTGCAGTGAATAAATACAATTTGGATACAGCAGTGAATTCCTTAAATTTGATATTCTGTTAAGCAATCAGCAGGGTACATGGGGCTTAAGGAGCCATGACTCTCCGGAGAGGTGCTTGTGGAATTATATTAATATATAAAATGAAAGGTTAACGAAAAATTATACTTTCCTTCTCTGGCATCATCATTTCCTTGGCATTTTCCCCCATACCTTCCTTGTGGAGCTGAGTTCCCTTGCTTCAGGCACATGGACTTTCTACAGTTATACTCTGCCTGCTGTTGATACACGGCTGGAAAATAGAATGGCATCCTGTTTCCAAAAGGTATACACAGTCAGAACGACTGCTACTGTTAGACACATTACAAACATCAGACAGAAGATACATTAGCTTTGTATCTCATTTAATAAAAGCAGGCAATGTGCAAATTAAAATTGTAATCTGCAGGGTTTTTTTTTTCTACAATGCAATATTGTCACAAATTTCCAGCCATGTTGCATGCATGGAATATACTTAAAGAGATACTGTCATGGGAAAAAAAATGTCACTGAAATTGCACTGAAATCCGTTTCTCAAAAGAACAAACAGATTTTTTTATATAAAATTTTGAAATTTGACAAGGGGCTAGACATATTGTCAGTTTCCCAGCTGCCCCCAGTCAGTGACTTGTGCTTTGCTAAACTTCAGTCACTCTTTACTGCTGTACAGCAAAGTGGCATGATATCAACCCCCCCCCCACAACAGAAAAATGGGAAGGTAACCAGATAGCAGCTCCCTAAAATCCAGGTCCCACTGCTACTCCTTCAGTTACTTTGAGTAGGAGAAACAACAGCATGCCAGAAAGAAGTTCAATCCTAAAGTGCTGGCTCATTCTGAAATCACATGGCCTAGCAACATTTCCTGAGATGGCTGTCTATACACCAATATTACAACTAAAAAAATACACTTGCTGGTTCAGGAATTTAATTTTATATTGTAGAGTGAATTATTTGCAGTGTAAACTCTGTAATTTAGAAATAAAAAACATCATAAAAATCATGACAGAATCCCTTTAAATATGGCCTCATTTGCTAAACTATAGCCAAGGGTGCAAAGTACAGAAATAACATCTTTTGAACATTGCATCTTGGCATATAAATCAAGAAAACATGGAAAACATGTAAGCCAAGGAGTGTTAGCCTCAAGAAGAAGGTGTACAGGGCTGCCTTGTGTCTGACAGGTCTTTTTAATATGCCACAAATTCAGAGCACATCTTGTACCATAACTCACATGGGGTGCAAATGCATAGTGGATGATGCCCAAGGGATATGTCCCTTTGACTTGAAATTGCAGGGTTTTTTTTGTAAATTTCATACAAGTTGCTTCAATTTCATAGTAGATAAGTGAAACACTGGAATTCTCTTATGTACCTTCCTCTGTATGAAAAGCACAAAAATAGACTGCAAAATATTGATCCCCACATTTAATGGTTGGTCAATGGCAGGTGTAAAATAAAGTGCTTCTTTGCACCCATATAACTGCTCACCGCTCCTACCTTACAATTATGAATCACAAACGCATCATTAGTGCTAAATGCTACAGTGATAAGGCATGAGAACTTATTATATGAGATATTTATGCTTTCACATTAGCACCCTTTTGTTTGCACCTGTCAAAGCACCCACCAAATGAAGCTGCTAATGTGTATTTTATTTTCTTGTCCTAAAATTTCCATTAGACTAATGAAAACAGAAAATGAATAGCTGATTGTGTGCCTCTGAGAATGCTGTCCTCTAGCTCTTGTTTCCTGCAATACATCATGAGAACAAGAACGATTCCTGTTTATAGTACGTAAATGAAATGAGGCACAAGATAGTTATTAGGGGATTGAATTAGGACAATGAAAGGGATATAAGCCTATGTATGGCCAGTTCTACACCAACACAGGACTTCTGAATCAGGAATCTGCATCAGATAATCCCAACTAATACTGCCTATGCATAGCATCTATATTTATAGGTAATGACAATAATATTTTCTGAAAATTGTATAAATTGTATAGAGTGGTTTCAGTTTTGCACAGTTTTCTATTAACTATTCTTATGACTTAGGCAAAGTCAGCATCAGACTGGGGTATTTTGGACCACTGGGGTTACCGCTCGGGGCCCACCATGTGAGTTGCAAGATCCAGCTCCAAGGAATGCCACCCCTATCCCCTCGCCATGTACCACTTATATCTTGTGGCCGCAGCCAGGGGTGTATGACACTACACACATTTCTGGGTTTTTTTCTCTAGTCCTGTTGGCGCAGTTTGACACCGGGCAAAGTTATACTACTGACACTTTTTTGAAAGTGGCAACATTTGAGGAAAAATATTCAAAACGGGGAAAATTCAACAAATTCATCAGGTGAAAAAGAGAAAGTTTATTTTAATTTGTTTTTCACCATAAGTCCTGTGAGGGCCTTGCTTTACATGATATTCTATATGACTTTCCTGCAGTGCACCCAGGAAAAATAGCTGCACTCTCTTAAAGTGGATCAGTCACCCACACACAAAAATCTGTATTATAAAAGTCCTTTTCAAATTAAACAGGAAATCCAATTTAAAATTTTTATTAAACCATTCATAGCTGTTTTGAGCTCATTTAAAAATCTCAGCTGTCAATCAAATATTGTCTGCCACTCCTCTATGCCTTAGGCATAGAGGCTGGGCAGATAATTACTTTCACTTTCCATTTAGCACTTCCTGGATGTCACTGCTCCCCAAACATTCCCCCAGTTCTCTTAACCATTTAATTGTGTAGCCAGGACATGGGGATAGACATCGGGTCCCTCATTCTGGTGCACAAACAAGATTCTGAGATGATGCAAGGCTTGCCTTAATAACAGTGTCCATAAAATGGCTCCTGCTATAATTATGAATTCTCAGCCTGAATGAAACAAGATCCAAATAATTTATTTATTTAGTGTAATTAGTGTTCATTTTGCTTGACTTATGTGAGAAAATGTGATTTTGAATATTTTTTTGGGGTGACGGGTCCACTTTTTTTTTTTTTTTTACCCCCTACTCCTTTTAAATTGTAATCAATGTAATAATGATGTCTGGTTTATACTTATACCTCTTTTGTAATTGCTCTTAATAAATATACTGGCACATTTATATATAGTGGAATCTGCAATTAGAAAAAATCCCTTTTGCAATATTGTAATGGTTAAACAGTAACATTTCAGGCGTTTAATTATTTGTAGTTATTTGCAGTTAGTGTACATCTCCTTCTATCCATATCCAGTTAGCTACAGTAAGCTCAGGCCAGTCACACCCTCTGGTGGTGAATTAAAGCTACATCCCTAATGCAAAGGGAGAAGGTAATATTACAAAATAAAGTCCAATAGTTTAAACATTGTACTTGGAAATAAAGAAATTCATACATGCATGACTTCATTGATATAAAATATATTATGAAATTGTATGCAGAACCAATGTTTGGGATCTCTTTAAAGGTAAAAAAAATGACACTGCTTAAATATATATACAGTGTTACCTGACATACCCTATCTGACACGTTCATAATTAGGAACATCTGATTAGCTGAAAGTCACATTTATTTCCTTGATGAAAAGAAACCCAAATTCTAGCGTAGTTCTGTGGGATTCACAAACTCTTATTCATAGACACAGAATACAGGAATAATTTATTTAGTTCCCTACTTCCATGGTTTGCACACAGTCGACAATGCTGTTCCACCACAAATTCCTCATGGTCTTGCCACACAGGATCACACAGGCATTCAATTAAGTTTATGTTTGGATGAAACAGCTTAATCATTGCTTAACTTAATGCAGTTTCCCACTGTGTGAATAGTAAAATGTGTCCTTAATAATTAGGGTATTTTAAGATGACACAATGTCTGCCCCAGTGGAGATTTGGCCTACACCCACCCATGTGCAGTAACCGAGATAAATGGCATCCACTTGCCAATACACATGGGACAAAGTTCAGTCATTGACAGTCCAGGATGGATTTATAAAGGCCATAGCTTTATTAACACATACTAACTTGTAATAGCCAACATCATGGGAATCCTTGATCACAAGGATCACAAGAGTGAACAGGATAACCACCATACTGAACACCCAGTGCAGCTACGCACAAGTGGGTAAGTGAAGGCAAGGTGAGCCTTTCTGTAATACCCAAGGATGTAACTAAACTCCATTTAACAGGAAAACACCAGATCCCCCTCACCTATCAGTATCACTATTGAAGAAAACACTCCAACAAAATTAAAACTCCAACCCTCAAATAACAACTGGCTGCTTACACATTGCTCAACTGAAACAGATATAACTTCTGGCAGACTTCTGTTATTAACTCTTCAGTTAAGATATGCCCATCCCCCCAATGCCTTCTTACTGTGGTCAGTGCCAGCCTCCATCTTTAAACAACACTTCCCCCTTCAAACTATGGGCCCTAAGTTATAGGTTACCACCTCTATAAGCCCTATGGGATTCTCCAAGGTGGGGTCTTTTGTGTTGTTTTATAATTGTTGGATCTGGGGATGATGCTATTGAGGGCATTTATAGAATGAATGATGCATTTATAGAATGACTAGTGAGTGTTACTTATTGATAACTGTACTACCCAATGTTCCATATTAATGCACTGATGTTTAATTTTCCTCTTCATTTTGCAATACCTCAAACTGACTGACAGAGAAATTTGCATATGTACAAAAAGAACGATTCTTTTACACCAAAAAGGTTGCTTGTACTCCTTGCAGTTCATGCTAGTTATTTCTGCACTAAGTATTTTTCTAAGGGTCACCAAGAATGGGCTGCATGCGCACTGAGAAATTGCCGTCTAAGCTCTCTGAATCAACTCCACTGCTCCGACAACAGATTGAAATGTCAGGACTGTTCACTGAGGTGGTGTTTGAAGACATTTATAAAATGACTTGCCTGGTTTACCTCTCCGCAGCTCAGACAAGCCTGCTGGCTTTAGGGGAATGATAGTTCTCATATCCAAATCTTCAGTGTGTATGAGTTTGCAGAAGGTTTTCCTTCCTGGATTGCAGAACTCTCCAAGCAACAACGGCATGAGAACAGGAAGGAAAGGGTTGTTAATATCTCATGTAGTGCTGGCAATAGTACTAGCATTGTTTCAGAGGTAAAGTTCTGATTGCAGAGGTATGGGAAATTTTAGTCTTTGAGATGTAAATGTATATTGATGGCAGAAGAAGACAACAATTGATCTATAGTGAATTGTGAATACACCCACCACTATATATTTAAATAGTTAAGTAAATAAAAAACAGTAGTTTTGATTGATGGTGTAGTGTCTATACAGGTATGGGATTTGTCATCCTGAAACATCTTATCCAGAAAGCTCAGAATAATGGGAAAGTCATCTCCTATAGACTTAATTTTAATTAAATAATTACAATTTTTTTAAAAATTATTTTCTTTCTCTCTGTTATAATAAAACAATGACTTGCACTTGATCCCAACTAAGATATAATGACTCCTTCTTGGAGGCAAAACAATCCTACTGGGTTCAATTAGTGTTCAAATATTTTTTTACAGAAAGACGCCTTGTCCAGAAAACCCGTTACCTGATAACAGGTAACATACCTGTATCTTTTGTTTTGTTTATATTCAGAAAACTCCAGATCCCAAGCTTTCTGGATAACAGGTTCCATACCTGTACTATTCAATTCTTCTTCCTCGTGGAGGCAGCTATCATTGCACATGTTATTAATTATATTCGTCTTCCTATGAAACAGGTGTCATAGGGTGGAATGCTTTTGTAGAGGGAACAGGAAACATTTGTGAAATGTATCCTTATACTGTAGTTAGACTTCTTCGTCAGAGATTGACAAATTTAAGGTTATATGTCACTGTGTCTTCTAAGGTGTCTTTCATAGTCAAGACACATTTCAAGACAAAACAGAAGTGATTAAAACAGTGTGCTCATTTTCTTGGCTTTAGCATATGACTCTCTGCACTCTCATGTCTCCCACATGTACATCATCACTCTGTAAAGAGTGTCATTCAAGAAAAAGGTTGAACCTAACTTTTGAAGACTGGCAATAGCTCATCCTCAAGGAGAATCTAACATTCAAAAATGCTGTTTCCTGGACACATTATCTCTAATCTTGTCTGCATGATATCCCACAGCACCTGTCACCATCTTATAGAAGGGAAGTGGGAAGAATCAAAGGAAAAAAAATGCAAGAGTGCAATATCTATGTGTGTTGAGTTTTAGTCCTACAGCAAATGCCTGTGTGGGTCTAACTATTTTCTGTTGGAAATCTTACATTAAATAAAAAAATAAGTTAAAATTAGTTAAAATTATAAAATAATTCAGGATTCCAAAAAGAAAAGCTATGACATATGTCACCTACTTCTGTTGTTTTTAGATTGAAAGCTCCAATGAGCATAACTGCCTTCCCATATTATTGGTCGGCCTAAAATAATACAACTGCAGGCACTGCTCGAGGATCCAGGAATAAAGATTGTAATACAGTAGATGTAAACTACAGGTATTTGAAAGCTTATTAAAGGGGTTGCTTCACCTGAAAATGTACCTTAGTATGACATGGAGCTTGGTGTTCCAAGTTAATTTGCAATTAGGCTTTACTTTTTATTTTCTGTGTTTTTTTTAATTATTTAGTTTTATGTGCAGCAGTTTAGAATTTCAGCAGATATCTGTTGCTAGGTTTTGAATTACCTTAGCAATGAGATACTGGAGAATGAAAAGGAGAATGGCTGAATTGATAAGTAATTCATAAATAACAATAACATTAAAATTGTAGCCTCACTGAGCAATAGTAATTAGCTGCTGTGAACAGTGACCTCCTTTGAAAGCTGGAAAAATTCAGAAGCAAAAGGCAAAACTATAAGAAATAAAAAAAATTGAAGATCATATAAAAAGTGATCAAGAATCAGCCATGCTATAACATAAAGTTAACTAAAGCTGAACTGCTCCTTTAGTTATTTTGATGCCCCCTACTCCTAAAGGCACATTTGTCAAGGGTCAAATTTAAAATTCATGTGAGATTTTTAACTCATATGAAATTGATTTTACTAGAAATGCAATGGGGGTCATTTATTAACACAGTTGAATATGCCAACTCAGGTATAAATTTACTCAGATGAAATTTACTGACCCGAAAAATCAAATCAAATTAGATTCAGATTTGACCAAAATCGATTTGAGAATCCAAAATAGACCCATATGTACTAGTATAAGTATGTGCAGGTATTATCAAGCAACTGGTGCCATAAGAACAGGAAACATACAAGGAAATCAGATTGGTTCCCAAGTACCTGACATAGGTACTGACTGGCCTTGTAACCCATCGGAATAAAAGGCCTGTGGCATAAGAACTGGCCTTTTCTTCCCAAATGATATAACATATTATTTTGCTATGTGTCGTGCAAAGCTTTTTTGTGATTTACACTTTTTATTAACAGAAGTTATGCTGCTGACTGGTTAGTGCCTGTTATGATAACATATGATTCCCCTACCAAAGGAGCAGCTAATAGAGCCTGCATTCCAGGTGGGGATAACAGTATTTTTCTTAGACCCTCCCCCCCCCCACATTAGGACACCTGCACTGGGAGGGAGCTCCTGGTTCA
>CM044435.1:18954889-19066322 GCA_024363595.1 Xenopus borealis | reverse complement strand
TATATATATATATATATGCTTAGTTTTAAAGAAAAAGCTTATTTTTGGTTACTGACATTGAACTCCTGAACCATGGATGTTCATGCTTATAGTTTCAGGTATAGTTGTTTCACTACAGAATGAAAAGAGCAGAAAAAATTTGGAAGTTAAAAAAATACACAACAAGCATTTGAAATGACGGACACATTTTAACAAAACAAAAGATCTGTCCCCTCAAACTAAAGAAACAGCCATAATCAAGGTGTTTGGGTACAATTGAGGATGTGATCAGTCTTATGTAATCACATATTTCTCTGTGTCAAACCAATTTGGTGTCATCAATGTCAGAAGCCCCAATTAGTCCAGTTATCTTTCACTCAAGTGCAGACATGGTGTTTAGCTGAGGTGCCCATTACTACATCAAGTGGTAAATGTCTGATTCTGAGAAATCAAAAATTAAGGAGGCCTTGTGAAAATACCCAAGTGCTTATAAAAAAGACTGTATTTTATTGTTCTGTGCCTCCTGAGGAATGATGGTATTGTTAGAATTACTTATTTCTACCTTGCACCTAGCAATCACTCTTTCCTGAAAGCAACGTTCTGCATATTTTCCACATAAATTATAGTCTCATAGCAGCTCAACGTACCAATGAAGAAAATATTAATTTAATTTGCTTGGAGCTTGTTGATTGCAAATAGATATGGTCTTATAGAATATGCAAATAATCTGTCACTGCATGGGAGCCTTTTGACAAGCATACCTCCAAATTACTTTTGTTAAGTGAAAAGCCAACATGGAACAAATAAAATAAATTATTTCAAATGAAATAAAAATTGTTTCATAAAAAATTATTAAATAATTAGAATTTAGTGACATTTTTTCATGACTAATAATGCCAATATTTGATACTTGTTTTAAGGGCCAAAGAATACATTTTAGATTCATACTGGCTTGAGTTGAGTGGAGTGCATATAGAAACAAAACAGAGCAGCCAATCTATAACCACAGTACCTCTATATCTGTAGCAAGCAATACCAGTCAACAGCTTTAATGGCAAACATGGACTTGAACTTTAATAAAGGGGCAAACATTCATGGGAGGGGGGATATTTCACTGCAAAGAGCATTGGTAAGGCCCCATCTAGAATGTGCCATACTGTTTTGCTTTCCAGAGCTCAAACTGGAGAGAAAATTAAGAGGGTCCAGAGAAGGGCAAATAAGGTGGTAAAAGGTATAGAAAATCTCAGCTATGATGAAGGATAAAGTTGGGGTTCTACACACTGGAGAAAAGGTGCATAAGGGGGATGTAATAACTTTGTATACCTATATAAGGGGATCATATAATACTTTCTCTAATGCTTTATTTACAGGTATGTCCCTCAAGCTGACACAAGGTCAACCATTTCAATTAGAAGGAGGTTCCATCTAAATATTCTTAAGTGCTTTTTTTTTTTACAATGAGAGATGTGAAATTGTGGAATTATCTCTGAATAAGTCATACTGGCTGATACATTAGATACCTTTAAGGAGGGGTTGGATGGCTTTTTTAGAAAATTGGGAAATACAGGGCTATAGAAGATAGCTCATTGGACTAGTTGATCCAAGGATTGGTCTGATTGCTATCTTGGAATAAAGAAGGAATTTTTGGGGGAGGCTTCAAAAAGATTGTTGTGCCTTCCTCTTGATCAACTAGCAGTTAGGCAGGTTTTATATAGACATAAAAGGTTGAACTTGATGGACGTGTGTCATTTTCAAGCTAACTTACTATGGTACTATGTCTATAGTTGTCAATGAAAACCATGCATTATTTGGCATGAGTAGGAATTACTGTGAAAAAATACATCCCACCCCTTTACTTTATTAAGTTGCTCCCTTTTACATTGTATTTTGTAGTCATTTGTATTGCTGAACATCTCTGCTTCCATTCTAAATAATAGCATATAAAAAATCATGTCCCCCAAATAAAATTTGTGAACTTTTTTGAGAAGTTATATTAGTGTATCCAAAAAAAATTAAGTGATGAACAAAACTGCCTTTTTTCACTTCATGCAACTTCAGAAAAATCTGTATCAGGCCAAAATGTGCTCATTGCAAGTAAGAAACAGTAAATACATTTGTGAATTTCCTCACAAGTGAGAAGAAACAGTACTCAAGTGTTCTAACTGGCAAAACCAAGTAATGAATATTGTTAAAGTTTCTTAAAGTTTAGAACATTTCCCCCCAACCGTGCTTGTGCTAAAAATTTTCTTTTTTATCTCAACAAATTAAGAAAATTCCACTTCCATAAATATATTTCAGGAAATGCAGAATGTATGTGTGTTTATTCACATTCCATTTTTGGACTTGCTTTGCTCTGCTGGATGACTTGGATAATGTTAGATTAGGAGAGTTTCTGCTCGGGTGCTTGTAAAATACAGGCTTTAAATGTCTCCAAATGCATTCCTGTAAATTCATAAAAGAAATCTAGCCTAAAGAAAATTAAATGTATGTCATGGAAATATATTTTAAAACAGCCATAACAAACCCATGCATTTAAATTCGCTTGGTAAGCATTAATGATACTCAAATATTTGTTGTACAGGGAAATTCCTCTGCTAGCTTTATAATTTAGCAGAATGATGAGATTCTCCTATTTACGAGTCAATAACCCCTCTCAGAAACAAACAAATACATTGATGAATAACTTCTACAGCACTGAACAGACTGGGAAAGAAACTAGTAATTTTTCATCTCCTACTTCTCCCTAATAAAGTGGTGTAATACTGCAACTTGAGGTAGAGGACAGACTCATTTTTTCCCCTTATTAAATGAAAAGACAGAATGGCTTGTAAAATTAAGTAATTATGAAAGCTAAATACATATACAAAATTCAAAATTTTTATCTCTCTAATTGGGTCATTTTGACATACACTCAGCCTTTCTAAGTAGAATGTATTGCAAGACATGAATTCAATTTCCTAAACCAAATGGGAAGATTGTGTCTCTCAGAGCACAAGGATAATCAATGTTATAAAATTGTATATTTATGTGGGTACAATTTTCATTGTATATAAAGATTGAGACATGCGGACAGAGGGTTTTTATAATAAAGGTATGGAACCGGTTATCCAGGATGCTCAGAGGTTTTTCAGCTAGGGATCTTTGCATAATTCTCCACACCTTAATTCTGCCAAAAATTATTTAAACATTAAATATACTGGATTGGCTGGTAAAATGAAAAGTCTATGGGAGATGGACTTCCTGTAATTTGAAGCTTTGGATAATGGGTTTCTGGATATTGGATCATATTTCCAATATGCAAGAGCCATAATATCTTGAAAGTGAGTCCCCTATTGAAAAATAATATATCTTTTGTTTTAACATTTCACTTAGGAGTCCCATAATCTGTATACAAGCCTCTATGTGGTCATGAAACTCCTTGGTGATTTATGTTTTATTAAAACACAGGGTATTTAATCACAAATATACAAAGTCATAATACTGCATTCTCAATTGTAAACAATTGCAACTTGGCAACCAGACTTTTTCTATGTTTTTTGTAGCTTTTCTATGAGTTGAAGTTGAAAGTGCATGTATACCCAAGGTGGAGCCTAGTAATGCTTAAAAGATGCTTCACCTTTCAATACAAAGAAATATATCTTGAGTGACCTTTACATCATCCTCATAATTATGGGCTTGACAGATTTATGCCATAAAATAACATAGGTTGATATTTCTAAAAGTCATAATACCATTTCATAGATACCCTATTTTGAACGTATCTCTTTGGTAAGCCAAATTAATTTGGCGTCCTTAGTGTAAAGTTTTGGAAACCTTTGGAAAAACAGTTATATGAATTCTAGTAATTTTTCCAAAGGCCTATCTTGTCTCAGTTGTATAAGCTTGCAATCACATAGCTGGAAGGAAAGGATGCTCTTTTTTATATCTTAAAACAGAAAAAGACAAATTGCTTGTATCAGTAGAATTAGAAATATTTCAAGTGAATGCATGCTTACTGACGTGTATAAAACTTGGTGAAATTATCATGAATATCTATAATACATTCTGATGTTGCACACATGTTCAGTGCAGTTCTGTCACAAATGGCACCCTAAATCCAGAACCAATGCTAGGCTCCCTGGTCTCGGCTCTTGCTTCTGCCTCTAATAGCCGCCTTTCACCTTGGGAGGAGCCCTCGGGTAATCAGATGCCACCAGGTCTTAATAAGAGGGAGGAGCCAAGCGAGGGTTCTGGATGAGCAAAATTGGGCATGATTGTAAGCAAGCTTTTTGATGGAAAGCACAGTTCTTAGAATAGACAGCAGTGAAACAGGCCAGGTCAGTGCAGTCAGAGTTTAAGCAAAGTCAAACAGGCAAGGAAGATCAATCAGAATGGTTAGGCAGGCACAGGTCAGGATAACCGAGTTCAGAATAGTGAGGCAGGCAAGTGTCCGGATTACAGAATGCAGAGTACTCAGGCAGGCAGGGCTCAAAACAGGAATCAGATGGAGTCAGAATTGCACCCAGAAAGTTACTAAGTAGAACCAAACAATGGGCAATGAGTTTGATTCCGAAAGCCCTTTAAATATTGAATTTCGTGCCACTGATGATGTCATGCTGCACGAGACGCATCATAACCTCGAAGTGTGAGCCGCATGCACCATAGAAAATGGCAGAGAGAGAAAAAGAACATCAACGTGGCAGGCATTCCCCCCAGCCCACTAGACCACCAGGGTGAGTCCTCACCAAGATTGATGTTCTTTAAAACTGTGCAGAGTCTGCATTCCCTGATGAATTCAGTGATGCCCGGGTTCAGTGTTTATACTACTTGTACTCTTCCTCACCTGATTCATGGAGTTTATTGTGTTAACTAGGGATGCACCGAATACAGGATTTGGTTCGGGATTCAGCCAGGATTCGGCCTTTTTCAGCAGGATTCGGCCAAATCCTTCTGCCTGGCCGAACCGAATTTCCATCCTAATTTGCATATGTAAATGAGGGCCAGACAGGGAAATCACAAAACAAGGAAGTAAAAAATGTTTTCCCCTTCCCACCCATAATTAGTGGATTCAGCGCATCTCTGGTGTTAACATTCGGATACTAGTTTGTGGGCAGTCCACCAAAGTTCTGCCTAGGGCAGCAAAGTTCTGGGGCAGCATGCTACATACTGGCTGCATTTGAACTGGGGGACCTGCAGTAGCAGCACCAGGGAATAGGTGAGGATGGTGCAAGTGGGTGGTGCTGTGAGAGAATGCGGGGGCAAATTTGTGAGTTTGAGGTATGCAAGCAGAACGTGGGTGTTATCGGGTTGGGTTGTGTGGTGGGTTAGTGTGCAAGGGAAGGTGGGGGTTTTGAGTGGTGAAACATGTTTAAATTCAGCACTGTTAACATTCCATATCTGCCCTTTGGATTCCATACTGTACATTTGAATGGGTCGTGCCAGGTTCTGGGCAGAGAGCATTTACAGAGCTGTTAGCAGCAACTTTGTCTTATATGATAAGCTACTTAATTTTATCATTACTTTCTCTACCCAGGCATTCATTTGCATAAAAAATATATTCAGATAATGCATAGTCAATGAACACAATAAGCTGCACTTTACCTTATTTTCAATTAAAAATAAATACAAAAAATATAAAAAAATAGGGATTACTTTTTAGCCAACAAACCTTTGCTCTCTGCTTGCACAATGTATTTTATTGTACGCAAACATATGGACATTAAAGCTATTTAGCTACAGTGTATAAGTTATTAAAGCCTAAATGCAAGTTTCTATGAATAAAACAACAATGTTTAGACTTAACCTCCTTTACAATCACAAAAAGCTTCATATTTGTGCATATTTGTGTGTCTGCTGGATTGTACTTCAGCTTCTCTGTTGCCTGACCTTTCCAAAGAGCAAAACAAAATATTGTTTCAATACATGGGAACGTATTGTTCATCTTTGGATGCTCAAGCAATATGTCTCTTCTCATCGAAATTTTGTATTTCATGAATCTTTACCTAATAAATGTGACCGATGCCATCGCATTTCTGCTGTGTTGCATTATGGAGCGACTGTGAATCGTTGGCAAAATTGCTCGCCCTTAGACATTTATAAATAAACTCTGCTGACTGCAAAAAGCTTAGATTTCTTAAAAAGGTTACCTCTGCTTTGTAAAAAGTTTAGCTAAAGTTTTTTCCCATTCAGCAATTAGTTTATCTGTCTACATAATGTAAGTCAAGGTCTATGATATGTTGATATGTAACCATGCTATTGCAATTTAGCTCATCCAATGAGTAAACCAGCCCAATATACTCTCCTTCTAAAACACAAGTGAATAAGCTACCTTTTACTACGTTTGCCATATATGATCGAATATGGGTGGCTGGTTTGGTTCAACCATAATGCCTAATTATCTGGGTATACAGGTCACATCAGGTTCATCTGTAGGAAACTGCACCTTCAAACAAGATGCATTGGCAGATGAAAGATCAAAGTGTACATTGAGTGAGAAAGAGAAGATGAGGTTCAGCTCCTTTTCACTTTCTGAAGTTTTGTTTTTTTCAGGATTCTTTTCTAGCCTTTATAGTACTACAGAAGAAAAGACACACATTTTAGTAATGCTGCCTGGTTCATTCCAATGCATTTGTCAGTTATAAAGAAAAAGATAAACATTTTTTGAGGATAAGAAAATCTGTTTTAGACAGTATAAAGAATATATGTGCCAACAAATTAGAGATGCACCAAATCCAAGATTCAGTTTGGTATTCAGCCAAGATTCAGCCTTTGTCAGCTGGATTCAGCCGAATCCAAGTGCCTGGCTGAACCAAATTCAAATAAAAAAAATCACATGATTTTTCTTCATTTTTTAAATCATGTGGTTCTCCCTCATTTTCCTAATTTACATATGCAAATTAGGATTCAGGTTGGGTTAGTATTTCTTTCACAAAGGATTCAGGATTTGGCTGATTCCTAAAATTGTGGATTTGGCTGATTCCTAGAGATTCCTAAAAGTGTGTATTTGTTGCATCCCTACAGCAAATAAGTGCTCACTCTCATTTATCTGACATGCAAACTGGACTTCAAGGAGTCTCTAGAACAGAATATACAATCTACACAAAGGGGTAGATTAATCAAAGAGTGAAGTTAAGAGCGAAATTCTGCAGCTCTCAATTCATTTCTATGGGATTTTGCAAGGCGTATTCATCAACGGGTGAAGTGAAAGTTCACCCTTTGATGAATATGCCTTTAAAAATCCCATAGAAATTAATGGAGAGTGGCGGAAATTCAATCTTTGATGAATCTACCCCATGGTCTTAAACCAGGTGGTCTTCAGGCTGCTCACCAGCTCCAAACAGTGGTTCATCCTTATGATGTTCAATTACTGGTCTAGAGCCTTTAAAGGAAAACTATACCCCTCAAACAATGTAGGTCTCTAGAAAAAGACATTACATAAAACAGCTCATATGTAAAACCCTGCATGAACCAAAACAATTAGCCAAATGCCAAGTGCTAGTGTAGTAATGTTTATTAGGTCAACAATGTAACGTTTCGGGGGCATGCCCCTTCTTCAGACATGCAGAAGCGCTCACAGCTCAGTGTTTAAAAAGCCACATAATTAGCAGTAAATGCCCATGTGGGCTAACATACATAGGGCAGATAAGTAGAAACATGAAGATGAGACTAAATGAACACAAATCAGTTATATGGAATTGCAAACCCACTAAAGAGGAGACTAATATAGAAAAAATAGGGAAAAGAAAAAAGAAACAAAAACAACTTTGGCACGTCATTTTCATGAGCAGGGGCACGGAGTAGCCAAGTTAAGATGGAAAATTTTGGACAGCGCAGATGGAAAAAATGAGAGAGAAATAAAAAGAAAGCTACTACAAAAGGAATGCTTTTGGATTTGGCAATTACAAACAAAGTATCCATGCTGTTTAAATGAAGAGTTCAATATGAATTGCTTGAACTTGTAACTTTTTGGAGTGTATCTATTTTTAAACAATGTGACTCAATTTTTTAAAAATGTATTTTATATACTATGTAATCAATCGTTTAAACTAATCCTATGGTTCTTTTTTTAGATATTATCACTGAACATCTTACTATCCAGGGACAGCTTACGCAAAGGGTAAGATAGTAAATTATAATTTTCTATATATATCATTTTTATATATAATTTTTCTATGGACACTGACTATTCACAATCACTCCTTGACTTTTTATATAATTGGAGGTATTTGCACAAAAGTTTAGAATTGTTTTTAAAAAATATACGAGTTTTGCACAATTTTTATATGTATAACAGTTATGCATTTTTTGAATATAAATGCTATTTTTCACTATGAGTACACAGTAATATATTATTGTTGTTAATTCTCTCAGTTAGGGACCACTAGCAACGAATGCTTACCCTCAAAATCATGGCAAGACAATAAGAAAATGGAAGGAGCTCTTTTTTCACATGCATGTAATGCATTTAGCCACTGTTATTGAGTCACAGACTTTGATGAAACTGAATATATCAGGGGGTACCTTTATCAGAGGGAACTGTCTTGGATCCTTCCAAATGTGCAGTCCAATATGGCAGCTAGGACCTGAGCTTAAATTCTTTATAAAATGTTATAAAACTGTACTTTCACAAAGACGTAACTTTTTTTTTTTTAAAAACATTAATTGTTGTTTGAACTTTGATTTACAATTAAGCTTTTAATCGTAAACAATGAAGAGATCATAGTTTTTGTAAGTGAAGCCAGCCAGTCAGCCAGAAGAACCTTATCTGACCATAAAACCTGTCCGGTATGGCAGACTCCAGCTGGTATGCTTTTGAAACAAAAAAAAAGACATGATTCAGCTTTGCTTTAGCTAAATAAACTTCTAGGTGTGCTATTCAGAGTGGCCAGGAATTCACTACAAGCAGACTAGTTCAAGCAATTAACCCATGTGTTCCTCCAAGGGACATGTAAAAAAATCTTTTCAAACAGCCCCAAAAGCTGTGATCTGTGTCAGATTATGATCTGGTATTTATTTACTGAAAATTCATTTGAGAACCCTAGCAAAACATCAGCTAGCTTGCGATTCCCAACTGCAGTAACCTCTGTCATATTCTGTGATCCTGCAGCACTTTGTCGGGAGAAAATAGAGGAAACATTGAAATCTTTTACAATCACACAGTTTCTTGTTTTCCCAGACCTTCTGAAGATTAAATTAAGTGAGGGAGAGAAAGCATTCAGCTATCAAAGTACTGACCCTTTTGTTTTTCAAAGCACCAAAGCCTCACTAATTGCTATGACTTCTGATTATGGATACAAATCAAAAAACATTGTCTTCTTTTTCCAGTGGGAGTCTCGTGAAGAAACAACTTCATGGTAGGATCAGTCCTCTTGCTGAGGAGGCGAAAGAAGAGAACAAACAATACCATAGGAGAGCAAAGGTTGCACAAGAGCACTGTTATATAGAGAATATTCTCCAGTTGCAACAGACCGTTCCCACATTTTTCAAGCAGGAAGGAGGAAAAAAAAGTGCATGCATTAATGAATTCCTTGGGTAGGTGAATTTTTTTTTTTTTTTTAAAGGATTCTGAGTTTGATAACTGTAGGGAATAGAAAGAGAGGTAAAGGTATGAGATCTGTTATACAGAATGCTCGGGACCTGGAGTTTTCCAGATAATTTGGATCTTCATATCTCAAATGTACTAGAAAATCATGTAAACATTAAATAAACCCAATAGGCTGGTTTTGCATCCAATAAGGATTATTATATTTTAGTCTGAATCAAGTACAATATATTGCTCTATTATCACAGAGCAAAAGGAAATCATTTTTGAAAATGTGGATTATTTCATTGAAATAGACTCTATAGAGCTTTCTGGATACCGGGTTACAAGATAACGGATCCCATATCTGTTTTACCTTTCTATAACTGTTTTTCTTTCTTAACTATAGATATGTAAAGTAAATTCTTTATTTGACCTCTTTACGTGTCTATGAATGCTTAAATTAATAACATTCTCAATGACTATAGGGGGCATTAGTCTCTTCCTGCAGCAATGTTTCCTACAACATAAAGAAAGAGTATGCAAAATAATTGCTCTCAATCCAAGTTAAACGTGCCTGAAAAGTCATCATCAGTTAGTTAAGATTTATTTTTTAATTTAGAAACCAAAAGACATAACTATTTGCCACAATTAAGACTGAATTCACATTATATTGGCCATTACATCTATGGTGCCTGTTGCCTGTTTGTACCTACCACTTTGACCAATGGCAACACAGCAGAACTAGTGGCAACATTGCACATGAATCAATATCTAGCAATGCAACAGAAATCTCTGTAGTTCAGTTGAACTGAAGAAAAACTGTAAGGGGCAGATTTATCAAATTAACATGAAGGATTCGAAGTTCGATCGAATTTTCAAAAATATTTGAATTCAAATTTTCAAATGTTTTTGAAGGCCACTTCGACCAGTGAATTTTGAAAATTCAATCGAATCAGATGATTCGAATAAAAATCTATTCGAATATTCAACTATTCGACAGTGGAATAACTTACCCTTTAAATTTTTATTTGACTGCCTAGTTCGCCAGATTAAAGCTTGCGAATTGGCTATCAATATTTTAGATTGAATAAAAAAATTCGATCGAATGGATAAAATCATTCAAATCGTTTGATTCGCATTTTATGGTAACTCTTATTGTTTGTCCATCTTCTGTTCCTCTCTGTCCTGTACCTTTTCCCCCTCCCTTCCCTGCACTATTTATTTATTTCCCTCTCTGCCCTGTTCATTTAACCCCCATCTCTGCAGTGTTTGTTTCTCTACCTCTCTGCCCTGTTCATGTAACCCCTCTCTGCTTGTTTATTTAACCGTCTTTGCTCTGTTCATTTAACCCCCTCTCTGACCTGTTCATTAAACCCCCTCTCTGTCCAGTTAATTTAACCCCAACACTGCCTTACTCAGTGCTTGTTTCTGTCCCTTGTCCTGCAATAATTGGGGAAAAAAGAAAAACAAATTTCTGCATAAATAAAATATCTGCTACTATAAGTATTTTATTCTTTTCTGGGGGCAATGTGTATCAGCAGTTAGTGTAAAAACCATAGTCAATTTTTACACTTTTTTTTCCTTTATGTTGAACATAAGGTATATTGTTATAAGTGAATGATCAGGCAGCAGAATAAGAAGGGGAGGGGTTTCCCTAGAGTTCAGCCTGTCAGTTAGTGCTGTGACCACTTCCTGTGAGAGAATGAACTGACACTCCCACTCTTCATTTCAGTCTAACTTCTGACCTGTAAACATCTCTCTGCAGTTCTGATATACGACAGTTGCAGGATGTAAAACGCTTTCCAAATATTTTTCTTTCTGCATCATTACATGTTTTGAGGAAGGATGACTAATGTATCTGTAAATGAAGGTTATATATAAAATGTCTCTTTTAATTATATTACATACTGTAGATAATGACCTGGGTAAATGAGAATCTTCATTGACAATATTCAATATTATAACACCTTGTACTGAGGCTTTCCTTTGAGCTATGAACCATCAGTCTCTAGGTTTCATCTGTTGAGTTAATAAATTGTAGTTTGCAATAACACATCAGCTACTGCAATTTAGAAGATGAAAAGCAAGATCTTATTGGTTGATATTGGCAGTTACACAAGTAGAATTTAGCATCTATGTTGATAAATCATATATGATTTATATAATATTTTTTTTCTATAATATTTTTTTCACTAAATGAATAGCATTTGAATGGAAGTAATTAGGAGATTGACCATGCTCATACTATGCCTGTAGGAAGGCCATGCTAATGTGGATGTGGTTTGTGTATAAATTACAAAAGGACAACACACATTACTTGCATCTTGCAGCTAGTACAAAATGTTTCAGCTTGCAGAAAAAAACCCAGATTTCTGGTTAAAATACTTCATTTTGTGTTAACAACCAGAGGGCCATCAGCTGATTTTACCTGCTGCCCAAGATATTTTTATGTATGGACGAATAACTGTTACCACCACCTCTTCATGCATAGCTATGAGCTAAGGGGTGAGTGGCTAAAATTATAAAAATTCTTGCTAACGTATACAATGCATTTGATTCTCCAGAAGAAGTGTAAATGAATATCTGAATATAGTTGGCAAAAACTTGGAAATCATTATTTATGGCATTTTGTTGATGGAAAAATTAGATGGAGCTGAAGAAACATTGACAAATACCAAAAGTAGTTGGATGTGTTGCTTCCTATCTGCACACTGGCAATGTCTGTGAGCAAAATACAATAAAACTGAAGCAAAAGTGAATAATTTCTCAGAGTGATCCCATATGTATGTCATGTTATATCAAAACAGAAACAATGGAGCAAAACTATTAAATGGCAGCCAAGCACAAGAAAAATAGTTTGGCCTACACTACACTATACTTGTTCACATTCAGATATATATAAATATAAATAAATGATGGCAATGCGTTTATGGAAGAAAGTAAGGATGAAATAAACACACTGTATCAGAGACTACATATTGGAAAAGTGTACTGAGAGATATTCAAAGCATACTTTATGGCAATGAGTTTGGCATGGGGCGACATGTTGATTTCCACCCTCTTGCCCCCCCTACCTACAGGGGCATTTGCTTAGCAGGCCTTCACTTTCTGCTAATATGATACCTTCTGTGGCTCCTTGTAGACTCTCTGTCTATTTGGCTCAAGTTCTGATTAGTTGGAGAGTGAAAGAGATTGGCTCATGTATAGCCACCTTTAAACATTTACTCCAAAAGAAAAATGGCCAGTTATATTTAAATTCAGTTCTCTGATGGAAGGGCAAATCAGCCGTACCAGAAAGAACCATTTAATATGAACAGATGTGTACAAATTAAAGGTAAAAGCTTACTTAATGGGCCCCTATTTGCACTTGTCCACCCTCAGGTTGATGTTTCTTCAGGAAGAGGGGGCAAACATCCAGTCTGGTACTACTTATACATCTTCAGCAGTAGGGTCAGAAGTGTGCCTAGGTATACCATCTCTAGGTTGCTTACTATGACTGAAATAGACTGAACTAAAAATCTTAATTAATAATAAACATAATTTTGGATAAAAACAGTGAATATAACCTTTTACCTCAATGAAAAACTATGGCGTAAAAAATAAAACATGCTTTGATAAACTCTCCATTTATTTTACACAGCCTTTTACACCATTTTTTCAGCTTTTTGTGCAGCATAGTAATACTGTATGTCTCGAAGTATTCACTAGGTTATACATTATACATACACAAGGTAACTGCTGATGCTAATACTGTCAACAATCAATTTGTGTTTTATTTTAGCTTTTGTAATTTGAAATATCAATGAAGTAATAATGAAAGTGTATAAGCAGTTTTCTATAAGATGTCTTGATAAGTTGTACTGCTGTGTAAATATTTTTTTTTCATTCTCCTTTGTGTTATCCTACGCTGGTTGATACTTTGGACTTTCTATGATCCACTGAACTTACACCTGTGGCTATAAGTCTAAATATCTGATATGAAGCAATTGAAGTTCCACAATTTAAAGTTCCTGTTCTCCAATTTAGGAGGCTATGAAACATTTCTCCAAACTTAATACAATTATAAAAGAATGTGCCTACTACGATGGGCAGCACATCCTTGATAAAAGGATGATTAAGGCAACAACTACCCAATCTGTACTGTGTAGCAATTGCTGTATATTAGGTAGAAGGCAATAAATACAGAATATCAGACCCCTGAGAAATATCTCATCTACTTACAGATCAGTGACATCACAAAAGTCATTTCTGTGCAGATCAGTTTTGATTGTGGGAATGATGACACAAGCCAGAAAAGCATGAATATAACTATTTAGTCTAGTCATTTTCAATTTTACAGTATATGTTTCTCTGATTATGCAATTCAAATCTTAATGTTTGCAAAGATGCCATTATATACATATTTCTAACTATTATTCTGATTTTGATCTTTCACAGGTTACACCAAGCCCAGTGTAAATATGTTAGTCAGAAAGTAATTTTTGGATCCATTTAGATGCAATAACTTCAAAACAAATTTGTAAAAAAAAAAAAAAATTTGGATCTGAGAGAGTAACAGGCTGAGTAATGAAACAAATATGCATGATTATGAAATAATTTTTTATATTAAAGGTATTCTGTTGTGGGAAAACTAGACATGTGTCAGTTTCCCAGGTGCCACCAGCCACGTGACTTCATTCTTAAACTTTTCAGGTACCCAGTTGCCCCAAGAGGCCACACAAAGGCCCAAACAACACCCTCCACCAGCCCACTAAATAGTGAGTGTCTATAGCATCTTACAGCAGCCCCTCTGGCATTTGCCAGAACTCACAGATATCTTGTGTTGGGAGGCCTTGAATGGCAAACAGCTTCCTGGTAGATATAAGAATAGCACTCAATAGTAAAAATCCAAGCACCACTGTGACTCAGTGGTGTCACAGGAGAAAAAAATTGCTTGTCTGAAAGCAGTTCCATCATGAAGTATTTTTAATATCCACACATTTTACATTAGGAGTTACATTATTCAATGAATAAAAATGCTGTACAAATGTTCTACCTGCAAAAACAAAGTAAAAGTGCTGTATAGTTATCCACTGTCCCTAAACAAAGTGATCCAGCTATGTCGCCACCCCTTAATAGCTTATCTGCCTCCAGACCAATCATGGGTACCAAAACTGAGGACCTCCACCTGTGCTGATCTACCATCTATAGTATTCAAAAACAACTTGTGGGTGGATTCCTTGACTTGTGCAGCAATTAGTGATGAATTGTGATGATCCCAAGGTTGAGCATCCCTTGCACTTTGGTTATAATTGTGGATTATGAAATGTTGTGGTTTGTGGAGATAATGCACATGATGGCACTGAATTTGCCCAGTCCTTGAATCCCAACATTTGTTAAACAACTTTATTTCTGGGTCCATACTAATGGGTATTACAAGTTGATGAGAGGTCTTTTACTGGTATAAGACCAGTATATGGTTATTGAACTGCTCTCTGGTTTCTAATACCCTTATTATTATTTCAATACAGAGTTCACATGTATTAATTATATCCTTGTATGATATATGTTCTTAGTGAATTATTGCCTCTTAGGTAATATTTTCTGTAAATAAATAAGCATAGTGAGGGAAAAAAAACATGCTTAATGGACAATTTTACCTTATGTAAATGATTATTAGCATTAATCATTTTGTAAAATCATGTTTTTTTCCTCATCAGTTATACCTAATATTAAAACCTATTACATTTAAATTACTATTGCAGCACCAAATGGGAAATAATGAGATACTAATTTTATTGAACAGAGACTTCTTTAAGTAAAATGCAGATTTAAATTTTCTTTCTGTAAGTTGCAGTACACTTTCATAATTATTTTGCACTGCACTGGTACAACTATTATAGTTTATATAAACAAGTTGCTGTGTACACATGGGGATGGCCATTCAAAGCACTGATACTTTCTGTAGAATTCCATTGTATTCTTTTACAGAGCTTATCTGTTATCTGCTAAGCAACCTATGTATTTTCTCCTTTTTTAGCATGAATGGTTGCCTCCATGGTTACACAATAGCCTATTTGCATAAACTATTGTTTTTTTTTAAAGAAAACATATCACTTTTACCAATGCATAGCAACAGTAGACTGTAATTTAATTACTTTAAAACACTTTTATTTTTGGTGTTACGGTTCCTTTAATTAAAGCCAACATATTATACTGGGATTTTGAGATATCATTCCTCACCAAACTGAGCTTCTAAGTAAACCTCCTACCACAAGAACAGCACATATACTAGTCAGTAAGCACCCATAGGTATTTAAACCCCAAATTAATCCAGAGCACCTCAAGGAAATCATTGTATGATCATACAATCAGCGTGCAGTGCAACCAAAACCCATGGCTGATTTTAACCCAAATCCCACAGTAGACAATAGCACACTTACAGCAGGAGGATTTCTCCATTCTACTTTTTTTAATTTTGCAATTGAGTACTGAAACTTTAACATATGCAACCAGAATGATCTCCATGTTTGTGGACAGGTCTGAAGTATGGGCACCATTACATCACTGACTAGTTGAAGGTAGTCATAACCAAGTGTGTTTTAGTCAACTGAATTGAATCAATTCTAATTGACATTAAAAGATAAAAAAATCGCAGCTATATAAAATGAGGATAATGATTTATATACCTAAACTGCCTTGACATAATAAAATCTCAGGTTCCCAAAGGATAAGTTAGAGACAGAGATAAGTTGGGAGAGAGATTTAAGAATTAACTTAGAGCCAGAAGACTGGAAAGCTATATACAACTCAATGCATAAAAGTTCTGTTTCCTCCAGAACCCACGAAGCAAACTACAAACTCATCTCACAGTGGTATTACACACCACAAAAGCTAAGTAAAATGTTCAATACTGCCTCAGATCAATGCTGGAGGTGTTTGAAAGAAGTGGGTACTATCACACATATATGGTTTGAATGTTCTAAAATACACTATTGGAAAGAAATTTTCAAGGCAATGCACTCAATAACTTCAATACCCACTCAGATGCACTTACCGAGCCTGATTATATTGCATTACAATACGGAAACTAAATGTGTAATTAAAAACCAACTGTTGCTGTTTATGATTCAAGCTGCCAAAGCCTTGATTCCAAAGAAATGGCGTAGCATGATAAGTCCCACTATCCATGAATGGAATGTAGCTATGGAAGAGATTAAAAAATTCGAAGAAATAAGGGCCATAAGACAAGGAATATATTTAGATAATAAAAATATCTGGGAACCCTGGTCAAATTATAAAAGTACACTGGAGTAGATATCAAACACAAACTCCTCGTAAAACCTTATAAAAACCTGATTGAAATATATAGTGGGTTAGAAAAAATAGCCCTGAACAAACATTTCACAAATAAAGATATGTTGACTAAATATGAGATAGTAAGCGACTATCTTACTTCCCCTCTTTACCAGATTGCGTCACCCTAATGTTACTTCTATACATTAAGGGAAAAGATGTTTTTATGTAATAATACTGCAGTAATACTTGTCAGAAAACTGAAATACATATGTTTGATATATGTTCAATACTTTCCCTTACCCTCCTCCCTTCTTCCTTTCTGTATCCCCTTACCCCTACTTTTGTTTTCCCCCTTTATTTTACAAGTTGTAAAATTATAAATAAAGAATTTACAAGATTACTTCCTAATGCAAAAAAAAAAAAATCTCAGGTTCCCAATATGGAACATTAATTTAAATAAATCACCACACCTTTATCCACTGATATGAAAACTGTTGAATATGATATACTGTGTGAGCTGTGTGGTGTCAAAACAGTTAACTTCACCTGCTTTTGTAATAGCCCCTTGACACCAATTCCTTTGGTGCATATAAACAACCATGATTCCAATGCATTTGGCGAGATAAAAAAATGCCTGTTGACTTCAATGTATTTGGCAAAATTTTACCATTTAGTTTCTCAAATTTTTCTGTGAAGCAAACAGGGCAGTTTCACTGATCACTATTTATAACACATGCCCACAATATAAAAAATATAACAATTGTAATATGGATATCTTGCAATTTTCAGAACTTTCATTAATGTATTTGCTTCTCTACAGAACACTTGTTATGATATTTGAAATCTGCTCACAAAACAATGACTTTCGTTAAAACTGTGTATATGAGATGGTGTGTGAGCTGTGTATTGTCAAAACAGTTATCTTCTCCTATTTTTAAATCTGGTTTGGAACCTGGTGGGCCCCTAATGGTCCAGTCCAACCCTGACTGCAAACTCATATCATATACAGTATTTCACTTCCAAGAGATGCATTTTTGCTACCATCGTTATCCTATTGTCTAGTTCCAAAAAACCACACATACTTACCTTGAGTTTCATTCCAGGACTTTGCAGGTTTATACAGTATCCTGGATAGATCATGTACTGCTGATTCATTTGTTGGATCTCTTAGGGGCAGATTTATCAAGAGTCGAAGTGAAAATTTGACTTTCAAATTTTATCATACACTGGCCCTTCAAGAATTAAAATGTGACTATTCCCCACCTTAAACCTGCTGAAGTGCTGTTTTAGCCTATGAGGAATGTCCTGGGATCAGTTTGCTTTGGATAAAAACTCAAATTGAATTAAATTCGTATTTGCGGGTCGATTCCATTCAAACGAGTTTTAAAAAGTTTTAAATAACTCCCATGAACTTGAAAATTGACCCTTGATAAATCTGGCCCTTAGAGTTTGTTTGGAATTTGTTGATTGTGGGATAGGGCATATCTTTTATATTTTAAAAAATGCACTATTTTTAATAGCTAATACAGGTTGATGCAAGTTTATTATATTATTTAACCATCTACATTACCTCATGATGTATATGTGAATCTTTATATAAACATAAACCTACTGTATATATACATATAATTTTCCTCTACAAAAGTTGTAAAGATCTTATTCATGAAATTATAAAAGGTTATATATTATGTTACATCCTGAATAATGCAGAAAGTAAAATCTATATTTTACAGGGTAAGGTTGGCTGTATTTCACAGAAATAAAACAACACACTCAAGTCATACAGTGCAGCAGTAAAATAATGCAAGTTTTTTATGGATATTTTACAGTAACACGTATTTATACATCAGGCTTACAATTATGCAGCTATTTTACACAAGTAATTGTGCTTAGCTGAACACTCATAAAACAAGATTGCTAACTAACATGTTTATTTGTTTTTTATTTAAAAATAGTATCCTAAGTACACGTTATGGTGAAGTTTAAATGTAAAGTGCTATGTATCTTTTTTATCTGTTTATATTAAAGTGTTATTAAACTATGAGGGTGTCTCCTGACCTGAATAGAAAGAGAAGTAACAAAAAATAGCAATGCAGAAATAATTATACCCTCCTGGAGCAACCGTGTATGGGTTACTGGGGTCAGTCACCCTCATTTAAAAGCTGTAGAGTCAGAAGATGAAGCCAAATAATAAAAAAAACTATAACAAAATTGAATAGTTGAAAAGCTGCTAAGAATTGGTCATTCTATAACAGACTAAAAGTTATCTTAAAGATGAACCACCCTTTAAATCAACTAGCCTGCATGGCCAATATTATGTGGACACTGCTTTTCTATTAGCCTAAAAATTCTTTCCCATCAGTTTCAATACGAAATAACCAAGGGTGTTGCAGAAAGTTACTCCTTAGTGTAATTAGATTGAGATGAACAGTGATGGGTGTATCTGTCCCATTTCACTTCCCCCGAAAAATTGGGAAACTCAGTAAAAAAATTGCAAAACGCATTGAAGTCAGTGGGCATCAAAATAATTTTGAAGTGAGATAATTTTGACTCAAGCAACAATTTTTATACGCACAACTCTTTTGTCCAAATGCATTTAACTCCATGTTCATCTGAATAATCTTGGTGCGCAAAATTTTTATGTCCATGGCAAATTTTACATGCAACACTTTTATGAATGTGGCAATTCTGAATTGCAACACATTTTGTTTCAGCAAGTTTTCACTGCAATGTCACAAAAAAATTTGCGGGCAGCAAAATGCGGAAATTTGCTTTGAACCATGCCTGCCAAATAAATTCTCCCCTCAACAGAGATGAAGTAAAATGTACTCTTTTTTGGATAATGGCCTGACTATTCAGAATATGCATGGATAAAATCTTTTTTTTAAGATTGCAAATATGTTAAATGGCCAAACTGAAAACAAATAATGGAGATGCTGAAGAAAAGCTTAGGTGTTTTAGGTCACCAGTGAGAAGCTGACTTCTGGTTCATCGCATAGAGGAATTCAAGCTGCCACAGCCTTTTTGCCATTCTCCTATGGAGCACTTTGCAAGTCCAATTCAAGCTGATGATCAGAAAAAATTCAAAGGGGAAGTAAGCATTAACTATTATAATAGCTGTTTAGGGGAATTAAGTATTAAAAGAAATTGTATTAGTGGTCCTTTAAGGAACCCAGACACAAGTGTCTGTCCAACATGTTTTTCCAAAACCAAGGGTATTAATAAGGAGTTCCTCTATTTGCTGCTAGAACTTCTGGTAAGGCTTTTAGCTAGATGTTAGAATATTTTTGGTGGTATTTGCTTCACTTCATACTGAATATACAGCAAGAGGTTGGCACTGATATTGGGCCTAGCTTGCAGCTGACATTACAGTTTATCACACAGGTGTTCAGTTACCCTATGTGCAGGTCAGTCAAGTTCTTCCACTATCAAAAACATTCTGTAGAGGCCTCAATGTGAACAAGGGGGTATAATTATGCTGGAGCAGGAAAGGGACTGCCCCAAATTATTTCTTCTTCATTTGACTATACTTAATAGCGAAAATGTTTTGCAAACTTTTTGGACTACACATATTATCTAGACAGATGAAGCTGAAAAATAAAAACAGAACTACAAGCATATCCTATTTTCATTATGTGAATGGGTTAATAGCAAATGAAAGTAACAGGTTTGCCCAGAGGGAACTTAATATTGTGAACTTAGTAATATTTTTCAGTAGGAGATGAGAATTATATTAAGCCTTTAAAGGCCTTACATCTCTAGCCACATTTTCATAAACCAGCTCAAAAGTTTGACCTTTAGGCATTGGAAAACATATGCAAGATTTGATCTATAGAGCAGGGAGGAAAGTGTGTTGCTATGGAGATAGCCCCTTTGACTTTTTACAATACACAAAATGTTATCCTTAAATCTAATCCTTGAACTATGCTCACTTTTTTTGTTTATGTGCAATTCAAAGTTAACATATTTTATTTTTACAAACACATAAACTGATGTTACTTTTAAAAAAGTATGAGATTATTTAAGGGGAAACTTGCAGACATCAACCAGGTCCCACATGCTGAGGGAAAGAACAAATGTTATTCTCACTAATGGCTTTATAGCTTGAATCTGAGTACAGATTTTAAGTAACAAAAAAGTGTCACTTTTACCATGAGCGCTTGTGTAGTGTAGATAATTTAACAGGAGAAAACATTTTATCTGAAGGTAGGGTAAAGCATTTACTTTCTAATGTTGTCTGTCAGACTATATGAAAAAAATCTCAATGTATTTAGTGTAGGTGACATACCTAGGCAACTAAGAATGTCTTGCATGGATCAGAAATGCCTAGAAAATTGTGTAGTCAAATGCTGAGTGCACCATTATAAAGATATCCCAAAACTCGAAAAAGGCCATGATAAGTCCAGCTTTGATACAAGATAAAAAGTAATTAATGGTTTGTTTATTCTGGCTGCATGAAGTGCCCTAAGCTAGTGTCACATGAGTGGTTTTATCTGCTACCATAAATACACCAGAAGAGAAATTGCAGATTTTACCATGGAGGCCCTTAAAGTGGACCCGTCACCCCCCAAAAAAAAATTCAAAATCATATTTTATCACATTAGTCAAGCAAAATGAACATTAATAACACTATATAAATTATTTTAATCTTGTTTACTTCAGTCTGGGAATTCATGATTATAGCAAGCAGGCAGGAGCCATTTTGTGGACACTGTTATTAAGACAAGCCTTGTATCATCTCAGAATCTTGTTTGTGCACCAGAATGGGGGACCCGATGTCTATCCCCATGTCCTGGCTACACAATTAAATGGTTAAGAGAACTGGGGGAATGTGTGGGACGCAGTGACATCTAGGAAGTGCTGAATGGAAAGTGAAAGTAATTGTCTGCCCCGCCTCTATGCCTAAGGCATAGAGGAGTGGCAGACAATATTTGATTGACAGCTGAGGTTTTTAAATGAGCTTAAAACAGCTATGACTGCTTTAATAAAAAAATTAAATTGGATTTCATGTTTAATTTGAAAAGAACTTTTATCATACAGATTTTTGTGTCTGGGTGACAGGTCCACTTTAAGCAGCAAATGGAACATCTGAAACAGAGTCTGGCAAAACAACTACCTGATGTAACTCTTGAAAGGGTGTTCGTTTTTTGTTGAACATGCACAGATGGCCCAATACATAAAGAGTAAGGAGAGACAAATTAGCAAATTCACCAACTTGCTTTTGAGAGGGGCTTGGATGATTTTTTGGACGGACATAATATCAAAGGCAAGTTTGATACTAAATTCTTTAGTTAGTATAGCTATGGGCATATATGGTTTGTGTGAAAGAGTGGAGATGTGTGTATGTGTGTATGCTGGGTTTTTAATTTGGAGGGGTTGAACTTGATGGACTCTGTCTTTTTTCAACCCAATTTAACTATGTAACTATGTAAGTTTTCCATTGGTACACTGAGAAGAAAGACTGAAGAGCGAGAACTAGTACTCTGTACTGTATTGTGTGAACTGTTCTTAACATGCATTGTGCAGTACAACCAACATTTATACAGTACTTATATATTGCACTTCTACTCTTATGGATATCCTGGACTCTTTTTAGGTTTATTTTTCCCTATACAGGTATGATATAAGTTATCTGAAAATCTGTTATTCAGAAAGCTACAAATTATATAAAGGCTGTCTCCCATTGACTCCATTTTATCCAAATAAACCCAATTCTTTTAAAAAAAAGTTTACCCTTTTCTTTGTAATACTAAAGCATTACCTTTTACTTGATCCTAACTAAGATATAATGAATCCTTATTGGAAGTAAAACCAGCCTATTGGGCTTATTTTTTTTGTTCAGGTAAGATAACCATCAAAGCATTGAGATTTGTTTACAACACAAATTAACATTTGACAGTTATGCCATTGTTTACCTTCTGTAGGATATTTCCTTAACCAAGGGGACCAGATCTGATGAGACTTTGTCAATTGCCCCCTCTCCCTTAAAATTAGGAAGTCCAGCTTCTCCAAGTCAGAAATAGTGCTAAGCCATGTTTCGAGACTGGGTGGCCTGTCTGCCTTCCAGTTAAAGCATATCAGCCACCTGGCTGGAAACAAAGTTTTGTTCAGAAAAAATGTTGTGGATGATGGAAGTTGTATACCTGTAAACAGACACACAATACAGAAGAGTGGATCTGGAACCCACTTTAGGACTGTCACCTCCGACAGAACATCTACAATTGATGCCCAGTCATTTTGAAGTTCATGACATGCCCAGAGAGTATGGGCTGGAGTGCCCTCTGCATTCTTACACCTAAGATAATTGTGGGAGAGATCTGGATTGATTATATGCAGATATATATATATATATATATATATATATATATATATATATATATATATATATATAATATGCTCTGTGTATTAAAAACAACTGTAAAATATTGTGCCTGGGGTTGACTGATACCCTGTTAGGTGTTTTGAGGAGTGATTCCCACTGTTCATCAGTGAGAACTCCAAAGTCTACCTCCCAAGCAATCTTAGATCTAATTGGGGTAATTTTCAAGGAGGCTCCCTTGATGTTTTATACAGAGAGGACATAATGCCCTTGGGGGACTTGGGGTTAAGCAGTTTAACTAAGGGATGATCTCCTTTCACTATAGGAGTGGATCTATGCCTTTGCAAAAGTGCATGCCTCATTTTCATATAGTTTAACCATTGGGAAGCAGGAAGCCCAAATTTATTTTGAAGTGATTTATTCAAAGTGCTGGGTTGGTCTCCAAACGTATGAATGCACCTTTGCACCCACTTTGCCAGGGGGTCAAAGTTTGTCAGCCCACTGCTCTCCCCACTCCACCAGATCGGTGTCCCAGGGTCTGTGGTATTTATTGCCATCAGCCTTGTAGCCCTGCCAAATATTTCATATGTGGACCTGATGATCCTACTCCAGGGATCAACAGCGATAGTTGCAATTCAAGGTATAATACATACAGATCAGGAACTGCCATGCCACCCCTACCTTGTTGCCTTTTCAGTTGGAATAGCTGAGTCTTCCTTTCCCCATATAAATTTTATTAGCATTGCATCCATTTTGTGGAAGAAAGACCTAGGAATGAGGAGCGGTGCATGCCACAAGGCATACATGACCTAGGGTTAAATAAACATTTTAATGAGGGCAATCCTACCCGTTGGACTAACTGGGAGAGGGGCCAGGCCATGAGTTTAGCTTTAGTCTATTCCAGCAATGGGACTACATTCAGTTCATGGTAGCTTGCTATTGGAAGTTTTATTGTTACCCCTAGACACACAAACTGCTGAGACTGCAGGGGACCTTTGTCAAGTTATTCTCCTTCTACCAATGCGTCCACAAGAAACAATGTAGACTTGGAGGATTTGACCTTTAAGCCAAAAACTTTGCCAAACTCAGTGGTTTATCACTATCCCCCAAATAAACTAGGGTGTCATCAGCATAGAGTTGTGTTGTATTTACATCCGAGCTTGATGTCCAGCCTATTATGCAGAGATTTTGTTTGAGTGAAACTGCAAATGGCTCTATTGCCAGGGCAAATAGCAGGGGCAACAAGGGACAGTCAAGTCTTGCATCCCTGGTCAAGGCAAATAGAGGTGAGCTAGAGTTTCCAAGTCTGAGAGCAGCAGTTGTTTTGATGTAAAGAAGCTGAACCATGGATATAAATCTGCACCTGAATCCCATTTTCTGTAAGGTTCTCAAAAGGCAGGGCCACTACACTGTGTCAAAGGTTTTGGCGACGTCTAATGCTGCCACCGCTTTTGCTCCTTTATTTGTGGAGTCAAGTGTTAAGTTTAGTAACACGTGCCTTATATTCAGTGCAGAGGTCCTCCCTGGCATAAACCCTAACTGGTCCTCCTCAATTAGGGTATGTACTACCTTTTTCAAGTGGTTTGCTTATATCTTAGCTAAGATTTTGGCATCAGCTGTTAACAAGGCGATTGGTCAGTAGGATTCTGCCTGAGTTGGGTCTTTTCCAGGTTTTGCAAGAAGGGTAATGGCAGCCTTGTACATTGAGTCTGGGAGGGCAGATGTGTGCACAGCATGATTGCAAACTTTAAGCTAGTGAGCTAGGAGCTAGTGTTTTGCTGTGTCTCTTGTATATTTTATTGGTACTCCATCCTAACCAGCTGCTTTCCTCAAAGGAAATGCATCTATTGCCTCCTGTATCTCCGCTAGCGACAGGTCAGAGTCCAAATAGTTTTGATAATCTATCGGCAGGCATTGTAACCAGACTTTATTTACTATGCCTCTGTTTGTTTGACATGTACATCTTTCAATGTGGTCTGCTACAGTGTACTGTAAAAGGTAATGAGGGTATATTGTACAATCTGTGGATCTGTAGTAAGTGTCCCCTGGTTGTCCCTGAGGAGAGTAATTGCAGGGGGGTAGAGTGGGCTTTTGCAAGGTGGGCAAGCATTCTCCCTGCACTTTCCCCATATTCTAATATATTTAGCTAACTAAAGGGATGTTTGTGGTTGGCTCCCATTGTCATGAGGTGGGAATAACTGTCTTGGGCTTCTTGTAGCTCTTTAAGGGCTCTTCCAGACGAAGAGATTGCAGGGAGATTTGTAGCCTGCGACAAAACGTTGCGTGTTTGGGGCAACAAATCTCCCTGCATCTCTTCCCCCAGTCTTGCGCTTGCTTAAGTTAAAGTCGCGTGTGCCTATTCACACGCAGCGCGGCGCTTTTGAAAATCGCGCGAAAATGCATTGGCGAGCGATTTGCTAAAGCGCCGCGTGTGAATAGGCCCATGCAATCTCTTCGTCTGGAAGAGCCCTAATAGTGATGGGCGAATCGTTGGCATTCCGCTTCGCCGAATGTTTTGTGAATTTCTAGAGAAATTCGCGAACAGGCAAAAAATTTTTGAAACGCCTCCGCATCTCGTTTTAGACATGTGCGTCCATTTAATTGTCAAGCAAGTTGAGCCAGACTGGATTCAGTGACCACCTGGGCCTTGTAGTTTCTTGGGCAAGTGTGATCTCAAGCACCGAGATACCACTAGGGAGGTATTTAATCTTTTTAATTTGTACTACAGATGACTGATTGACATAGCAGTGGTCAATCCTCAAAGAAATGTATGGGAGGTAGTGAAGCAGGCTTAATACTTAGCAGTTGGATTGAAATGTCTTCAAGCATCAACCAGCCCTGGGGCTTTGCTAAGTCTTTTAATGTTATTGGTGGGCTCCTGTCCTGTTTTTTTCAGAGCCTATCTAATGTGTTGGCATGACATGTTGAAATTAGGACATAAATTGGATGAGTTGAATGATGCAGGAATCGCTGTAGGGGAGGAACATATATGGAGACCAACACTACCTCTTGCACCTGCAGGTAGCCATGAATAAATAGAAATCTGCCCTTGCTATCGGATTTGACCGACTCTAGTCAAAAGGGGGTATTTCTGGATGTTAGAATTGCTACTCCTGATGAGTGGGTTGAATATTCAGAATGATAGTACCACCTACCCATGGGCGCTGTAGGGCTAGTGTTTTGGACCCAGTAAGGTGTGTCTCTTGGAGCATTATTATGTTAGCACCTGACTTTTTAAGATAGTCCAGAACCAGCTTTCACTTTATAGCGTCATTTATACCGCTTATGTTCCAGCTTATCACCTTAAGTGCCATGGTCCAATGTAGGTTGAGAGTGTGGCACTGTCTTTGTCCCTCTTCTTGGGCCTAACAATGTGGTAAACATTACATCTTTTTGCCATTATTATACAATTGAACACTCATAAACTGAACTTGTTGAACTTTACCCTGTTCCCTCCCTTTCTGCCCCATTCTCCAACCGTAGGCAGAATTTGTTCCCAAATCCAGTATGATGTAGGGCAGGGGTCCCCAACATTTTCAAGCCTTGAGCAACACCCTTAGAAGTAAAAGGAGTTGGGGAGCAACACCAGCATGAAAAATGTTCTTGGGGTTCCAAATAAAGGCTGTGATTGGCCATTTGGTAGCCCCTATGTGGATTGTCAACCTTCATTGAGGCTCTGTTTGGCAGTTCACAATAAAAACTTGCCTCCAAGCCTGGAATTCAAAAATAATCATCTGCTTTGAGGCCACTTGGAGCAACATCTAAGGGGTTGGAGAGCAACATGTTGCTCACAAGCTACTGTTTGGGAACCACTGATGTAGGGGCACCTGCTGTTGCCAGGTCACTCTAGTTGGTTGCTTGTAATAAGTTTACAACCAAACTAGCATAAGAGGGTGGAGATTTTTTGCTCCTGGCCTAGATGTCCCATTCAAAGATAAGACATATAAGTATTGTAATTGACAGAGAGAAAATAAAAAAACAATTATGCAAATGAGTAAGGAAACAGATAACCAGAAAAAGCAGGAACAAATGAGCCGTCTCTTCTAGGGTTTGATATCACTATGGACCAGGTCTTTAAGGGATAGTTACATCAAAAGGGCAACAAGTTATTCACTTTTTACTTGCAGTTTTCACATGTGTGGTACAGTCAGAGTTCAGGATTAATATTTATGGTACTGGCCCAATGATTGCCTTCTGGCAAGTCATCAATTTCACTTGTCAACAGAAAGTTTACCCTCAGTGGAGTCAAAGGCAAGTAGGGGACCACAGAGTTGTTCACAGAGTGAACAATAGGTGCTTGGGTAGGTTGGGTTTCATCAGGGACATTAGGGAATGGGGAGGGCAGATGCACCAGATTGTAAATTTACCTGCCAAACTCACATGGGCAAGAGTGTCATTGTTCAGGGTTAATAGCAATGGTAATGGCCCAGGAATAACTTATTGGTGGGACCAGCTTATGGTCAAACCCTTATGTTACCCTTAAAGCTTACCCTCCATAGAAAGGAAGAATCCCAAACCTCTAGGTAGAGTAAAAGATAGGTGGATGACCCTCCAGAAAGTTACTGATTATTGCTGGCTCTTCTTCTCAGGGTATCGAGCCAATCTGACAGGTCTTGAGGTGCGTGAAGAACCTGGTCTGGCCCTCCACTACCACCCGAAGCTGAGCAAGGTACAGTATTGCATATTGGAGCCCCATCTCCCGAAATCTCCTCTTGCAATCCTGAAATGTGACACTTTGGCTGCACTTTGGCTGCATGGTAGTTGAGAGTGGCTTTGCTTCTCACCAGCGCCGCGTTCCTATCTCTGGCATTTAGGAGCCGAGCTATGAGAGGGCGGGTGCGCTCCAACAGGTGCGCTCCACTGCAAAGGCTTGCGAGAAGGCCTCCCAGCCAAATTGCTCTTCCAGCCAGCCCTCTGGGGCTTCCCCTCCACTCTCTCAGGAAAACCAATTAAGTGTAGGTTGATACAGCGGAGCCTGTTTTCAAGGTCATCCACCTTGGAGATACAGGCACCAACCTCTTTATCCATTTGCTGCATTTGGCCTGACAAATATATTCCACAGAGCCGACTTTCCTCTTAAGTTCTGCCATACTCTCCTGCACCTTTTGCAGATCTAGTTTGATAATGAAGAGCTCAACTTTAATTTAGTCAGTTTTCGAGCATAATAATGATGTGCAGGAGTCGTTCAAGGACTGGATCTTGTTGAGAAGGTCAGACAGCATAGGCTCTTACGGAGATGGTGGGCTGGATACGGCAACATCAACATTTCGGCCTGCAGGTTATTGAGCATCACCATCTTGTTCCACAGGAGGCTCCCTGACATATTTCTCTAAGCATGCTGCAGCCTAGAGAGGCTCTTTTTTTAGTTCTGTTTTGGCCCATCAGTGTTCTTGTGGCAAGCGGTTTTATATGAAAGCATATAAGTAGTTATAATCAAGGAACGAAGATTATAGAACATGACACTAGTACAGAATTGCTGTGTTGCAGAAGAAACTAAAGGTTAAAGGTTATTCTGTTTGCCTTTGTTCACGTTAACGCTATTGCTTTTGCCCATTTATTTTTGATGGAGCAGATTGTACTGCAATATCCAAACGTCCCGTCAGAACAAGTCTCTTATGAAAAGAAAGGGATTCAAGCAGCTCTTCTTCAGAGGTCAATAGAAGCAGAATGTCACAACAGAAATATATTATTATCTCTATGTTCCTTGTTTATTTATATAGCACCAAAAAGTAGTGAACATGTCACTGGCAATTTACATCAAAAACCGCTATCTAGAGTGCTCCATAAATGAATGAAACTGTTTGTAAACTGTTGACGTTGAAATCAACGGGCTGATCTCATATCTTGGCTGATTGCATGTTGAATTTTATCATTTTTCATTAACACATATAGTATGCCTTCAACTTCTTGTTACTAGTATTACATGTATTATGTTAAAAAATGTATTAATTAACACCTATGTGCTCAAAACTGAAAACACCTTGGGAGAAAAATAAAAAATATAATTTTTAGTGTTTCAGCTGATGCTTATCCTTCGCACACCTAACATATGACACCTACCTGGTGTAACAAATTGGAATAGATTCTGCCAATCTTAATGAAATGTAATTTGTTTGATTCTAGGCAACACATCTCCCGCTCCTGCAAGAACAATTAGTTCCCAACTAAATTGCAAAATGAACACAACTGTGTTAAAAATAACTCTAATCATTTGCATTTAAAAAAAGTTTCAAATATATAGTTTAAAGGCCTGTGTAAATAGCACCATAATTTTCCTCTCTACTCATCTAAACCTGACATTTTATTGTTGTTGGACTATATGATGAGTAGGCAAAGTGTTAAATGTTAAAATTATAGAACAGTCAATATATCCCCTATGGTGAACAAAGTAGCAATAAAGCGTTATGAAAACTCATAATAAAAAGTCTATTCTATTGGGTGCAATTATAAAAATGAATTCCATAATGAATGTATCCCAGAGTCAGGGTAGTATTCATGGTAATGTTTTTCTATCTGTATCTTCTTTCTGATTACTTTTAGGAAACAATGGGTACATAGTTTGCTCAGTATGGACTATAAATATATACTCTCTATATACTATTGGTTAATTGGGTACCAATTAAAACTATCCAAGCAGTGACTGGATATTTTCAGGTATTGGTCAGTGGTTGCTTTACTGGGTACCAATTGAAACCACCCAAGAACATTTGAGACTTGGTAGTCAAGTCTAGTAGGAAACAAAGTAGGAAATAAAGATTGCCAGCTGAAAAATATCCCTTGGTACAAAATAAATATCTGGTAGGAAAGGAGGGTAATTTTATTGCTCTTTTTTACTTTCTTCTGCCCCTTGTTTTCCTAATTTACATATGCAAACTACACTTCAGATTCAGTTTGGTGTTTGGCTGATTCTTTTACAAAGGATTTGAGAAACAGCGGAATCCTAAAATAGTGAATATATATATATATATAGTAAATAAAGTACCCGCTAATGTAAATTATAAGGATATTATAAGTTCCCGAGGAGTTTCATGACCATAAACAGGTCATGGAACTCCAAAGTAACTTATAATATCCTTATATTTTGCAACCGGGGGTACTTCTTTATTCACTATATATATGTTATATGATTTAAAGCTTGCTTTGTATTCATTTCACTGTAGCCTACTCTCTGCTAGATAACGCTGGCTTTATCCAGCCTAGTAAATTTACTTCTGGTCCATCACTTCAATTTGGAATAGCGAAGGCGGTGTCGAAAATTTGCTTTGTGGTGTACTATTCTTTTAGGATAATGACCTGACTTTTTAGAATATGCATGGATCTATCTGAAATTTAAGAATATTCTTATTTTGAAAGTTTCAATCAAAATGGGTTGGTAAAACTCTACTTAGATATATACAAAACTAAGGGGTCATTTAAGAAGAGTTCTGGCGGAAGGCTAGAGCACTAAGAGGTAGTGATGGGCGAATTTATTCGCCAGGGGCGAATTCGCGGCGAATTCCCGCGATTCGCCGCTGGCGAATAAATTTGCGAAACTGCAGGAAAAATTCGCCGCCGAAAACGGACGCGACGCGCGTCAAAAACGACGCGCGACTCGTTTCGCGAATTTTCCGCCAATTCGCGAATTTCTCTGCGAAGCGAAACGCGTCCGTTTCGCCCATCACTACTAAGAGGTGCAAAATCAACCACCATGGTGCTCTTTCAAACGTCATGGGGTCAGGAAAGCATTTCATTGTATTGACATTTTCAGTGGCTTAACTACAGAGGAAACAGGGGGGCCCAGTGAGTTGCTAATTAATGAGCAATTTCAACATATCTTGATAGAATAGGCCAAATTGCTGCAGGTCCAGTTATACCACTGGACAGTTATCAATGTAGATGGATACAGTTGTTCTTATATGTTTACATACCTTGGCAGAGTTTTTGATTTCTTAAACAAGTAAGAGTAAATACAGTTGACAATAAATGGTTTCAGCCAACCACTAACCATGAGTGAAAGAAAAGTTTTTGTGCTATCATTCATATTCTCTGCAAATGGTTAAGAAATCAGAAATTCTGCTAGGGTATGTAAACTTATGAGCACAACGGTATGCCAATAAGGTCAAAGTATTTGAGTCAAATAACATTCCAAAGGCTATTGAATATGTTTCCAGGGAGGGTGGGCAAAGAAGTCAGTCGGATAACTAGCAAAATGTCTTTAAGAGCAAACAAAATACAGAAAGTGTAGTTGATTTTACTTGTTGCATTACTATAGATATACCATGACATTAATGAATGAAAACTTTCACAGACACTGTTCCAGAGGCTGCTGAATATGTTTCCAGGGAGGGTGGGCAAGGTTAACTGCCGTGCCAGTGACACCCAACACTGCTGAAATGAAAATATGGGGTGGGGGGATTTGTTCCAGTCTGGTAAATGTTAAATATATATGCTTATTAATTGTTACGCTGAGCAGTAACTATTATTGCCAGTTATTAGAAAAAATTAGCACTGTTCCTCTAAATATTTGACTATAGTACGAGGAAATGTGGAATATTATGGCCTTAGACTATGTTGCACAACCTACAGATGGTATACAATGTCATAACGTGTTTTTCCAACAGAACAAAAAGTTATGATAGTGATCAATTTAAATAAAACTGGGTGTGGTGGGTCATTTCAGCCCAATATCTATATATGAAAATATATGAAGTTTGTTTCATCTGTAACATCGAATATAGTCACATTCAGTTTACATTTATGCAAAAGCTATGCTCAGGGGCTCCATAAGGCTGATCCTGATGTTAAAAAACTAATTTGCAAATTGTTTGTTGTTTCTCCTATGTTCTATATATTTGTAAGAAGGTTTAGAGCTATGTTCTATATATTTGTATGAAGGTTTAGAGCTATGTTCTATATATTTGTATGAAGGTTTAGAGATATGAGTCACTGCATTGAGGTGTATGAGTATAGGGTAGGTGCAGCCAATCCAACATAGTACCCTAGGGTGGTATAAATGTTAAATCTCTAGTGATGGGCGAATTTGGGGCGTTTTGGCGAGTTTGCGTCAGGCGTATTTTTTGCAGGTGTTTTGCAAATTCATTCTCCAGCTGAGAATCGTGGGAATTCACCATGAATTCACGCTAGGTGAATAAATTTGCCCATCACTATGAATCTCCAATAACTGCTATGAAAAATTAGCTGAAACATTCTAGAGCTCATTGCTGGCATTAATATAATATTACTCACACAACTAGATTACAAAAAATCCATGAAATAACACTACATAGCATTAAATCAGTGTTTAAACATAAATATTATTATTGAAGAATATAATGATGGTGTTTATTTAACACAACATTTTCATAGCTAATATTACAATGGCATTAAATAATCCAGAAATGTATTTATTCCTTGGAACATTTCCTGCGCAGCTTTGTTTAGTAAATACAGGATATTAAAAAGAGATAACACCTCTCCATTTAACCTTAATTAGCTCTTAAACAAATATGTTGTCAGCTTGAGACATTTTTTATTAGTCTCATTCACCATCAGATACAGGTACATAAACATTAGTATTAGTTTACAGTCTCATTTCCTCGAGTTTCCAAATGTTGTGATAGCTTTTATTAAACCAGCATTTACAGAAATGTATATCGTGCATTAGTTTTACAGCTTTTTGCTAAGCATTAAAAACAGCTCACTATTTGTTATTTAGCTGTTGAATATGACAACAAAAATAAGGAAATATTCGAGTAACACGAACAGCTTGAAAATTTTAACTTTTTCATAGTATAGTAGTGAAACTCATATACACTTTAAGTTGATATAAATCCAAACTGGCTGCTGTGTTAGAAATGAGCGAATCAATGAGTGAACTAATTCCTGTTGTTTGTCAATGTAAAAATCTACAGGTATGGGATCCATTATCTGGAAAACCATTATCCAGAAACACTGTCTCCCATAGACTCCATTTTATCCAAATAATTCAACATTTTTAAAATGATTTTCTTTTTCTCTGTACTTGATCCAAACTAAGATATAACTATTCCTTGCTGGAGGCAAAAACAAGCATATTAGGACAATTTAATATTTTGTAGACTTGAGGAATGAAGATCCAAATTACAAAAAGACCCCCGGTATCCAGAAAAAAACCCAGGACCAAGCATTCTGGAAAACAGGTCCCATACCTGTACCAGAAGGTTTCCACCAAATATATCCTTGTTGTTTTATTGTCAGTCAATAACCCCCAGAAACAGAAAGATACTGTATATATACAAATGCAACTACAATTGTGGTACATTTAAAAGGGCACAATATTGTGAATGCATTAACACCATTTAAAGATACTTGTGCACCTAAAAGCTCCCTTCATCTATGTGTACTTGTATGGAGCACAAACATGCCTGGGCAGTTTGCTCTGATAAATAAGGAACATATATTAAAGGGGTGGTTTAGCTTTATATTTACTTTTAGTATCTTCTAGAATAACTAATAATAAGTAACTGTTTAATGGCCTTAGTGATGGGCGACTTTATTCGGCAGGCACAAATTTGCTGCAAATTCCAGCGATTCGCCACCGGTGAATAAATTCTCGAAATGCCAGCAAAAATTTGCCTGCTGAAAATTTGTAAAAAAGCAAAAACGAGCTGTGCACCAAAAACGATGCAAATTTTTAGGCAAATTCGATTCGTCCATCACTAATTAGCATTTTTTATAGCTTTCTAATGATATGCCTTCTTCTCAATAGTCCCAGTGATCATGCAGATATTGATACTAGTGATGGGCAAATAAATTTGGCAGGCGTGAATTTGTGACAAATTTCTGAAATGCATTTTGACAAAATAGGCGTGCGGGACCGATAAAGATTTTCTAACCTGGCCGATCAATCTTCAGACCGATGTCGGATGAAAAATCGTAAGATGTACTATTGTTTGTATCCCACTAACCGCACAATAATTTGACAGATTGGTCGGATTTCTCTAAGATCGGTCATTCGGCAGAGAAAGATTGTTGCGTCTATTGGATCCTCTAAAATTGGGTAAAAGCAAAAAAAGTCCATTTAGGTAGGAGTTCCTATGTCTATATGACATTGGCCTTAAAAGACCACTAGCACTTTCATTTCTACTCTCATTTCTCTTACAGTAAGCTTTCTTTCCTCGTTGGGAGGAGCAGAACCTGCAAATAGGAGGCAACTGGGACTCAACGGTTTCAAGAAGTTTTTCTATTTATTACTTATACAACATTTTTCAGGCAGTAACACCCTTTTTCAAAGAAGTCTTACTGCTCTCTGTACCTCACATATACCTTGGAGCACTACTAGAACGTTAGACAACTGGAGTGGAGCAGAAATCAAAGCGTGAAAAACTTGGTAGCATGTGCCTGTTTTTTTTACTTTGCACCTTTTCCTGTTCTCAGTAAATTAAGCTTGCTAAACTGCAATAAATGCAAATGATCACACTAAAATAAAAAAATTGTTACGATATTGCAAATTGTATGAGTGCAAAAATTTTTGTTGACTGTGCACATGAAAAAAATGTCCTTGCTTTATGACTTACTGGCAATTATCATTTAATCTTCAAAATGTAGTCTTCACGAAGTATGTTTGATTTTATATATCAAGGTTAGAAGAACAGCATGAAGAGTAAACAAAAAAAAAGGATGTATGGTAGCATCACGCACACAATAAGCACAAGAAACATACCATTTGGAAAAACATTCTGTTTAAAAACCTAAAATCCATTCTTTGCAATTTTTTTCTGAATCTTTTAGAATGGTCTGTTAGACCTGAGTGGTGTTTTGATGTATCCATCTCTCTGTTATTTCGCAAGTTACACCTTAGAAATCACTGTTTCACTTGCACTTGTATTGCTTTCTAGACTCAAAAGAAAAATAAGATGCAATTTGAAGTCCTAAATAATGTTGCTCCTATATTTTACAAAGTACTGACCGGTGGTAAAGGTTAAATAGAGAAAATAATTTCAGCATATAAGTAAGACATACTGTTACTGATCCCAAACTCTGTAAGTGTAGGCAAGTAGTAAAAAAAGACAAAAAATATCAAATGTTTTAGTGTATTTTCTCTGGTTTATTTCCACTTTCCTCCTAGTTTTTGGTACTCCTGTCTCCATAAATATGTCTTCTTCCATGGCGTGATGCAACAAGACTACTTTAAAAATCAGAAGAACGTGTATAAAATTCAATTGTCTGCCCTATACTGTTGGCTTTTTAGTTAAATGTTTATTTTCTGTATGTGGTAAGGATTGATCAGATCATCTATTCAACATACACTAGCTCATAGTAGTTAGTAGAATAGAGAGGAAAGTATAGCGTTGATGTTTGAGACTGTTAGACCATGTAACATAAATGATACTACATCAATCATAGGCACAATAAGAAGGAATTTAGGTAAAAATATGTTCTGCCTATGAACTTAAAAATCAAACTAAAATGTAACAAAAAAGTAGGCTACACATGCTGCAGATTATATTTTGGGTTTTGTACAAGATCATGGTGATCACAGCCCTTTTAGCAGAGCCTCTGAAGATGTCACCAGTAGTTCTTTCTTTTAGTAGTACAGGTTAGGGATCCGTTATCCAGAGAGGTCTGAATTACAGGAGAGCCATCTCCCATAGACCCCATTTTAATCAAATATTTAAAAATGTGAAATATAATTTCTCTTTAAAAATAAAACCAGTACCTTGATCCTAAGATATAATTAATCCTTATTGGCAGCAAAACAATCCTATTGAGTTTATTAAATGTTCAAATATTGTTTTAGTAGACAAGGTATGGAGATCCAAGGTACAGAAAGGTCCCTTATCTGGAAACTCCCAGGTCCCAAGCGTTTATATACAGTGCACATGGTGCATAATCTTAAGGAATTACTTCAAATACAGTAAATATAAAATACTTGTATAAACTTGTATATACTTGTATTTATCATGACACAAGGATAAATACATTTAATTCAGATACTCATTACATTGAGCTCAGAAATCAGTGCATTCTGCATGAGAATTTAAGTAGCACCCGCTCATACAATGTATGCCAGATGAAACTTATTTTCTTCTTCAGGGATTACAATGAAGCTTAGCTTCTCAATAGCTGCCCAGAGCACATTGAGCATGTCACTGACACTTAAAACAAGATCCAAGATGGCACATGTTTGTGCAACATTTAGGACTGTATAGACTGTACTAACATTTCCATTTTTTATGCTTTAGTTATTTTAATATTATTTTGTACTCCTGCAGTTGGCAGAAAGGAAGGAAGGAAGGCCTGCAGAGGAAGTGCTGGAAGTAGAAGCAGGAAAAGAGAAAGTTGCTGCTGTAAGATTCCAGATAACACTGGATTTGTAAAACAAATAGAGAACCCAGTGTCAGCAAAGTGCACTTAATTTAGGGTGTGGAAAGAAAGGGAGCCATTGTCAAGGCTCTGAAGAACAAAAAGCTATCTTTTTCGGGCATAGAAACCCAAAAGGAGTCCTTCTCCCACATAAGTGGGAGGTCAAATAATACAGGGTATATGGTAATGTATTCTTAATAGGGAACTAGTTGTTACATTTTGGGTTACACTAAAACTCAAGCTATACATACTATACAAAGGGTTTCCTGTGAATGGTATTTTGGCTGTATATTGCTATTGGAGCCATCAAACATACTTCTGTATGTGAAAAACTAACTCAAATAGAATTGGGCAAGTGGGGGAGGGTGAGGGTTATCTCTGCATCTGATCAGTTGGGAAATGTAGGGGCAGATATCAAAATCCTGTATAAAGGTTGACACCAGGGATGAAGAGGGGAAGCAGCCAAGGGAACCTGGGAAGAAAGGAACTGCCTTGGAGATGTGATGGGGCAGCCTTGAGAAGACTGCAGACCAGAGGTGCTAGATGAGAGATAGATATCAGGATGGGTAGAATGAAGCTGACCTCTTTTTTATTACTTGGTAACAATAATGTAGAATATAGAAATCATCTGTAACTGTCAATACTGTAAATAATATTTTAGTGTAATTGTAATAGGTTCAGTGTAACAATCCATTGATTTATTATTCAATATAATCACTTAAATATACAATTATTGGAGTGGATTCTTTGTCTGCTTTGCTCAAAAGAACCATGACCCTAGTATGTGAGGGGTGAACATAATATTAATTAATATTAATAATATTGTGTTTCATTAATTTTAAAATATTTTCTTTTTGGAAATGAAAAGGTATGGAGATCTAAATTATGGAAAGATCCCTTATTTAGAAAACCCCAAGGTCCTGAGAATTTTGGGTGATGGGTCCCATACTTGCAACTGCTCTCCCATATAAAAAATACACAAGACTCATACAGTGTCAAAAAAGGAAATCAGTGCAGTATTTCTATCAGTAGCAGAAAAGGGCTACATGTATAATTCCCCTTTAATACATTTTACAGAGATGAAAAAAGACATTAGTTAATATTCAGCATTCTGTAAGATGTAATGTTAGTGGGACACAGATAAAAAAAAGATTGTAAGTCTTCTGACTCATCAGCATCAGCAATCAGTAGAAGTGCAAACTTGGTATCATAGGAATAGCATGATTGACAGGTGACTCCTTCTCCTCCGCTGAACACTTTGATTTTGTAACTGTGATAGCAAAGGTACTGTCAGTTTTGGCCTATTATTACCAGTCTACTTCCCTATAAACGTACAAAGTTAAATAAAAGAGAAAAATGAATTACCAAAAAAAAAAAAAGACTGATTCCTTCTAATGATGGCAGTCAATTCACATGCTAATTAGCAGCAAAGAAAAGGAATAAAAATGTTCAGATCTCCGAAGAGATTTTTTCTTCTCTCTTCCATTACATGGGGTGTAAATTTGCAACAAAACATTGACTGAAAAGGTTTCATTCTAGGTGGTAATTGTCAAAAAAGCCATAGAAATTAATAAGTGCATTGAGAAAATGACCCACTCAAAGTTACCTATTCAATAGGCTTTATAGTTCAGCTAAGGATATTAAATCACCTTTTCCAGTATGTATTTCTTTCACTTTTTATTTATAGTATGTAGATGCTATATGTAATACTGAGCTGTTATACTGTTATTTTCTGAAGTGTCAAATCATAAATCTCTTTCATGTGGATGTAGCACCCCCACATCCAACCCTTTAATGATGATCTTATCCCTTCAAGAATGGGTGTTGGTTGGAGCAATCTGTCTCCTTTTTTAAAGGAACAGTAACACCAAAAAATGAAAGTGTTTTAAAGTAAAGTATATATCATGTAGTGTTGCCCTGTGCTGTTAAAACTGATGTGTTTGCTTCAGAAACACGACTATAGTTCATATAAACAAGATGCTAAGTAGCAATGGTGGAAATTGAAAAATGGCTAAATGGCACAGGATAAGTAATGGATAACAGACCTATGTAACTTGAGCCTTTTCTCCTTTGAATGGCTGCCCCTATTGCAACACAGCAGCTTATTTATATAAACAATTGTAGTTTATGCAGTTTTACCAGTGCAGGGCAACACTACATTATATTTTCATTATTTTAAAACAATAAAAAAAAATTATGTTAGTGGTCCTTTAATTTTTTTAGTTTTTGCAAATACACACAAAAACATCACCATTTATATGTTGTCAATACATATCTATATATCATTTGTCATTGACAACTTTCATGATCATTTAGGATCTGAAAACAAAAAGTTTAAAAAGTTTAAAAAAAAGTTTAAAAGTTAAGAAATATTAGAACAGATAAAGTTAATATATGCTCCTCGGGATTAGCAATAATAATCATATTATGACCCCACTTATGATTGATTACTGGTATTCCAAATCTGTCTCCTTTTAAAGCGGCAAGAAGCAAAGATGCACTTTTTCCACAGGGACCCGCTTGCTTGCTTTACAAAGTTAAAGCTCCCAAGTGGGCCACCACTAGGATCTCCTCACTATCGATGGGGATGATGGCAGCTTGAACATAGTAAAAAAAAAAGCTATGCTCACCGCTAAACAATTTAAATCGTGAGGTGGGGTGCAATGAGGGTGTGACAACAAATGTACCAATGTTACATTTGGTTCCAACCCATAAACCACTCCTCTCTTTCTCAGATATCGAAATATCTTTACAAGGATAATCTTATGCTGATATGAGTTATATGACTATGAAGATTTTCATCCATCCAGGTCATGGTATATCTAATATAAGTAATTCTAAAACAACAGGCTGAGTAATCATTGAAGACGTTTCGCTACATTCTGCCCTGTGCCATTGTGATTGTGTGATTGGATTAGTGGAAGAGTTTATATCTCCACTCTTTCACACAAACCATATATGCCCATACAAGCCAGTTGTTTTAGAATTACTTATATTAGAGATATGTATAATACAAGTCTCATATGTCTGTACCATATTATTAGATATTTGTGGAGTAGTGTCCCCAGATTCCAGAACAGAGGTAAAGAATTAAATGTAATAGTTCAAGAATGAAGAATATCATAGTTTTTCTTACAGATATTAAGCCAAGGCACCATTCCCGGCAATTATTCTCCATAATCATTCACATTGCACCATTCCTGTAGTACACCCGGATGCCATGTTAACCAAGTAGATAAAAATCTAGGCAGCAGCTTTTATTCACTTTTATTCCCTTGCATGAAGTGACAAACAGATTTCAGGAAGAGGAATTGGAGACTTTGGGCCACATTCAATTCAGTGAGCAAAACGATTAATCATGTGAAAACTCATGGTCCCAATTCAATTTGAGATGCAATTCAATTAAAAAAAAATATTTCACTGTTTATCACATCAAGTTTGGGAAAGTCAAGGGAAAAAGCTTGAACTGAATTTGGAGAAAAGTTATTTCTCCTCAAATTGTCTATGAGTTTTCACATGATAAACTGTGAGATAAAACGACGTAGCGCGCCGGAAACGACGCGACGCGTCAAAGTTGACGTGACGCACGTCAAAAGTGTCCCGCGACTCTTTTCGCCAATTTTTCGGCCTTGCGAATCTCAGGAGATTCGCCCATCACTAAATCTGAGTAACAGGTACCCCTTCTGAATTATATGCAGATACCACACACACATTAATTGTGCTTAACCCACATTCTGTAGTATCTTTCTTGATTGATTAGTGCTTAACCCACATTCTATAGTTTCTTTCTTGAATGACCAATGTTTTATTTGTGAGACAGATCAGAAAGAAAGAAAAGATTTTGGTAAAACCTTGTTTGAGTCTGTAGTTACCGTATATATGTGTGACTACACAAAGGTGATTATTCTAGGATACATTTCCCATCTATTAGTTCATGTACAGCAGCTTTAAATAAATGCCAGCAGGATGATAAAACATAGTTGCAAAACTTACATTCTACCTATTCACCTCTGTTGTAGCCAGAGGACAATGCAGGGAAAGAGAGAATAAAATGAGGAATATGACCCACTTCACCATGGATAGATACTGGGTAAGGTTATTGCATTTGGCTAACTCAACAGCACTTTAATGTAATTGTTATGATTAGTGACTGTAATATTCTTTAATATTTACAAAAGTACCGTACTTTGTGGATTTTTTTTTTTTTCAAAAAATCCTGCTGTATAGTTTTGCTGGAGATTATAAAAAGTACAATATCATCAAAATGTTATTGCTGTCTGGTTCCACAGTTCTGTGTAAAACTGAATAGAGCTAGGTATTGCACGGTTTAGTGGTCTTAGGCTCAGTCTGAAAGCCAGTCTTTGCACATAAGGGGGTGTTCATGTTGACACATATCTCTTTCTCATTATCTGCACTTACTCAGGGTCTAACTTGAACAGTGGGACATAAGGTAAAAACCCAGCATGGCCCAACCCTTGTGAGCCCCACTGACCCAGACCCTTACCCTTCTGAGACCCTGCAATGCCCTATGATCCTTCCAGCCACTGCTGTATGGAATGATTCACACAGACACATGCAGACATTATCATATCAAAAAGTAATTTTCCCATTTAGTAGAGAAGCTTAAAATCATTCTATTTTTTTTACAAGAGCTCCTTTTTTGGGGGGAAAGCTACGCTTCCCTAAGTCTTGATTATTCTCAGTTTGTTAGGGTTGTAGTAATAAATGATAAAATAGTTGTAAACAAAATATTTTTGCCAAGCTTTTTCCTGAGCAATAAAAAAAAGTCACTCCCAAAACCAGGTATTTTTGGCTCAGAAAACATTCTTTTGAAATATTGCTAATCAAACAACTCAATGAAATCCACATTTTTTAGTGGTTTGTGTTACCAGGCAGACTTTATGAGGCAGCTTCTTCTACTGTATGAATCTCAGGGGCGGACTGTAGTACAGTTGTTGACCAAAACATTTCATAGCTCAAGTAACACCTTTTAGAGGAGTCTGTCTGTCTGCATTCTTTCTTTCAAGCTCTCTCACATAACATTCCTGCCTCCAATACCTTGTCATATGTAAATGTACTTGCATAGTGCCATTTCTGTAAATCTTAATTTTTGCTTTTCATTTTAAACAGGGTTACAGAAAAGAAAAAAATGGAGGGGGAACAATAATCCAGCTAAAGTTATAGGTACATATAAAATAAAACAAGACATTCAGAAGTTTCTATTACATCATTGCCAGCTTTATTTATACCACTGTAAGCTGACTAAACTGTGACTTCCCACCATCGTTTAACACGTGTCTGAATTACAGGTAAGAGGTGGGGAAACAGTTGTAGAGTGTACCTCTACTTTTTTCTTGTAGTGTCTCTTGTATACCTCTTTCAGCTACGTGCTGTAGCTAACCTCTTTACTTTGAATATTGTATATAAGCTTGTGCTCCTGTATATTTATAAACTTGTGTATTGCATCCAGTCTGTCCATATAATTTCATTGTCCCATTTATTTATAGCTGTCAGTTCTTGCATTTTCTTTGTGTATTCTATTTCTCTTATCCTCATTTTTTGAGGTGGTTTCCAGGTTTCTCCAATATTGTGGCATCACCAATCTAGCGGACTGTAGCATCATAAACTCCCACCAAATCATACATGTATCCCAATTGTTCATGTACTTTATGGAGGGGAATAATTTTACCATTCTTTATAAAGTTTAGTGGGTTCATTATTTAGTGTGGTCCATCTGTCCATTAAATCTTTTTCACAGTTAGGAGGGGAACTTGGGTTGTTTAGTAGTTCTAGTTCTTGAGATGGAAAGGGTTATAATTTAATTACCTGTAAATCTCTCCAATTATAGGATGTTTTTGGACCTGTTGAGGTAAGTATGAGTAGTTTACATGCATAATAGTTCTTAAGTTACCTTGTATCTCTTTTCTGTTCAAAATCTTTCCATAGTTTGAAAATTGAATCCTGTTGTCAGAACTATATCCTGGCTTTGTAATATTGTTCTGGGCAGGGAAGTACTAAGCATCCATCTGATTTTTGTTTTATCAATTGCCTATATTTAATTGTTGGGTGTTTTTTTGCCCATACCAATTGGGTAAATTCTGTTCTAATTTGTTTCTCTGCTTTGTCCAGCATACAGTGTAATAGCTGCTTTTAAGTTATCTCCCTACAGCTTCACTAGGTTCCCACTAACTTAGTCCTGAATTCTTTAATCCACTAAATGGTACAACATTGCCTGGGGGATCTTCCCTAAATATTCTGTCCTCATTGGGACAGCGGCTGCCCTTGATGGCTACCCTGGCTATCTAGGGCTGTCTAGTTCCCATCTGGTCTGGCTCTGTTTTTTCTGTGATCTTAGACCAAAATGGAAGTGCGCTAGCTCCTGCACTTTCTTCTAGCCTGCTGTATTGCTCACAGAGCAATAGCTTTTTGACATCTTGGATCAATTACCCCAATATAAAAGTTCAAAAGAACTACAAGATAAAGGCATATAACTATAAAGAATAAACAATGAAGACCAACTGCAAAGTTGCTAGGAAATTCTAGAAACCACTAAAAGTTAACTTTAAGGGGAACCACCCCTTTAACAGGAGAGCTATTCCTGTACCGGAAGGGCTTTGATGTACTGTATTAGAAAAGCAAGAAAGAGTCCTACAGCACTAGTGGCAGAGACTACAAATAGTAAACTTAGATTCCAAAAAGGGTCTCTCTTAAAAAGAAGCTGCCATTTTTCCTATTTGTTGATACCAAAATATAACCATGAGTTTTTATTACAAAGTTTAGTTGATGTGCCCGCAAAAGGAATGCTTACAGATTACTGGTGTCCCATTGGAGAAAAACATTATACTAAGTAATCAATCATTATTAAGCAGAGGAATGACATCTTCCTTAGTGCAGTACAAGTAAATTTAAACTTAAGGGGACAGCAGCAACTGCAGGAAATGATCTTAAAAAGTTGCCATGAACAGAAAAGCTTATAGGAAACACTTGACACTTTTATGAAATGCATGACATTTGTTGGTAGGTAGCACGCTGCATGAGCTGTCAGGCTAACAACATAAGCAGTTTTTGTCTTTTAATGTAGTGTATAAAAATCCAGCATATTCCCAAATAAGTAACAGCAGACAAAAAAATAATATAAAGCAAAAGCATCCATCGCAGGCTCTATAGACACAGGCAGTAGAATATAATGTTATATGCAAATAAAATTACTTGTCTTTAGAAAAAATAACATTATTTATATATGTATTTTCATTGTTGTGTGTTTTAAAGTAGTAGTATGTGTGAGAATGCTTTATAATAAAATATATACTCTCATTGGCCTTCTAAGAGGGAACAGCATTCAAATTTCCATAGTTTCATTAAAAAAAGCAAGAAATGTAGCACAAATCAATAAAAAAACAATGTACAGGATGGCACCTGTTATAAAGAATTCTCATGACCTGGGGTTCTCTGGATAATGGATCTTCATATCTTAAGTATACTAGAAAATCATGTAAACATTAAATTAACCCAATAGGCTGGTTGTTTTCAGTAAGGATGAATTACATCTTAGTTTGGATCAAGTACAATGTATTGTTTATTATTACACAGAAAAGGGAAATCATTGTTTTAATCTGGATTTTCTGGATAAAGTTAATTCTGCGTCTTTTCCATAATCTGGAGCTTTCTGGATAATGGAAACCATGACTGTATTGGGAATCTAATACTCCACAACAAATAAGTTTTACTAAAACTTAAATTTATCTCGTCTTTTTTTAAACCAAGCTCGACTAGACTCCCATCCAGGATTTTATCTTATTTGTCAATAAAATAACTTGGGTCAGTAAAAGACTTGATAAAATTGAGCAAAAACTTGAATCGTAAAAACTTTTCAAATTTGATGCCCGAATCGCTCAGTTTGTTTCTGGTCATTGCCCTAAACATCACATTTTTTGTATTATCAGATAAAAATTAGCACAGATCACGATATCTTCAAATTGTAAAAGGGACAGACTTGGGTTTGAGATGGTGGATTTTCAGATTCAGACTTTTAGCAACTTCAGGATGTAATAAATCTAAAAATTTTTAGTTTTTACTTTTTTTCCTCTAAAAAGTTTTTGGCCAATAAACCTCCAAAAACTTGTGGTTTGGTAAACAACCCCCATAGCACATCATAATTGGGACTAAACCCCACGTTTAATTCACCACCATAAAAGGTTTACAGACTTATATAATGGTATTGTATTTGTTTTTAAAAACAGTTAACATGTGTAATGACCACAGATTTAAATAATTTATTCTTAGCCACAGCAGAACCCCCATTTTATATTTTTTCAGTAGTGTAAATTCCAGGAAAATGTGTTAAAGGAGAACTAAACCCTAAAAATTAACATGGCTAGAAAAGCCATGTTTTAAATACTGAACTTATTGCACCAGCTTCTCAATAGCAGCAATGATCCAGGACTTCAAACTTGTCACAGGGGGTCACCATCTTGGAAAGTGTCTGTGACACTAACATGCTCAGTGGGCTCTGAGCAGCTGTTAGAAGCTAAGCTTTCAAATTATCAAGCAGAAAATGAAGTTGTCCATATTACTAATCAGCCTTATATTGTGACATTTATATTTTATGTGTACAGTATATTGTGAGTGGGCCCCTAAACTCAGTAACAGCAGCACAGAGCATGTGCAGTGAATCAGCAAAAAAGAAGATGGGGAGCTTCTGGGGCATCTTTATAGACACAGATGTTTACTGCTAAAAGGATGTGGTTGCCTTGGGCTGGTACAGAAGCCCAAAACATAATGTACAACATTTCTAGCCTACTTTACTTCTTTAGTTACACTTTAGTTCTCCTTTAAACAGGGGCGCTCCACAAACGAGGCAAGTTGAGGCACTCACCTCAGGCGGCAGCGCCCTCCTGGTTGCCAGGGTTGGCAAAAATGCAAAGTTTTTAACATGGAAAATCGGCTCTTCAAGTGCTCTTGGGCGCTCTGCACTAGCGCCGTGGACCCCCCTACCCCTGTCCAGTGCTCACTGTTGAGCGCCATGGGGAAGGGGGGGGGATTCATGGCTGCCTCAGGTGGTGCAGTGCGTAGGATAGCCCCTGCCTTTAAAGCATCCATTGAAATGCAATATGCGTTGGAGGGGTCACAAAAGAAATAATGTAAAACACAGTAAAACTTATAATCAGGTTATGTAAAATTGAGGTTTCACTGGGTTAATAGCAGCTCTATAAGTACTAATATTATTATTATTTAATTATATATCCGAAGCGCAAAATAGCGCTGACCTTCAAGGGAAATTTATAGGTCAAGTCTGCTCAGTGGCTCAATAGACTTATTGGAATGACATTGTCTTTTTAATATAATCCAGCTCTGGAATACAGGTATGGGATCTGTTATTTAGCAAGCTCAAGACCGTGGGTTTTTCCAGATAATAGATATTCCCATAATTTGGATCTTCATACCTTAAATTTACTAAGATAAATCTAAATATTAAATAAACCTAATAGGCTGGTTTTGCATCCATTAGGATTCATTATATCTTAGTTTGTTTAGCAGCTCTCCTAGCAGCTAGTGCTGTTAGGGTTCAATTACCCTAACAATTTACCCTAGCAACCAGACTGTGATTTGAATGAGAGATTGGAAAATAAATAGGAGAGATGCTGAATTGAAAGAATAACAATACAAATTGTAGCCTCACAGATCAACATTTTTAGTTGCTTAGATCAGGGGACCCCCTACTGAAAACTGCAAGAATCAGAAGGAAAAAGGCAAATAATTAAAAGACTATAAGAAATAAAAGATGAAGGCCCATAGAAAAGTTGCTTTGTATTAGAAATTATAAAACATATTAAAAGTTAACATAAAGTAGACCCACCCATTTATCCTTTTATCAATAATATATGTATATCTATATCAATAATATACATTGTTCTCACAGGCTTTTCTGTATAAACCCCATACAAATGCACATCTAGTTTTTAGTCTAGTTGTGTATAGATTTCATGTCCTGCTACATATGATCTGCTCATAATTGCAAGAGACCTCCTCACACACGCCGTGTGCCTGATTGATTTTGTTATATTAACTGCAGCTTCCCAGTCTTGTTAAGTAAATGTGGCTGCAAAGTCACCCACCAGCTCTATAGGCACTAAGGTGAGATGAATGAAAGGCTCACTGTTGGATTAGAGAATAACAGTTTATATTGTGTATAAGAAGCCCACAGAAACAAAGCATGTTATATCACATCAATATGTTATTTTAGATCAGTTTCATCTATGTATTCATTTTCTGATTAACAAAAAAAAAAGAAAATCCAAGAGGAGGAATTGCAGTGGCCTGTTACAGTGGTAACTAGATATTACTGGGCCCCACAGTAAATTATTTTTCAGGCCCACAAAATATCTAGAGGCTGACCTGTTTTACCATTATTTATTGAAATTGTATATAAATCAGGGCTCATGGGGCCCCTATAGCTCCTGTGCCTCCCTGAAGCCACAGGGTCTGCTTCCCACCTTCTACCTGGACTGTTAAAAGCAGAACAGTTAAGCAGTTTTTTCCACTCTTCACTTCATTCTCTCAGCTGCTCAGCCTTTCACCAACGTAATGCATCTCTGTTCTCATTTACAATCAAAACTATTTAAGATCTAAGTTTCCTTCCTCAGATGGATAGGTTCTGAGCCATCTGTATGTCAGATGAGATCCAAACACTTATATGAAAAGGTCAACATCATCTGCTATTCAGTTCTAAGAGCAAAACAGCTCAACTGCACTCTACCTCCAGCCCTCAACTTCAAATTGCAGCAATCTCAGGCTATCCCTGAACCACAGGACATATTACATCAAGTAACAACAGAAAAGTGTCCCTTGTAACCACATATCACATCAAGTAACAACAAAAAAGTGTCCCTTGTAACCAACTCATCTTATGAGAAATATATGTGTATTTTCTCAGATGCATAAATCTAATGTACATTTTTCTGTCAAAAACATTATACGTGCACCTAAATAGTAAGCACTATCTCCATGATAATGGGAAATAATGGGTTAATTAATAAAAAGGACATGGGGTATTCTGGATAACAGATCTTTCCATAATTTGGCTCTTCATAGATAGTGACAACTAGAAAACCATGTAAACATTAAATAAACCCAATAGGATGGTTTTGTTTCAGATAAGGAGTAATTATCTTTGTTTGGACCAAGTACGAAATCATTTTCAAAATTTTGATTATTTGGATAATATGTGAGACAGCCTTTCTATAAGTATTTACAATAATAGGGCTTATTTATCCAAATTTGCAGTTGGGCAGTAACCCATAGCAAAATACAAATACTTGATTGATTTGCCCTTTGTTGATACATTTGCACACTGTTGATAAATAAGCCCCATAAAGTTAACTCAGGTGCAGTAACCCATACCAAACAATCAGCAGGTAGCATTTATTGGTCACCTGTTTGACGTCAACATTATAATTTGCGATGGGTTACTGCACCTTGATGAACCCTTCAGCCATTGCCCCCATTTCATTTTGCATATTGAAACTTACCTTGTGCAATTACAGAACATTTATTAACTTAAGCTGACTACAAATATTTAGTAGGGGTAATGGGATCACTCAACATTGGCAACACCGGTTGGGTTATTGGAAGTGCAAGAAAGCAAGTCCACGAAAGGCTGATTATCTGAAATACATACGATTAGGCCATTTGAATACCATTTGACATGGTTCAGCCAACTTTTTGGGGAAATTTAACTTGAGTCTAATTAAACAAATAAGATGGCACACGACATTAGTGAACCTTAGCATGTGCTTGAAAATCAATTAAACAAAATGCTTAATGTGTTGCCTTTAAGCCTCAAGGAAAAATTGCAAACCACATTGCTTATATAGAAATGCAATGTGTCTTGCAGAGGGAAGCCAAGGCCATTGATCTTTAGTTACAGCATAATTCAGCCCTTTACCTCCTCAGATGTTCAGTGTGCAGTTTGTGTGCTGCAATTCTTTGAACTTTGCATTTTCTATGTCCCTCACCTCTGGACAGGTTGCAGCTTTATACTGGATAGCACCTGACTCAGCAAATTAATTTGCAAACAGGTTGAGCACTCCAACATTTAGCCAGATTCAATTCAGTGAGAAAAAAGTTTATCATGTGAAAAGTCATGGTAATGATTCAATTTGAGATTCCATTCAGAAAAAAATATCATGTGAAAACTCTATTGATGTCTAACAGAAAAAAAAAACTGGAATTGAATCTGGATAAAAGTTCTTTCTCCTTGAATTGAATTTGTCCATGAGTTTTAATGTGATAAACCATGATAACTTTTCTCACTGAACTGAATGTGGCCCATTGTGTGGAACATACAATGAACATGTCACAATATTAATTTTAATGGAATAAGGTAAGCTAATGACCCACTTGGATTTGAAGTTTAATAAGATTTTCACCATTCTTCGAATTGTTTGGGAAAATGTATTGATAAATAAGGGGAAATCACCTGTGCATATTTGGTCGGAGTATATTTCAGAAACAAATGAGATAAATTCAGATTTTGAAAAATAACCCCTACAGAGTACAACTTATTTTCAGACATTGAACCCAGGTTTTCAAACATGTTAATAATATTAATAGTGGAAAGGAGTTTCTCTAACAAAGCAAGGCAACATATATGATTTTACAGAGCTAAAAATATCCTAACTTTATTATAATTTAGCCTGTTGACTCAGGCATTTTGGCAAAATATTAAATTTTTACAAATTTTTGCATGGTTTTCCATAATTTTTAGTAATAAGTTATAAGCCATTAGAGCTTAATATCTAGATAAATCCATTGGCAGAATGAGTAATTGTAATCTTTGATAAATTGTCATAGGGAACTCCATGTTCTCAGTTATTACTGCTCAGTTAAAATTCCTTATCACATTCTTACAATACACGTAAACCAATTAACTCAGCACAAACATTCCCAGACACGGTTGAACATTCAAAATTTTATATGTTACTTACCATTGAGCCACCGTCCATGACCACTACATTCATGGTCATACACCTATTAGAATGCTACTGTTATTCAGATATGATTCAAGGTAAGAGCATCTTCACCATCCTGAAGTATACAAAGATATGCTTTAAAGTGGACCCGTCACTCCAAAAGCATATTTTATCACATTAGTCAAGCAAAATGAACATTAATTACACTATATAAATTATTTTAATATTGTTTTCTTCAGTCTGGGAATTCATAATTATAACAAGCAGGCAGGAGCCATTTTGTGGACACTGTTATTAAGGCAAACCTTGCATCATCTCAGAATCTTGTTTATGCACCAGAATAGGAGACCCAATTTCTTTTCCCATGTCCTGGCTACACAATTAAATGGTTAAGAGAACTGGGGGAATGTGTGGGGAGCAGTGGCATCTAAGAAGTGCTGAATGGAAAGTGAAAGTAATTATCTGCCCCGCCTCTATGCCTAAGGCATAGAGGAGTGGCAGACAATATTTGATTGACAGCTGAGATTTTTAAAGGAGCTTAAAACAGCTATGAATGCATTAATAAAAAAAATGAAATTGGATTTCATGTTTAATTTGAAAAGGACTTTTATTATACAGATTTTTGTGTCTGTGTGACAGGTCCACTTTAATGAATCACAGCCACCATAGAGTTCTTTAACAAGTGCCCCCCTACAAACACACGTATTGTCAATAAAAAGCCTGTTATTGAGAGTACTTTTAGAAAATATTAGTGACAAATAATTTTAATGAGAGTGCAAATTGCAGCCAAGGATATTGTTAGCAATAAAAAGAAAGCATTAAGAAGGTTCAACAAGTTTACATATTGCATATTCTGTCCTTAATAATACTTTAATGAAAATAAAGAGAACATATCTTAAGTACCCACACATAATTACATTTTTAAAGTGAACTCATATTTTATAGAAAATACACCCTGCATTCTCTTGAAAATGCCACATTGACCATGAGAATAACAAAATGTCTTTAACTGAAAGCTGGCAACCTTGAAGTCAACCTTAAAGAGATGATGTCATGATTTTTTAAATGTAGAATTTATTTCTAAATTACACTGTTTACATGGCAAATAATTCACTCTACCATATAAAATTTATGTTTTTATTTCTAATATTGATGTGGGTTGCCAAGACAGATAATAATACTGAACTCATCTCTAGCATTTGTGGGTGAGCATTTAGGAAATAGTGATCATAACATGGTCTCCTTTGAGATTCTGTTACAGAGGCAACTCTATAAAGGAGTAAGTAAAACATTGAATTTCAGGTGTGAAAACTTTGACAGTATAAGGTCATCTCTGCAACATATTAAGTGGGAAATGCTTTTCACAAGGTTAAACACTGAACAAAAATGGGAAGTCTTTAAAATGCTGCTTAATTCCACTTGTAAGCAAGGAATGTTATTGCAAAGCAAAACCTTTTTGGTTCAATAGAAGTGTTGGTGTTTAGGTGGGTAGGAAAAGACATGCTTTTATGGCTTTCAAGTTAGCTGGGACAGCCAAATCATTTATAAGGTACAAGGAGGCCAATAAATCATGCAAAAAAAGCTATCAGGCAAGCTAAAATCGATATGGAAAAGTATATAGCAGTAAGCAGTAAAAAGAATCCAAAATTAGTTTTTCTACTATTAATATATTTAAAAAATAAACAGGAAGGGGTAGGACCTTTATTATCAGAGGGGGGTCAGCTGGTTGAAGAGAACAACAAAAAGCTCAGATTTTGAATGCATACATTTTGTTTGACACAAATGAGGAACCAGCTAATTAAGGTTTTCTTATTAATAGTCCCAATTCTTATAATACATCCAATGATGCATGGTTCACACATGCTGAAATTCAAAAGAGACTAGAACATGTTAAGATAAACAAAGGTCCAGGGCCAGGGCCAGATGGGATTCATCCCAGGGTACTTAGCGAGCTTAGCTCTGTGATTGCCAAACCTCTTTACTTAATTTTTCAGGATTCATTGAGGTCTGGCATGGTGCCAAGAGACTGGCAATTGCTGATGTGGTGCTGCTATTCAAAAAGTGGTTCCCATTCTCTGCCTCAAAACTATAGGCCAGTTAGTCTGACATCGGTGGTAGGAAAGCTTTTCGAAGGATTAATAAAGGATAGGATACTGGACTTCATAGCAAATAACAATCCTGTGAGTTTGTGCCAGCATGGTTTTATGCGTAATAGATCGTGCCAGACTAAATTTCTTTTTATAAGAAGGTAAGCAGGGACCTCGATTCTGGGATGGCTGTGGATGTGATTTACTTAGACTTCGCTAAAGCATTTGATACAGTGCCACACAGAAGGTTACTGGTTAAATTAAGGAATGTTGGCCTGGAACATAGTATTTGTAACTGGATAGAGAACTGGCTAAAAGACTACAAACAGTGGTGGTAAATTGAACATTTTCTAATTTTCTAAGTGTTGTTAGTGGGGTACCGTAGGGCTCTTTACTGGGTCCCTTGCTTTTCAACTTGTTTATTAATGACCAGGATGGGGGCATTGAAAGTATGGTTTCTATTTTTGCAGACAATACTAAATTGTGCAGAACTATAGTTTCCATGCAGGATGCTGCCACTTTACAGAGTGAATTGTCTAAATTGGGCAACTGGGCAGCAAACTGGAAAATTAGGTTCAATGTTGATAAATGCAAGGTTATGCACTTTGGCAAAAATAATATAAATGCACGTTATACACTAAATGGCAGTGTGTTGGGAGTTTCCCTAAGTGAGAAGGATCTTGGGTTTTTATAGATAACAAGTTGTCTAATTCTGGGCAGTGTCATTCTGTAGCTACTAAAGCAAATAAGGTTCTCTCCTGCATAAAAAAGGGCATAAACTCAAGGGATGAAAACATAAATATACCTCTTTATAGATCCCTAGTAAGACCACATTTGGAATATGCAGTGCAGTTTTGGACTCCAGTCCTTAGGAGGGATGTAAATGAGCTGGAGAGAGTGCAGAGATGTGCAACTAAACTGGTTAGAGGGACGGAAGACTTAAATTATGAGGGTAGACTGTCCGGGTTGGGGTTGTTTAATCTGGAAAAAAGGTGCTTGCGAGGGGACATGATTACACTTTACAAATACATTAGAGGACATTATAGGCAAATAGCAGGGGACCTTTTTACCCATAAAGAGGATCACCGAACCAGAGGCCACCCCTTCAGACTAGAAGAAAAGGACTTTCATTTGAAGCAGCGTAGGTAGTTCTTCACAGTGAGGACAGCGAGGTTGTGGAATGCACTGCCGGGTGATGTTGTGATGGCTGATTCTGTTGATGCTTTCAAAAGGGGCTTGGATAATTTTATGGACAGACATAATATCAAAGGCTATTTTGATATTAAACTCTACAGTTAGTATAGCTATGGCCATATATGGTTTGTGTGAAAGAGTGGAGGGGTGTGTGTGTGCTGGGTTTTGTTTTGGAGGGGATGGACTTTATGGACTTTGTCTATTTTCAACCCAATTTAACTATGTAACTATGTGTAGGTGGCCATCCCAGGTCATTTGCCTGATCCTGTTCTTTCAGAAAGAACCAGCACTTCATGATGGAACAGTGTAACTTAAGGAGTCATGGTGGGACTTGGATTTTTATTATTGAGTGTTATTCTCATATCTACCACGGAGCTGTCATCTTGTGTAAGGGAGCTGTTATCTGATTACCTTCTCATTTTTATTGTTAAGCTACTGGAGGGGAAAGGGAGGTGTGATCACTCCAACTTGCAGTACAGCAGTTAAGAGTAACTGAAGTTTATCAGAGCACACATGACACATGATGTGAGGGCACCTTGGAAACTGACAATATGTCTACTCCCATGTCTGATTCCAAAATTAAATATAAACTAATCTGTTTGCTCTTTTGAAAAGATTTCAGTGCAGAAGGTTGTTGGAGCAGGACTATTAACTGATGAATTTTATTTTCCCATGAAAGAATCCCTTCAAAAGACTACCTTTGAGCTTTGTATTTTACATTGCCATGGCAAAATATATGAAAAATAATCAAAAAGGCATATCCATAAGAATCATTGCTATAGTGTGCTGCTGAGTAGTTCTCATGCTATGAAATTATACGTTGGTCATATGTGTGGACTGTTGATATTGGGGTACATGGATGGCAGATGGAAGCACTGTGGAAAAGTTATGTGGTACTATGTAATTGTACAGTCTTACTGGACAGATACATATTTTTACGATTGGTATCCCAAACCCAGAACAAACCCCAAGGCCCTCCTCTTCTGCTACTCAGAAGAGAGTTATAGGCAGGCAAGGGAACTACACATTATACAGAAATGGAGAACAAGGAGTGTAGTCGAAAACTCAGGCCGGGTCAATATCAAATGGGCATAGAGATACGGATTCAGGAAACAAGAGCGTAGTGGGGTTCAGAGGCCAGGTCAATACCAAATGAGCTGAGTGGTATAGTAGCAGAAGACAAGAGTTTAGTTAGTAAACAGGCCTTGTCAATAACAATATGTAGTGTAAATAAAAAATCTAGAAGAATGGTCAAATACTGGCAGAGGTCATGGCAAGCAGCAAGACAATACTTGGTAAGGAAGAGGCAGCGTCAAAACAACTATAAACAAAAAGAAATTGCACCCAGGAACTATGAATTTTTACGTTGGGCAACTTGCAATTGTTGCCTGCAGCTTTAAATATTTTAATCTTGCCCCAAACCATGAACACGTCATTAGCGACGCCACTTCAAACCCAGATGGGAGCAGTGTGGCTATTCTTTTTCTATGCATATAGGCACTAAAGGGAGAAGAAGTGGTGGGTGTTGTTTTCAAATAAATGATACCCAATATGGCTAAAAGAGCATATAGACACCTACCTGTACCAATCTCATTTCAAAACTTAGGCTATTAATATGAAGTTGACAGGGTAGATTGGGGCCCCCATTGCTGCAACTTTGGGGTCCTCCTTGCACGTTCAAGGGCCCTAATCCTACCTTGTCACTAACTGCCTTCCCATAACGGTGGCAACGATTGGGGGAGAAGATAGTCAGAGCAGGTGAGGGGACCTGGATCAGCGGGGCATCCCTAGATTTTCCCCAGTGTCCCGCTAGCCCAACCTGACCCCGGAAGTTATCGGGAAGACTTTTCACTAACTGGTGGAACATTGTTGGTGGGATTTGCTTCTGTTCATAAGTAAATGGTTGGCACTGATGCTAGGTTCTCATTTGTGACCTGCATCAGTATTCCAATTTAGCCAACAGGTGTTCAGTTGAAATTGGGTTTAGTGCAGGCATTTCTTCCACCACCATTTTAGCTGTATGGATCTTGCTTAGTACATAGAGGCATTATGGCACTGAAACAAGAGAGTTTTACCCAAAGATTTGCCACAAAGTACCAACCACAGAATGGTCAAGAATGTCATTATATGATGTAGTGGTTTCTGTGTCCAGGAAGGTACATAAAATGCATAAAAAATAAAGCCACAATCCAGACTTTCATCTCTTTATACAAATAACAGGACAGAAATACAAAATTAGCCTATAGTTATAACTAAAACTGAATCAATTTCAGCTGTTAGAAACGTTGGCTGTTGTGATGAATTGAGCCATGCAATTATATAATATATTTATTTTTGCTATCATCAACATTTTACAGTCACTTTAAATATCAGTTCTTATAATTAAAAATGTAAAACCAAGCGTAAATTAAATTTACTGATTAAAATCATAATTATTATGTTTGCTGTGATCCTTGGTCATAAAACTACATCCCAACTCTTGCTGCTCTTGGTAACACATTCATAGACCTGTAAAACTCCACGGTTAGATGGGGCTGAAATATAGAATGATTGACTAGGTCTGAAAATTCTCTAATAAATATGAATTATGAAATGGGTTAGATACATTCACTTATTTCCCATGTTTGTTCAGATATTGAAAAATAACCCAGGTCATTTCACAAAACTATATTCCGACATCATACTATAGATTAACAGAAATTTAATTCCAGTTAAAATATTTTTATACGCTGGTGATGTTTTCTAATGGACTGTGGTACAAATGCCAGTGATATATCAGAGGTCCACAATGAACCCCATAAAACACTCACATGATTGATTGCTCTTTTCAAGATAAGTGATTATCTGTAAAAGGCTAAATATATTTTTTATAGTAGAGTGTCAAATAAAAAGTCTAGAAAGTGTTACTTATACCTGAGTTATTGGCTACTTGATTAGCTTGACTGATGGAGCAGTATATAGCTAAGAGGTCGCAAGGGAGTTGTGGGAGGTAATGCTGCCTCTGCTGAGATCAGGTGCAACTGTATAATTCTGCAGTAACTGCCCTTAAGAGGTTTATGCATTCGTTGTGAAAGTCAAGGCGAGCACTGGAAGATGTAAAAAGAATATCATAGAAATGATTAATGTAACATTTATTTTATAATTTGATAAGAAAAGGGCATTCCATTTAAAGTACTCAATACAAATCTAATGCAGTACAATCCTTTAAAGCATTATTGGCATTTGTAAATGCTAAACAAATGAAAAATATAATGTAACATAGTAAGTTAGGTTGAAAAAAGACACACGTCCATCAAGTTCAAACTTTGAACTCTATATATAACCTGCCTTACTGCTAGTTTATCCAGAGAAGGGCAAGAAAAAACCTGAAGCCTCTCAAATTTGTCTGAGGTGAGGGAAAAGACTTCTTGATCAACTTGTACTATGAGCTATCTTCTATAACCCTGTATTCCCCTACCGCTAAATAAAGCATTAGAGAGATTATTGTAAAATCCCCTTATATATTTATACATTGTTATCATACCCCCCCTTAAGCGCCTCTTCTCCATTGTGAACATTACCAAACACCTGAAAAAATTCGCCTGGCAAAATTCGTCAAAAAAAAAAAAAAACGAGACGCACAACGAAAACGACGCGACACGAGTCAATAACGAAATTCGCTTATTTTTCGCCAAAGCGAATCTGCCTAGATTCGCCCATCACTACTTACCAGCACTCTGTACAGTGGAAGAATAACCCCCTTTTCCCTCAAATGTATGCCCCTGTGGTGCTTTCTGGATAACAGATCCAATACTTATGTAGGCCACCATTATAGCTAATGTGCATCTTTATCATAATTCTACCCAGAATATCTTGTATGATTTATAAATAAGGTGGCCCATTGGCCAGACTTAGTACAATATTGGGGGAATATAATACCATTTGCTGGTGCAAAAAAACCTGTGCAAACGTGCTTGTGAATGTTAGCAACCATGTTTGTGTCCTTTTTGGCTAATTATTGACCTCAACAAAGTATTTGATCAAATGGCTTTTGCAAACATTCGCAGCGTGTGAAATAAAATGTTGCGATCGCAAATAGTTTTTGCAAATAAAAATATATTGAAACTTCAGAGCAAGTGTTAACACTATACAATTGCTTACCGATAATGTGCAATGTAATATTCAGAATATCCAGAAAGTTCCAAATTGCAAGAAGACCATCTCCCATAGACTCCATTTTATTCAAGTAATCATTTTTTATAAACTATTTCCTTTTTCTTTGTAATAATAAAACAGAGTAGACATGGTTCTTCATAGTGAGTGAGAAGACTACAATGCTAGTAATGTTGTTATGGCTGATTCTGTTAATGGGACTTGGATACCTTAACCTGAATAACATATGCGGATATTTAAATATGCTAGTCAGCTTTCCACAGATCTAGGTTTATGAGGGGAATCTCCATCCTAAAACTTTTTTTCTCAATAACGAAAGAATATGAATAAAACACTTCTTTAAGTTATACTGAATGCAACTGTCTCTTCCTTTGAAAATACCTACATTAGTTCTCCAAGTTAATTGTGGGTTCCACCCAGGGCCATATTTATATATAGGCACCAGAGAATCCATGCTAAAGGGTGGCAGCTTTAGGGGAGCAGCCCTTGTAAGCCTTGTAGCACCTTTTACATTATACATTACAGGAAATAATGGAATGTGGAGTTATGAACAAGACATAATTTTCACGCACTGGGGAAGCACTTAGGCCACCCTAGGTGCACATACTCTAGATCAGGGGTGTCCAACTTGCGATGGATATGAATGGGGCCCAACATGTAAAGCTTGGTTCCCAATGGAAACATCATGTTGCAAAGGATATAGGAGTAGGCAGGAGGGAGGACTCTGCCCATTGTCCAGTAAGTAGTAATAATAATAATATAGTAATAAGTCTATTTAATATCTAGGTGTCCCATATTCCAGTGTATAGCTCCATCTGGTTATCCAATCCTATCTAGTTCTTTTCTGTGCATCTTTACTTTTACAAATCAAAAGTGTTTGAGTGTTTCATGTGTGGCTCCAGACAATTTTTCTTTTTCCAATGTGGCCCAGGGAAGCCAAAAGCTTGGACACTCCTGCTCTAGATCAGTGGTCCCCAACCAGTAGCTTGTGAGCAACATGTTGCTCTACAACCCCTTGGATGTTGCTCCCAGTGGCCTCAAAGCAGGTGCTTATTTTTGAATTCCAGGCTTGGAGACAACGTTTGGCTGTATAAAAACCAGGTGCACTGTCAAAAGCAGCCTCAGTTTGTAGGTTGACAGTCCACATACCGTACAAATGGCTATTAATATATATATATATATGAGTATATGAGTAAATTTGATACAAGCACAAAAAGTAAAAGGCTGTGTGAACCTAATATGTAAACAAATGTCTTATTATTGTACTACATCAGTATGTGGGATTTCATCAATGCCTGCTTTGTCTGTGCATTTATTTTTTTGCCACATTTTGCAATCTAATAGAGCTCAATTACAAAGTCACATTTGTTAATGGAAGAGTGTTTTGACACATAAAATGCGCTTTTTGCTGTGATTTCCAAAAAGGAGACTACAAGGGGAAACATTGTTAAACAGAGTCATTTAGAGGTGACTGCCACCCAAATGATGTAATTTGCACCTATTTTTCCATTTCTGGAATTAGAAAACATATTTGAGTTCTCTAAATTCTCATTAAGCAACTGGCTGCCTGCAAATAGAGCAAATAAATTGAGGGAATGAAAACAGACTTCAACATTCAAATTGATTCATTGTTAAAAGGATAACTTGATATATATATATTAATATCGGGCTGCTATTTCTTCACCTAATTATCTCTTGCTAAATATATTAAGTAGTATAAATTCTGCATATGTTTTAATGAAGTGTGCAATTTCAAGAAGTGATTAAAATAAAAATCTTTTTGTTTATCACACATTAATTTATGCTTGAGGCTGAGTAGTACCTTCCTTTTTTAATGATTTAAATTAGCACTTCAGTGATATACAGTGTTTTTCTTGCTCACGTGAAAGACAGGATTCTTCCGAAAGATACAGATGCCATTAACCTATTTCTGACCCGGCTGCATTTGCACAAATGCTCCCAGTGCTTCTGTATTGGAACTATATGTGCATTGTGTTACAAAGGGTAAATGTTTTTATTCAAATGCAAAGTTTCATAAAAACAAGTTCAATTCAATTTGAAAATTCATGAACCTACTTTGATCTTTTTGATTTGTCTCTAAAAATTAGAATTTTCCCCTTTAAAAACCTTGACCAGAAAAAAATCAAGGTTTAATAAATAAATAATTTAATAAATAAACCACATAATCAATCCTTATTGGCAGCAAACTCAGCCTATTAGGTTTATTTAATGTTTATATGATTTTCTAGTAAATTAAAGGCATGAAGATCCAAATTACGGAAAGATTTGTTATCCGGAAAACCCCAGGTCCCAAACATTCTGAATAACAGGTTCCATACTTCTACCATGTACTTGATCCCAACTGAGATATAATTTATCATTTTTGAAGCCAAAACAATTCCATTAAGTTTAATTATCCAGAAATTCTCAGGTCTTGAGCATTCTGGATAACAAATGGAAGTGTGTCAGGTGTAAGCCCTCATATCATTCTAAAAAATAGATATTTTAAGCAAATTAATTCTGATAGCAATTTTGCTTTAGTAAACCACACGTACTAAGAAATTATTTCAACATTAAATAAACACAATAGCCCAATTAATTATATTTTAGTACAATGTCCTGCTTTATTATCATAGAAAAAAATGAAATTCTTTTAAAAATGTGAATTATTTCATTATAATGGAGTCTATGGGTATGGTATTTCCGTCTTTCCGTATTGCTCTTGCTATTATAACACACTGATAAAATAAGATACCTTAATGTAATGTACTTCACAAAACATAATCATTGCAACACACTGCATTTAGAAATATATCCTTATTAAAGGAAATCAATTATATGAACTCTTGAAAATGCATCTGACCAACTCTGTGGTATTAAATAAAAATCTGAAGGTCTGCTCTCCACCATAAGGGATTTTAAAGGAAAATGTGGAGCTTATTCAGTGCAAGGGTAATTCCGCTGCACTTTGATTTACTGAGATCTTTTCATTTCAATATAGCCTGGTAAATGGCTCCCTCTTTGCATAAATATACATGTTCTTTCCATTGCTTAGCAAAGCAATAAGTCATCCTGTAAAAAGGCACTACTTGGTTTACCTATTAGGACTTTACTGAGATAGATGGATGGATGCAATGAAGATTTATGTTTCATCTCTGCTACTACTGTATATTGATTGGCAAATTAGTCATTCCAAAGCCTCAATCTAGCTCAAAGCTGTTTAGTGAGTAGTACACTATGGGGTGAGGGTGAGGACACCAGCCTCTTAATCATGCAGCAGGCCACACTAGGAACCAATTTAAAAGTGATTTATTCTTAACCTTCATTAGTGCCTTGTAAGAGCGATAGTTAATTTAAAGAAGTGCACAAGATGAAACTGCCCAAGTTGTAAGTATAATTAGAAAATGGCTGCTATGGAAACATACATTCAGTTCCCCCATTTACAATTTACGACTCAGAGTAATCAAAGACATAGAGTAGAACTTTCCTGGCACAATTTCCTCATTTCGGCAGAGGATATCTAGCCTGTAATGCTTCAGCTATAACTGAAAATCTGCTGCCAGGTAATGTCCTTAGCAACACTGGAATAGCATACAGAGAACCCCAACACAAGTTAGGATAACAAAATACTATTGTTTAACATTCTTTCATTAACTTGGTATGCAATTGCTTTTTCAAGTATCTTGGCAGTGGTTATATTTGCTGCCTTGTAGTGCTTGGGCCCTTGGTTCCATTTCAGCCATGTCTGAAATTAGTTCATATATTCTCAACATGCCTGCTGCACTCCAAAATACACATAAAAGTTCATTGGTTCATAATAACATTATGATAATTAAATTTAAAAAAAGCCAATTTAGTAAAGGTAACATTTTAGTGGTATTAGAACTGTTTGAAACAACAATTAAACTCTGAATAATGTGCTAAAAATATGAAAACCTCTAAAACCTCTAAAAATGTTAGTTTGTCAGACAATTATTTGAGCATGGTCACAGTGACAAAATGCCAATTGACTTTTTTGGCTGTTTCGATAATTTTTGTCAAAGTAAAATTGGACTCACTCATAATAGTCTCTGGAGTATAAATAATGGGTAATTGTTGTGTTAACTGGATAACAGTTGCCAATATTTTCCAAACATAGAACAATTTCTTAAAATACAGTATGTTCATTTTATACCTCCATTTAGTTTCAGTTTTTATTTGGGAGGAGAGGATGCATGCAGCACCAAGATCATATTGTTACATGCAAAGGAAATTTTTAGCCATTAAAAGTTCTTTTAAAAAAAGAAAAACTAATATATTCAGTGTCTACAGTTTGGACAACAGTACAAGACTGAACATGTCCTTGGGGGTATGACATTAGCACACCACTGATAATACTGGGGACTAAACTGTTATGGCAGCATATTTAAATAAAACTATTTTACAACTGTCCCCTGGCATTTACACCTGACCCCCAAACAGCTTGGTGGCTAGCATTCACAGACACTCAGGTAGCAAGGTCAATGGATAAAAGTTCTGATAATGGCATAATTTATTATGGTGTATATCACAAGTGTTTTATACGTAAATGCTCTAAATCTTCATAAGCGTTATAAAACCTCACTTTGCATTTACCTTTACCTAACTGTATGTGTTCTGTGTCTTTGTCTTGGGTGAATGAGGATTTAAATTCTTCCATCGTCTTAATAAAAGTGTGAACTGGTGCCAGATTTTTCAATTTTCCCTTAGGTAAAACCAGCTTTGTGATTTGTAGTACTTGGTATAGTCTAGGTAGTAAAAATAACAGTTAACTTTTCAAACCTCTGTTTTGCCATAAAGTCTCAACAGTCTAATTATGTGAATAAAGCCTGAGTGGCCAGTTACATAAATCTCTGTCTCAGGTCTAATAATGTTCGCATATAGTGATGTCTTTCTAATTAAAACTGAATAGAATATAAAGTTTAATTAATGTCCTCCTGCCTCTCTCACCTGCCCCAACAGCTTGAAAGTATGACCTGTAAAAAGCAACATTAGAAAATAGATTTTTGTAATGATTTTGAATTTAGCTCATTTAAACTTCAAACAGTGGTAACATCCACTAAATGATCATCCTATTCAGGTATCCTTTAGTTGTTATGATAAATGATAAACCAGTGTTATTTAGCTCCTATATTTTTACAAGTTTCAGATGTAAAAAGAGTTGGGGAGAAAAGCAAGCATGAAAAATGTTCCTGGCTCAGTTTGACCATAAACCTGGTTTTATACAGCCAAAACTGGCCTCCAAGCCAGGAATTAAAAAATAAATGCCTTCTTTGAGGACAATGAGAGCAATATCCAAAAGGGTTGTGAGCAACATGTGCTCCAGAATCACTGGTTGGGGGTCACTGGTCTAAGGGCACATGTTAAGTATCTGAAACTTACAGATGCAGCCACTTGGATTTGTGTGTTAAATGCGTCATGACTCAGGGCTAATTAAAGAAACTGTGTTATCTAAAGTTATCTTAACTCATTTAATGAATTTAACCTTTTCATTAGCATACCAAAGCACCATTGTTCACAATGATGAACACTTTAATTAGATGGGATGCTGTGACACAATTTTCTGCGTTAAATGAGACAAGTGTGAAGTCTGAGTTAAGTTATTCTGTGTCAAACACACAATCCAAAATGGCTTCATCTGTATCTTTCAGTTGCATTTATTGAGGTACTATAGGTGTAAAATGCCTCATTCTTGCTCTGCCTTTTTAAAATTAAAAATAGCATCTATGAAACAGCTCTCCCAATTAAAAATTTACTGTGAAAATGAGAGCCTTAATGTCTTTCAGACATGTTGTCACAGTCGGCACCCAACATCAGAACAGATGCCAAGCACCCTGGTCTCAGCTCAGCTTCACCAGTAGTGTGACCGCCTTTGGCTTCGGGAGGAGCCCTCAGCTACTCAGATGCCACCTGGACTTAACGAGAGGTGCAAGGCGATAAGTTCTGGGGCACGACAGTAGAGAGTCTTTGAGGCTGAGGGTCAGGGTACAAGCAGGAGTAAGCAAGTTCGTAGTCAGACAGGCTGGGTCGAGGCAGTAGGATAGCAAGGATCGTCAGGCAGGCAAAGGTCAAACCGGGTAATCGATCAGAATAGATGAGACAGAAGAAGTAGTCTGTATTCAGGCTAGGGTCAGGTTACAGAGTGTAGAAGGCTGGAGTCAAACACGTATAATCAGGCAGAATACAGAAATCAGAATAGCACAGGGATCAGGAACCACCAGGAAACAAGTCCTATCATTACATGACAATTCAAAAAGGAGCCCTTTAAATACATTCAAATTTCGTGCCATTTCGCGCTGGCATCATCACGCCAGTGCAAATTCACACACAAAGCAGGAAGAGACGCACCATGCACGCCTTAGAGCAGTGATTCCCAACCAGTAGCTTGTGAGCAACATGTTGCTGTCCAACCCCTTGTGTGTTGCTCTCAGTGGCCTAATAGCAGGAGATAATTTTTGAATTCCAGGCTTAGGGGCAAGTTCTGGTTGTATAAAAACCAGGTGTACTGCCAAACAGAGTCTCAATGTAAGTTGACAATCCACAAAGAGCCTACCAAATGGCCAATCACAGCACTTCACTGGCACCCCAAGAACATTTTTCATGCTAGTGTTGCTCCCCAACTCCTTTTACTTCTGAATATTGCTCACGGATTCAAAAGTTTAGGGATCCCTGCCTTAGAGGAACCGGCGATCAGGAAGGAGCAAGATGGCATGGCAGCTGTCCCTGCCAATGGCGTGGCAGGCATCCCCAATGCACCAATAGACCACCAGGGTGAGTAGCTTTCCTCACATATGTTTTTTTTAAGTTCACTTCTGATTTTCCACCTTTCCCTGTATCTTAAGCTATTGTAATAATAAAAAAAAAAAGCATAATGACCTGTGAAATTTCATTAGGGGCCTCCTTAATTGAGAAGGAAATGGGTGTTATTACAGAAAACAGACTAAGCAACTCTAGGCAGTGTCAGTCAGTGTCTAATAAAGTGAATAAAGTGTTAAAAAATGGCATTGGCAGGAATAAAACATGATGTAGACTTCAACTTGCACTTAACTGAACATGCAGCTCAACTCTGGTTGCCAGTCCACAAGAAGGACATCAATGGAAAGAGATGGACAATTAAATTAAAAGGAGTGAGAAAATGAAATTATGAGGAAAGACTAGCTGAGGTTTTCTCTCCATAAAATGTGTTTTTAAGGGGCCATAATTATTCTTTGCAATTTCATTAGAAAAATTATAGACATGTAGCAGGGGAACTTTGTTCAACTAGAGAAAATCAAAAGAACAAGGGGTCACTTCTTTAGGCTAGAGAAACAGAATTTTCCCCTGAAACAATGCAAATGGTCCTTCACCTGAGGATGATGATACAGACAAATGCCTTGCAAGCAGCATTGCAAGGCAATGTTGTGCATGTAAGTGAATATCTGTGTACACATCTGCATATGTATGTATGCATGCACATGAAAGATTGCACTTGGATCATTATCTTTTTTCAACCCAAATCCCAACTTAAAATCTCCAAAACCTAGTAAAAAAAATGAGGAAGAAGGTTCTTTAGACTTAACTTTGCCTTCCCACATCAGTCTGTGGCTCTGGTGTTTTCTTACACTTTTACATTTGTTGACCAAATGGTTTAAGTATGATTTATACCCAACAATGAAGGCCTGTAAACCTATAATACTGTATATTGATACAAATTAATCCTTGTGTCATTTTCCTCTACCCTGCAGTAACTCTCTGAGTTTAGTGGCATTTAAAACTAGTAATTCTACTGTATATAAGTAAAATTTTATGTAAAAATGGATAACATTTTCTTTTATTTGCAAATCTTAAGAAGGAGATTCACTTCCTAAATTCTTGGCACTTGCTCTTAAATTCTTCAAAGAAAACCTCTATGTGTCTCCCTCAACATTTTAAAATGATGAATTTGGCACTTATTTTCTTAACTGTCTGCTTCACACAGTTTGATAATGGTTAAAACTGCTATACATACATATCATATGTTGCAGTCACTTAAGTTATGATGTCAGAACCACTGATAGATAACCGGGTCACATCATTGCTTATGAAAGTTAAATATTGACCTGGATTAACATTTCATGATTCTTGATATACAGTTGGGTCTTTCTAGTACATGTAAATTGGATATTAGTCCTGAACCCTGGAGAACTGCCAAAACCTAAAGTGATATCATTGAACAGTAATCTGCAACCATTTGAAATATCAGTCACTCAAAGGGCCATATTTTGTGGTCAGGTGTTCTCTTTTATTATTATGTAGAGTGCTTGGATACATTGCTCTTGGCTAATATTACAATTACACAATTTACTATTCATAATTGTTTCTAAAGATCTTCTGAAGTAACATTTAATGAAAAAATATCATATAATTGAAACCTGCTTTACTTTTACAAGTGGTAGAGAAAGATGGTACTGGTAGAAAGAATGTGCAATAATAATGTATAACATAAGGTATTTGATGATACTGTTTGGGGAATTGGGAGTAGTACTAATGTGCACATATATTTCTGGTAGCTGTGCCAATCATACTGCATTCAAACCAATCATATTTTTGGTCTGCTTTGACTCTTGTACTATGTCCTATGCTCTGTGCTATGTGTTTCTCACACAAGTGCTAAAAAAGTGGTGTGAGTGCAAACATCAACATAATGTAAAAGAGGGTGCATGACTTAGTTTTGAAATGGCTAAGTTTATTAAAACTCTAGGTCACCCAGCCAAAAGGCTCAAAATGAACTTGCATCTTCAGGCCCCTCTTTGCCAAGGCTAGCCCCTTTGTCCCCAATCTCCTTGGTCAAAAGGCCTACAGGAGGCAAGGGTCTTCAGGCTCCATTTGCTGCGCCTTCCCTGTCTAGACAAAAGGCATATAACCAGTCAGGAACCAGACTGGAACTCCAGAGAGGTCCTCAAAATGTTTGTGCCCAACAGTGGGGATGGTTTCAGGGGGAGAAGGAGTCTAATGACCACGCATCTCGTCTCTAGACTAGTGCATTGACCCATGGTCTACTGCACCAATCCTAAAGTGTTTAAAAAAGTGCCAGGGGGCTCCAATCAGAGTATAAATAAATAGATTGATAAAGAGAGCTTACCTGGGTTTAATCTGGTGTGGAACCTTTGCCATTTTAAGACATTTTAAGAAAATCAGTAAAACTCTGTAAAATGGAAGCATGCTATGTCAAGCTTTCGGCATACATCATGCAGAGCAGTTTGATTTCCTTATTCTTCTTAGTTAAGGACATGGCAATCAAAATGCTTTCAGCTACTGTCTGCTATTTACTGTACATTGCACTGTAGGTTATGGGAAGCTTTTAACCTGTGCTACATGGGAGTGAAGGGAATCACTAGAGATTTCATATTTCCACAGGAAGTGTATTTCCCACACACTATAATGGAAAGTGACTGTCAATGGTTTTGATTTCCACATATTTACTTTTAACTGTAGCCCTTCATGGTAGGCATGTTAATGGCAGCTCCTTACTGCCAGCAGTTGGATTATACTATGCTATTAGTGGGTAAAGTAATGCAAAAATAATTACAAACGATGAACTCTTAAATAATGTGCTGGAATAAAGTGTCTCCATACCTTCAGTTGACTGAAATACCATGTAAACATTAATTAAACTCAACAGGATTGTTCTATTTTCAATATGGATACATAATATCTTAGTTGGTGGTTAGTGATGGGCGAATTTATTCGCCAGGGCCGAATTTGCGGCAAATTCCCGTGATTCGCGAAAACAATGCGACGCGCGCCGAAAACAATGCGACGTGCGTCAAAAGCGTCCCGCGACTCGTTTTGCGAATTTTTCGCCATTTCGCGAATTTCTCGAATTTTTCGGCGAAGCGAATCGCGGGAGATTCGCCCATCACTATTGGTGGTCAAGTACAAGGTAAAGTAAAGAGAAAAAGGAAAACAATTCTAAAAATGTTATTAAAATTGGTGTCTATGGGAGATGGCCTTCTTGTAATTTGGAGCCTTATGGATAATGGGTAATGTATCCCATACCTCGACTCCCATTGCACCTATTACCGTAAAAAATTCAAGAGAAACCCTGTCCTTTTCACCTGCCACTAATCAGATATTAAGGGGCAGATTTACTAATGGTTGAATTTCGAAGTTAAAAAACTTCAAATTCAAGCATCTAATTTTTTAAAAGGTCATTTTCGATCAAACAGGTCAGTTAATGATCACATTGAAATTGTTCAAATGCATTGAATGGAACGATTTGAACAATTTTCCGCAAAACCTTCGATTTCCTAGGACTTTCAGTACAGGTTCTAGGAGGTCCCCCATAGGCTAAAATGGCAATTCAGCAGCACTAAGGTGGTGAAGTGTCAAATTAAAAGGATTTAAAAAAAACAGTACTTCAAAATTAGAATTTTCAGATTTTCAAATTTTTTCGAAGTAGCCCAAAATTACTTCAAAATGTGAATTTTAAAAATGTTATTTAAACATTCACTTCGACCCTTAGTAAATGTGCCCCTAATTATAGGACTTTCTTTGTGCACCAAGCCTGCACTCTTTTTCTCATTCTTAACTGTGTGCTGGTAAAAAGTCATTAAGAAAACACCCCTACTGTGAGCTCATAATGACTGAAATGCAGGTGTATAAATTCTGTTCTGTCCCTGTACCGAAGTGTGTAGAACTTTATTCATGCACAAAAAGACAGCAATTTGAGGTAAAAATGTGCTGACTTTCTGAGCTCCATTAGCAGATACCAGTCTGTACTTCCACACTTCCAGTTACCTTGAAGGTACTCTGTAGAATTTTACTGGTATTTCTGATCGAACTTCTCTAGGAGGAGATAGAGAGGGGTATCACTCTCTAAATTCACTAAACTCTCTAAAAGTTAATGTAAAGGAGAACAACCCCTTTAAAGGTAACGGTTGTAATATATGTCCCTCCCTAATCAATCTTTTACTCCATGATCTCCCTACAGTCCTAAGGTACACACTGGCAGGAGGTAAAGCACGGAAGGTGGTAAGTAGGGGTCCTGGGGCTGCAGCCCCTGATGTGGCAGCTCCAGTGGTCCCAGCCCCACCCCCGAGTCCAACACTGCTTGCACATTCTTACAGGCATGTTTATTATCTGGTTGTCCTTTTCTTGACCCATGTCTGCCCCTGACCTCTGCTGATCACTGCCTGAATCAACCATTATCTGTTATATGAGTATTCTTCCGGATCCTGATTCTGTACTGCACTGACAGACTGGTTATTGACCTCGGCCTGTTTTCTTGGCTATTCTTTGCTCTAAACCCGTTCCTCCTGTCACACATTATGGTTTCTTTGTCTGCCTGGAACGCTCACCTTGGTTCTTTCACCTTAAGTCCTGGCAGCATCTGAGTAGCGGAGGATTGCTCCAAAAGCAAAAGGCAGTTGTTATAGGCAGAAGTATGAGCTGTGACCAGAACCTTGGTTCTTGGTTTTGGGGATACCATGCGTGACACTATTTGATTAAATTTTCCTACAGGTTTTTCTTGTCAAAAAATATTGTTGTAGTTGCAAAGTACAATAGTTGCCTATGTTCCTCCTCTGTTGGGAATGAATTAATACCTTCTCCCTTGTAAGTAACAGGACAGGTTTACTTCATACATCAGCAAAAAATGGTAGAAAGCTAAACTGCAATCCGTCCAAATTCTTGAGGTTAGCTGTTTGCTACATGGTTAACCTGCATCTGAATGTTATTTTCTACTAAGTTTTTGTTTGTTTTTTAGGAACTATCCTCAGCAAGCTGAAACTGTCTGACACCTGGGGCAGATTCATCATCCTTTGAATTTTATTGGTGGCAATGTCAATGATAATCTCTTGAAAGAACTGTGTAACACTCTGGACCTACTCAACAGTGTGAAAGATCAGATAATCCAACTGAAGAAGTTACACAAAACCTTGTCCTTATGAAACATTCACAAAATACAGTATATATACATGGAATGTTCAAGAATGTTTGTAAGTAGTCCCTGCTCTTGTATTCACATACTTTACATTTTTTGTCTGCCTTGGTAACTTTCCTGACTGGCTTTCAAGGCGGATTGGGTAATTCACCCATTTACTTTTACTTTTAATACCACCACCTGCATGAAATAAGATGCCCGTATATTGTTGTATAGCAAAGTGATTAATCTATATCTTTTAAGTACAAAAATATTGATTTTTGGGGGAAATAGAATCATATTGTTATGTACATTATCCATCACTGACTGTAAATATCTTAACTTAAATGAATGTATCTTTCATCTAACAACCATTTAGCGGAACAATAGATAATTGGTTAGATACTTTTAGCAAATATAGCTAATTAAGTCGGTATGTTTCAATTAGCAAAGCAGGCTGTTAGCTATGATATTTATATTAAAGTACCAGTGACTTAAAACACAGTAATTGCTTCTTTAATGAACATGAACTATATGAATATTTTAATTTGATATGTATCGACCACAAAATGTCAGCAGGATCTAATTCCAAAGTGTGCATTGTTTGTAATTATCATCATAACTTAGTACAGTGGATAACAGTTCAGAAAAATCAATTATTCTACCATTATTTCTAGATACATTTCTGAGCAAAACAATAAAACTGGGGTTATGTAATAAAAAGCACTAACTTTGCCCAGGAGCAATAACCCACAGCAACCAATCAGCAGGTAGCATTTACTGGTCACCTGTTTAAAAGCAAGCATCTTATTGGTTGTCATGGGTTAATGCTCCTGGGCAAAAGAATGCAAAAGAAACGGTGGGAAAAGTTCCATAAGGTTTGTAATGCCGATCTGGCATTTTAGAAGGACTGAAAGCATGGGGCAAGTGTAGCCACTGACAATGTTTATTGCACGAGTCCCAAAAATAGTTAATATATGAAAAATAGTAATCAAAGAAAGAGAAAGAAATGACCCTCAAATCTGCACCTTCCCATTGGTATCCGACATGAGTATAAGTATTTACAGTGGTTTAAAACTTAACCTTTATTAGTTAAATAAGTAAAAAAAATTTTTTTGTGTAATAAGGTCCAGTCTGAGTGAAAAAATAAATTTAAAAATAGGGTTAGGTAGGGATCCGCACTACAGATGACGGCGGGTGGCAGGAAGCTTAACTCGATTGCCGACCTTCACCGAGTCAAAGTTAACGTAAGGACACACTATTTTGTGCTGTGGCCAACCCCCAGATTTATCACACCGAATAGTATCCAGATTGCCACTCGCTGTCACGGACAGCACAATACATGTAAGGTAGGGAATTAAATTATGGTGTGGAAGCCAGCCGACCCGTAGCTGGGTTAAAGCTGAAATGCAAGAGGAGTCCCCATTGGCTGGCTGGTGAACTCATGCCTCAGGCACATGTAGTATATGCTGCCGGCTTGCTGGGGGGTCAGAGGGTGTCTAGCTGATAGATAACTATCTTGTGCCTCAGGCACATATACTGACTCAATGTCGTCTAAATAAATACCATGATGACTCTCTTGTGCCTCAGGCACATGTGCTGACTCATTGCCGGCTAAATGTAGAGAGCGGCACCCTTACCGATTATAGGTACCCCGCACCAAAGCCCTCCACGGAGACTGATACAAAAATAAATAAATATATCGGGTACCACCGACACATGAAGTACCTGGTTAGCGGCTTGTGCGGGAGAACAAGGAAGGGTACACTAACGAATAACTTGCTCGTGTCTCGTGAGACACGTGAGCTAACTAACTAGCGGCTAACGGTGGGGGAGCAACACCCTTATCGATCCAACCACAGCCACCCCCAAACCCGCTGGAACAGAGTCTGTGTGAGCGCAGCCCCTGCCTAACCACGTCTAAAAATGCGCTGACGCGCGTTTCGCCCAACAAACTGTGGGCTTTGTCATCGGCTGCTCTGCCTCTATATATAACCGTAGTTCTGACGGTTGTGATTCAAATTAACCAATAGGGTGATGGAAAGCGTTTTGATAGGATAATTCATGCGTGACATCGTGCTGACAAACCAGATTGTAAATCATCCAAAGGATTCAATCGTTTTAAGTATAATGACCAAAGAGTAATTTTAGTCTCGAGTGTAATGGCTTAAATAGTTGCTGTATCAGCTACTGTTGCGGTCGTGTTGCAAAATTAGATAATAATTAAATTATGTCCATATCAGCAACTATGTTAAGCGTGTCATAGAAAATGGATACACATATCTTAACTTAACCTATTCCAAATACTGGGGCTAATTGTTACACAGTCGTAACATTTTAGTGAGTGCTTGCAGAGAGCAATGTATAGTCTGGAATTAATAAGAATTAAACGAAACAAGGTGTCAAATGTGAGATAAGTGCTTAAATAAAAATATTCATTGTAATGCTCTCATTTAGACCATTAACACCCAGTGCATCCATGAGGAAAATCCATTCGCTTTCCTTGGATAGGAGGGCAGTCTCAAGGTCGCCCCCCCCTTATTCCTAAGGAAATTAGACCAGTGGCTTTCAGACCTTCACTGGAATGATTATGATTATCCAGAAAGTGGCGGCTTACCGGAGGCAATTTCTTGTTGGCTTTAATAAGATCTAGTGCATTATCAATACTGGACACATGTTCCAGTAATCTTTTCTTAAACGCCCGATTGGTTTTGCCAATATATATTTTGTTACAGGGGCAGGTTAACATGTAAATGATACTCACGGTAGTGCATGTAAAATAATGTTTAATAGGGCGCTTCTTATTAAATCTGTCCTTCACATGACTTAGATTGTGCATATATCTACAGGCTTTACATCTGCCACAGGGGTAAGTGCCGCTCTTAAGTAGTTGATTGGGCACCCTAGAGAAATGGCTCTTGACCAGCCGATCTCTAAGGTTTGGTGCCCGTCTGCAGCTGACAAGTGGCTTGGGACCCAGAAACGTGGTCAAGACAGGGTCTGTATGTAATAAGTGCCAGTGTCTATTCAGAGCATTGTAGATATTGGGCCATTGTTTACAATAGGTTCCTATGAACCGTACTGGTTGGTCTTTTCCCTGTGTTGGCTTTCGGTGTGTCTTAAGGAGAGTATCCCTCGGGGTTTTTAATGCTCTTGAATAAGCTTTTTTAATGATATTGTGGGAGTATCCCCTTTCTGATAGTCGCAGGGTTAATTCATCCGCTCTCATTTTGAATGTTCGTAAATCTGAGCAATTTCGCCTTAGGCGACCGGAATCCCTCTCTTAGTTGATACAGGATGATGGCTTTGAAAATGTAAAATAGAGTTGGCCGCTGTTTTTTTACGGAACAGGTCCGTGTTAATAGTACCATTCTCCTGTATGTTGATGGTTATATCTAAGAAGTCGATACAGTTCTTGCTGATGACATGTGTCAGCTTGATGTTAAGGGTATTAGTATTTAGGATGGTGAGGAATTCAATTAGCTGTTCCTGCGTACCTGTCCAAAAGAATACCAGGTCATCGATATACCTGAACCAATGTGTGATATATTTGGTATGTTCAGACATCTGGTCCCCAAATACCCAATTAGCCTCCCACCAACCCATAAAAAGGTTGGCATATGTTGGAGCAAATGCCGCACCCATTGCTACACCTCTCACCTGTAAATAGAACTTGTCATGGAACACAAAAAAGTTATGGTGTAGGCAGAAATCTACAAGATCAGACATAAAGTCTATGTATTGCCCTTCCCAATTACTCTCTGTTTACCGTACCGTATGGCTTGAAGCCCCTGTTTGTGTGCAATAGAAGGGTAGAGAGATTCAACATCACATCCTACTATGAATGTGTCTTGTTCTAGTTTAACATCATTTAATTTCAAGAGAAGGTCTCCCGTGTCCTTGATGTAGGATGGGAGTGTAATTACAAATCTGCGGAGCTGTGTATCTATGTATTGACTGGCTGTCTCACAGAGATTGCCATTGCCTGAGACTATTGGACGACCAGGAGGCCTCATAAGGTTCTTGTGTACCTTCAGTAACATGTAGAAGGTTGGTGTCGTTGAGACAGTGTTATATAAAGCTTTGTAAGTCTGTTTGGTAATTAGACCTGTTTGGAAGCCGTCTCTGATCAAATTATTGTATTTTACCCCTAAAGTTGATAGTTGGATAATTTGTTAGCTTACGATAGCATGTAGTGTCACTGAGTTGTTTAAGGGCCTCCGTCAGATACATTAGCCGTGGCCAAATCACTACATTGCCGCCTTTGTCTGATGGCTTAATTATGACATCATCCCAGGCGGCAATCTGTTGTAGGACCTTGATCTCTTCCCCATTGAGATTGATACCCGCAGGATTTGTTATGGCCATGAAGTCCCTCATCACCAGTTCCCCAAAAACTGTAACTGCAGAACTGGTATTCCTGGGAGGCATAAATCGGCTTTTTGGTTTCAATAAATCTGTGCAGTCCATTTGCTCTAATAGTAGGTCGTTTAGATCTGTTAGAGCCTGTTCAAATAAGTGTTGTGAGCTGTCTTCGATTGTCATATGAGCTAAATCATGGGGATTTTCCGAATCCGGGAGAGCACTAAGGGGATTGAGCAGGACTGAGTCCCTCATATCGGGATTCCGATTAAAATGTTTTTTTAGTAATAGTTTACGGCAGAAGAGAAAGAGGTCTTTGTATAGAACAAATGGGCTAATTTCATAGCTGGGGGAGAAAGATAACCCTTTCTTAAGGACATTAGTCTGGGACTCTGAAAGGGTATGGTCACTGAGGTTGATAATATTTAAAACCTCCGTATTCTCCTCCCTTTGTGATGTCCACGTTCCCAGTAATTTTGATGTGGATAAGCCCATTTGTCCCGATTTCTTAGTTCTCGCCCCCCCCTCGCCTGACTCTCTTCTGTTGTCTCTCCCTAAAAAAGAGGATGGTCCAGAGTTATCTGAACGATCGGTATAGGCAGATACATCATCAGTTGCACGTTCTGACCTTGATCTACCTGCATCCGTATGATGTGCATGTTTAGGTGTATCATCGTTGGATCGTTCAGATCTTGACTGATCACTATATGAAGTTCATCTATTGTGCGATCTCCGTCCCCATTTAAACACTGTCCCCAATGCATAGTCAGTGGTGTCACGTAAGTATTTTTGTTTCTTTCCATTTATTATCTCCTGGGCAGAGCGATCAATTTCCACAATAATCCTGGACATACGAGAGATATATACTTCATTTTGACTAAACTCAATGTCATTAATTTTTAAAGTTAAATCTGATACAATTATCCTCTCATGCTCGCTGGCTAAATTCAACAATTGCATAGAGCATTTGTGCAACACATCTTCATACCTTTGTTTGAAATCATCATCTTGTATTTCGAATGTGGGAAGAATTTTAATACGTAGACCCCTGGGTATGATATTACTTTCAATATATTTATTATAGGTAGAGAGATTCCACCAAGCTTTGGTTAATTTAATCTGCTCAAGGTGGTATTCCGATAACAATATATTCAGATCATTCCCTGTATATTGGGTACTGTTGCCAGCATCTACCTGAAAAACATCACAAAGCTGATTAGACCATTTTTCAAGTCTTGATTGGAGACCTGAGCATGTATTGGTCATTATTACACTGAGAGGATATAGCTGACGTGTGCTACACCCAGATTTGTCCCGAAAGAAATGGGGATAAAGGATAAAGGATATATGAAAAATAGTCAGCAATGAAAAAATATTTAATATTTAATCAGGCCATAACAGATAAAAGAGTCCCTCAGGAAAAAAATATCTACCCATTAGTATGGGTTGTTTGTATCTAATGAATGGCTCTAAGCCTTAAAGATATTCACTAGCTGGTTAGTAGCACTAGTGAAAAAATGCTGTTAACCACCAAGGCCAAAGATCCCTTGTTCACCACCTATTACAGGCCTGTGCACAAGGGAGTTGAACATACTAATGAAGATTACCCCTCCAGAGTTGACACTATGGATCAGATTTTTCCCTGTTTAATAAATATTAATGAATCTGACCCATTTCACTTCCCAAAACCACAGAAAAACAGTGAAACATTTTGAAGCTCATTCAATGCAATGAAAGTTTTCCTAGCCTTTTTTTACACACAAAATGCATTGAAGTAAATGGGAAGTTTTAAGAATAAATGTTAATGGTTGGTCCAGTGTGGATAGGTGAATTCTGGGATATTAAGCCACTCTACTTTTTTTTGTGGGTGGTGTGCATATTCTCTGGCAAGCACAAGGACTTCAAGTACCAGAATTCACAACTTTACAATGGAACAAGGTGAGGGAGAGGTTGTATGACCTAAGAGCAGAAGGGTGAAAATGGTCCATGCGAACATAGCCTATCATGGATTCCTTTCATCCTGTAGAACCATGTCTGTCCATGTAAAAACACATTTATATTTATTTCTGAAGGTTCATTTTTTTATGCAGCTACATTCAGCCGAACTAAAGGTGTTGTAAGACACAGAATTCCTAAAAGCTATAATAAATAATAAATAATGATTTTATTGAACCCATAAAAATAGCCGATCAATGGCCTAATAATATGGATTCAGTTAAAAACCCACTAGGATTAGCCATTTGATCTTTTATTTGAGCTTTGATTTGCATGTCATCTGACAAGAATACTGTGTCAGTGGTATTGATTGATAATTATTGATAATAGTGACACTGCTTCCACATGTAATGGCATACATCCCTATTGTTTATTGTACTTATGGTATGTCTCAAGTCATTTACCTACAGATGCAGCGACTGGGATTTGTGAGTTAAATGCGCCGTGACTCAGGGCTAATTGAAGAAACTGTGTTATCTAAAGTCATCTTAACTCATTTAATGCATTTAACCTTTTCATTAGCATACCAATGCACCATTGTTTTCAATGGTGAACTCTTTAATTGGATGGGATGCTGTGACACAATATTCTGTGCTAAGTGGGATAAATGGGATAGATGAGTTAAGTTTTTCTGTGTCAAATGTACAATCCAAAGTGGCTTCATCTGTACTTACTATACCTGGGAACAAAACAAATGTTCAAGAAATTGGAAACTAAGCATTTTGTATTTAAAGGTGCAATATGGTTAACTGCAACAATTAAATATTGATATGCAGGTTATCCTATGCCACCTAGAGGATGTACAAATTAACATCATGTTCTGTTCTGCAGTAGCCATTGAATGGCATTATTTTGTTCCTAGACACCAAATGAATTCTAAGTAAGGTGGCTGGGAAGTTTAAAGAGTACCTTCCACAATAAGTTGACTATCCTCAACGTATTTGTCTTAATTAAATGTCTTTCTCTTTTAGATAGTTTACCTATTGTAGGTACTGTACCAATTACAGGATGATCCTAAAACATACTAGACAATCTGGTCTCTTGTCAACTTGTGATCAACTCCTGGACACCCCCCCCCCCCATTTTAAGATTTATTCCATTAGTTTATTCCACTTGACATATTTTCAAGGACAAGTTCTCTGATCTGATGACTTGTCATGAAGATCCATAGTTGAAGGATAGACAATTATGTCATCCAAGTAGCATTGTACATCAGGTACAGTATGTCATGGAGTATAGAATACATTGATCTTTGAAAGTAACTCATGCTGAAGCCAGTCCATAAGGTACAAGCTTTAACCAAAACAAACCATCATGGGTACTAAATGCAGTGACAAGTACCTAGAAAAGGTTCTGAAATGCTTTGATTTTGCAGAACTGAAACTGAACCTTTCCAAATGCCACTTCAGACAAACTCAGCTGTCATTTCTGGGTCATATAATTTCACAAGAGGTATTACTGCCTAACCCTGACCATGTCAAGGCTGTTACGCAAGCACCCACTCCATCTGATTTTCAGACTTTACAAGCTTTCTTTGATCTTACTTCATGGCATTCTAAGCTTATTCCCAACTATGCTTCAGTTGTGGAGCCACTTGAAACACCACATGAAACTACAAAATGCAATACAAACCAGGTTTGAAAAATGTTACTGCTGAATGTTTATCATGTTTACCTTTACCTGCAGCTTCTGATACACTGGATGAGGATATAGATGTAGAATTGACTAGGGATGGCGCGAACTGTTCGCGCGCGAACTTCCGCTGTTTGCGCTCGCAGAATATTCGCGAACGTCGCGCGACGTTCGCCATTTTGGGTTCGCGCATAGTCGCCGCTTTTTTTTGCCCTCTCACCCCAGACCAGCAGATACATGGCAGCCAATCAGGAAGCTCTCCCTCCTGGACCACCCCCCACCCCCTGGACTACTCCCCTTCCATATATAAACTGAAGCCCTGCAGCATTTTTTCATTCTGCCTGTGTGTGCTGCTTGGAAGAGTTAGTGTAGGGAGAGAGCTGTTAGTGATTTCAGGGACAGTTGAAAGTTTGCTGGCTAGTAATCTGCTTGATACTGCTCTGTATTGGAGGGACAGAAGTCTGCAGGGATTTGAGGGACATTTTAGGTTAGGTAGCTTTGCTGGCTAGTAATCTACTGTTCTTCAAACAACTGCCATACATTGACCTGTATTTTTTCTGTTCTTCAGTGGCTGCGACTATTTTCAGCATTTATATGGCATATTTTTTCTGTGTTTCAGTGGCTGCGACTATTTTCAGCATTTATATGGCATATTTTTTCTGTGCTTCAGTGGCTGCGACTATTTTCAGCATTTATATGGCATATTTTTTCTGTGCTTCAGTGGCTGCGACTATTGGATTTTTCAGATACATTTTTGCCCTTGATCCCCCTCTGGCATGCCACTGCCCAGGTCGTTGCACCCTTTAAACAACTTTAAAATCATTTTTCTGGCCAGAAATGTCTTTTTTAGCTTTTAAAGTTCGCCTTCCCATTGAAGTCTATGGGGTTCGCGACGTTCGCGCGTTTTGTCGCAAGTTCGCGAATATGTTCGCGAACATTTTTTCCGCGGTTCGCGCCATCCCTAGAATTGACTGATACAGTATATTATCATCTACAGTTACAGCTGCTGATTTTAAGCAAGCTTGCCTCATGTGTCCAATGCAAGTAAAACTATGGGACATCTTACAAAGCAAATGGCCAAATGCTGAGAAGAAACTCAGTCCTGAACTTCTACAGGATTAGACACAAACTGTCCTTAGTAGATGGCTATGTTATCCGTGGAGTTCACTGCTTACTGGTACCAGATTCACAAAAAATATACACCAGGAACGTTACAAATCCAACCGAACAACAGGCAATTTCTTGTACACTGAATTCCCCCTTTATCCCTTTTATCCCATCACACCGGCACATAAACCTGGAAGCGCCATTGCACACACCATAGAGTAACCAGACACCCTAACTACTATAGGAAGTACGTGTTTTTTATACAAATTGCCTGTAGATGTCACTGTGCACATGAGTTATACTGTGCATACACAGTACTTTCCATACTACTTAAGGTGCTAATGTTTATGCTACTGTTGTGTAATGACTGCAATAACGCACTGTTATACTCTACTCATCCTCGGCTATCAAAACATGACAGTTCTGTGTGGGTTTTATGCACCCAAAACTTGCCTCCAAGTCAGGAATTCAAAAGTAAGAACCTGCTTTAAGGCCACTGAGCGCAACATCCAAGTGGTTGTTGAGTAACATTTTGCTTACAAGTCACTGGCTCGGCATCACTTTCCTTGACAAATAATATATTTTAACTGAGAACATCCACACACACGGGCTACCTTTGATATTATGTTGAATTGATGCACCAGGTGGCTAAACAATGGGTAATGATTAGTGATGGGCAAATTTACCCAGTTTCGCTTCGCCGAATTGGTGAAAAAATTAGCAAAATGAGTCGCGGCACGGTTTTGAAGCGTTGCGTCGTTTTCGTCATGCCGTTTTCGTTGCGGCACGTCGTTTTTGACGCGCGTCACATCGTTTTTGTCGCGTCGCATCAAAGACGATGCGCGACTCATTTTTTTTGCGAATTTTTGCCAGGCGAATTTTCGCTGGCGTTTCGCGACTTTATTCGCCAGCAGCAAATCGCGAGAATTCAACGTAAATTTGCCCCTGGCGAATAAATTTGCCAATAACTAGTAATGATAGTGGGGAAGTTCAACCTCTATAACACCTGGATTAGTAAATGATCGAATTGGGTGTTATGGGATCTCAGAACTACCCTGAAGGTGCACATTCATACTCAAATGGTCACATGTAAGCCTAAAGTTGTCTATATCTGACAAGAAAAAACTATTGGTGCAGAACACCTACACATACTGTATACTCTATGGCAATAAGCTTTAGTCCATATATTTAAAAATAATATCATTTAAATAAGTGGCAAAGCTTTTAGGTTTACTAACAACTTTCAATCTATTCAAGAGAATGAACAAGATCACAAAGCTTTTCTGTTCCCCATTTTCTGTCACTGAGGATAGGCATCTTAACATCAACCACATTTGTTACAGCCTATTAGAAGACATAATATTCTAGAGATGGAGATTCACACATACACAAAAAAGAATAGAAAAACCTTTTCATCTAAAAGGTTAGATTTGTCCTGCTTCTTCCTATCTCTGGCAATTAAGTTGAAGGGAAACATCACTACTAATTGAGCAGTACAGATCAGGGCAATTAGGCCTTTTGACAGGAGACATTACAGCAAGGACTGATCCAAGGCTTAAAATTATACAATGTGGTTTCTATGGAAATGAAACTTTACTTTCTTGGTCTTTAGATTTCAAGAGTTTCTTAAATGTTAAGAAAAAACAAATGTAGATTTTTTCCCCTTGCGTAATGACATAATAGAGAAAAGGATTTTTCTTCTTCAAATCAATGCAGTTCAACATTCAGCAATAGCTGATGGTATGGAAGAGAATCAATATGCTTTCTAATGCTCTACTGAGCAATCTATTACAGTACTATACAAAGGATTGTAATAGCTTTTATCCACTTAAAGTTATACTTAATCTTTGTTGTATTAGCTCATAATGTATGTTAAAAAGCCATGGTCCTGGTGGGCAATGTTGTTCATTTAGGAAAATAGTTCACTAGCTTCTAGTTGCATCCCTGGAACTGGGTCTAGGTACAACACTCTAGACTAGTAATTCATATCCAGTGGCTCTTGAGCAACATGTTGCTCACCAAACCCTTGGATGTTGCCCCCAGTGGCCTCAAAGCTTATTTTTGGATTCCAGGCTTGGAGGCTACATTTGGTTGCATATTTGTATACCAGATGCACGGCCAAACAGAGCCTCCTGTAGGCTGCTAGTCCACATGGGGCCACCATATAGCCAGTCACAGCCTTTATTTAGTACCCCCGGGAACCTTTGGTATGCTTCTGTTGCTCCCTCTTTCTATATCTGAATTTGTCTCAGAGGTGAAAAAGGTTAGGGATACCTGCTCTAGAAAGAGCCAGGGCCAGCAAGAAGCGTGTCTATTACATGTTTGGAAAATTGGGAAAATAAAGTCCTTCCCTAGTTTATATGTATATGCTTCCAAAGAAAAAGCACAACATTCACGAATAAGGTGCTGACACATAAATTGAATGTTTTGGAAATGATGAACTATTCCTCACTTGCACAGAATTCAGTGTGTACTTGGACTTTTACTGCTGGTTAAAAGAGGCATAACAGTATAGGTATGGGATCCATAATCTGAAAACCCATTATCCAGAAAGCTCCAAATTACAGAAAGGCCCTCTCCCACGGACTCCATTTTATCCAAATAATCTAAATGTATTAAAATTATTTATTTTTATCTGTAATAACAAAACAGTACTTGATCCAAACTAAGATATAATTAATCCTTATTGGAGGGAAAACCATTCGATTTATTTAATGTTTACATTTTTTTAGTATACAGATCCAAATTACCAAAGGACCCCTTTTCCAGAATACCCAGGGTCCCAGGCATTCTATATAACAGGTCCCATACTTGTATTCTAACATACTATATTTGTCCTGGAAGTATACCATGGCTACTGCTTCATAAGTTTCCTTTTTAATGCAAAAGTTTATCTTCAACATTTCCATAGGCCCACAATTCTAACATACTAAGCACCAGTATTTTTCATTATTTACAAAACTATTGCCATTGCAATGAAATGTTGCATATTTTTCATTTTATTTTAACATAACCATGGCATTCATATTTCCAATCGTAATTTTAAAAAAAATTGTAATTCGTATTCTAGTATCTATTACTTGTTACCACTGTGGTCAGTAAATAGTGAATATGCAAACACCTTGAGGGCCCAAACATTTCCTTTCTTGTGTGTTTTTGTGCATGCTGCATCTGTGTTGTAATGGTGATGATTCTAGTGTTTAGCCCTAATAATGTATTGTAGTTAAAATAACAAGTAAATGCAACATAATTGTGGCTGTTTTCTCAACCTCAACCCCATTAAAATAGTGGCATATCCAGGCTGATAGTAATTCTAGGGCTCACTTGCTTCAATGTATGCATTTGATTCTGTGAAGACTGGTTCATTGGAACCTGCTGCAAGCAAGTTTAAAATGAGCATGTATGCAAAGTACTTTTCTGAATCAAACCAATGTGCTCTCAATAACAACATAACACTTATAGAGAGAACAATTTTATGTTTTGTATCTGTGGCCAATTTCGCAACTGGATTGGATTGGTTAATAAAAATCCATATCAAGTCACCTAATCACCAGATTGAATATTTCCAGTCTCTTACAGATATCTTTCAGAGTTTTTATTAATATAGGTCCTGTTTATGATGTGTTGACCAGTTACTAGATATTATACCGATGCTAGGGTTACTGACCAGAATTTGTAGTGAATCCAAGCCACTATTCCCCATTTATCAGCAGGTGGATTTCAGTCAAGAACAGCAGGCAGTTATGCAAGTGATTAGAATTTACCCCCAAATGGAATGCACTGTAGTGCAACTGCAACTCTCAGTTTGGCAGCATAGATCCAAGTAAACCCAGATTAGAGGGGGTTGAAAATACTAGGAGTCACAGCCCCATGTCTACAGGGACTGCATTAATTTACAGCAGTTATTGTAACAGAGTAGGAAGTATAATAAGGCAGAGAGGTAAGTCAGGCAGTACTAGTGATTTAGCTGGCTGAAAGTTGAAACCAGGGAACAGAGCCAGATCATACACAGAGGAATAGAATCAAATGCCAGTAACAAAAGATTTAGATTAGACTATTTGAGACAGGACTCATTTCTTAACACAAACTAATTACCCCCTCAAGTCAAATTGCAGGAACACCCTTCCTCTAACCTAAACAACTGCTTGATTAAGGAATGAGCTGAGAGGGGCAGGATTTATAAAAAGTCTCCTTCCATAACTGATTGGAGGAAACAAGGAGGTAGGTTAACCCCTATGCTTGCTGAAACAATACAACTAGTTAGTTCGACTATCAGATGTCCAACAGGCTATATCCATAGAGGAATTCACATTTCTGCCACTATTGTGAATTTATTTACAAAAAGCCTTATAGTAGCATGAGATCTATTTAGTCAGATTGATAAATGGTAAATTCTGAACATAAAAGATATTATAATACCAGTGTCTGGGAGGCAAGATTGAAGATGACTCACTGTGGGAAATTCACTAAGATCCGAAGAAACGACAGCGCAAGCTTCGCAAGCGTTCGCCGCACTTCGCCAGGTGAATTTTCGGCAGCGCTACGCAAATTCACTAAAGGGCGAAGTTACGCTCAGGTCGGCGAACGGTAGCGTATTTGAGCTAGTGTTACTTCGCTAGGCAAAGCGCAGTTACGCTAGCGAAGTATAATTTGCATACGGTGTGAATTACAAATATAATAGAAGTGTATATTACAGCCACTACACAAGTCCAGGAAACCTTTAATAAAAAAAAATAAAGTTGTCCTATTGCCCTACATGTGCCCCCTGTATAGTAGTGTTGCTAAATGTAGGGGGGAAGGAGGGTAACCCCCCCCCCAAAAATCGATCTTTTTCAGACTATCACCCACAATGGTAAAACACGCCACAGCATTTTTGGGAATTAGAAAAAATTTTAAATTTTTTTTCAACCTCCTATCTATTGTATTGCACTTCGCCTGGTCTGAGCTGGCGAAGTTACATCTAGCTTAAGTGCTAACAAACAGCAAAAAGTTGATCTTAGTGAATTTGCATAATAACGATCCTTCACCAGTGCGCAACTTCACCTGGCGTAAGTGTGCGAAGTTGCGCAAGTCTATCTACTTCGCTAGCATAAATTCGCCAGAGACGGTGTTAGTGAATTTGCGATGTTCCGATTTGACGTCACGCTGGCGAATTTGCGCTAGCATTAGCCACTTCGCGCTTTAGTGAATCTGCAGAGTGTGTATGTTGTGTTACAGAGTAATAGTGTTAATATGGGTTAAAAAAAGTCCATGAAGTTGATCCCTCCAAATGACCCAGAAATTCACATATCTCACAGCCTTCAGCATGAAGAAACATTTTCACCACTTCAAATTAAAGTTAATTTCCTCCAGTCTAAAGGTGTGGCTTCTGGTTCTTTTATCTTCACTATGTGAAAAAAGATCCCCCAATTTCTGTCTATGACATCCTCCAAAATAACTGTAAAAAGTAATGTACTCTTGTAAAATTTTCTTTAGAAAATAACAACATCCCCAACCTTGAAAGTCTTTTTTTATAATTTAATTATATCATAATTTTTAGAAATTGAGTTGCATATCTCTATACTCTATCCACCTCATAAATAAATAAAGATGGGGCCTTATCAGGGATCTATAAAGAGTCTATGCTTTCATCACTCCAGTTAAAGGGGCTCTTTACCATAAAAATGGCATTTTAACATGAAGCAAGGTTTTCTGAGACTATTTGCAATTGTTCTTCACTTTTTGTTTTCTGCGGTTTTTGAAACATTTAGGGGCCCATATACTGAAACTCACATTTTTCTAGTTGAGTTTCTAAAGGGCAAAACTCACATTAGATGTAATACATGTATTACACCCCAAAGCTGATAAAATCAGAATCCCTAAATACTCCATCTCAAATCTGTTGAGGTCATGTAGAAGTCAATGGCACGCGTCCCTGAAATAGTTTCTTGACATTGTGAAATGTGCTGGATAGTTGACATTGTTGCAATGTCAAAAAGAATTATGTATAAATCAGCGCTATGAAATATGTTGTTAAGTAGTTTGTTTTAAGAAAATAAAAGTTGAGTTTTAGTAATTAACCCCCTTAGCTTTATTTCATCAGCTTCAGAGTCGACTAGACAATGGTTTGAATAAAACATTGGAAAAACAAAGAGGGTCTGAATTGAAAGATGAAAAAATTGTAGTCTCACAGAGCAAAAGCTTTTGGTTGCTGGGGTCAGTGACCTTTTGAAAGCTGTAGAGTGTCAAAAAAGGCAAATAATGATAAAACCATAGGAGGTAAAAATGAAGACCAACTGAATAGTTGCTAAGAAACATTTTAATTTATACTAAAAGTTAATTAAAAGGTGAACCAACCACCCTTCTTTACATTGCATTTGTTGCTTTAGTAGCCACTGAATGATACTTCCTAGACTTTATCAGCACACTATCATTTAGTTTAAATCTATCATTTATGTTAGTCCTGGTGATAATCAAAACTTTTTGCCAGGTTTTGCCATGCGCCCATCAATAAATAAATTGTCACTCATTGAAATGCATAATTTTTGGCAATGCGAAACTGGTCAAATTGAAGAGAATATTCAGATCACTCGGAAATCCTGAATGGAAACTTCTGCACAATTTAGTATCATCAGAAAAAATAGCAAAGTACCAAGTACAGATCCCACAGAACTCCACTAACAACACTGGCCAAACTAGAAAATGTTCTATTGACCACCTGTCATAGTAATCTACTCATTGTGGGTTTGAAAATTTTTATATTTTTACATACATTGATGTTGGTAAAATGTTGGCAAATGAGCCAAATTGTATTTCTTATTACGATATAATTTTCAAGTCACAATTCAAAGAACATACGATAAAACCAAGTTTTCCTTAGCATTGTTTCTTTTTAATAATTATAGATTTTTCCTTTTGTATTTTTGCTTTGTATTTGTATTTTTCATCCCTTTCATCAAAGGGAAACACTGTTGGCTGATCCTAAAAAAACAAAGTTGAACATTCAGCTGATGGAAGTCTGTGGACCATGCATAACCAATAGCTTGGGGTTTTCTTTAGGTCTTTGTCCATCTGTATCTACAAATAACATCTGTTCTTAAACATGTGATGCTGAGCTGATGAATGGCACAAGAGGCCGTTTCTGAATTGGGTCTGCCAGGGACCCCTGTAGGGTTCAAGGAAGCAACTTTGAAAGAAATTATTTAGTAAGCCTTTTTTATTATTATTATTTCAAGTATTCTGCATGAACAGACCTTGCTGAGTCCAGAGAAGTTGATTGCTGTCTTAATTAGTCTTGTAAACCCATCTGTTCAGCCTGTTTAACCAGCAAATAACTTTTTTTAATAAACAGTAACGATACAGCATAGTAACATTTTGTGTGCCATTGTGCATTTGTCCACCTATTGAAAGCTTTGTTGCTGCAATCAAAAATGTAATGATCCCAATTCATTAACCTGGGGTTTTTTTTTTTCAAGAATAGCTTTAAACCAAATGTCTGCTTTGCAAATATTGTTTTTCTGCAAAACCATTAACCTTAAACAATCTCCTGTTGTTAAACAAAGTTAAATAGGCCATTGCACATTTACTCTACAGCGCTGTTGTAAAGCACCAAATGCTAATTGATTATCTCCCTCCTGTAAAGCACACCGAAGCAGTGAAAAATTCTCTGGCACTGCAGAGGTTAAACTCCCGGATGTTCATGTGTTTTCCTTTCTAAGCTATTCTTACAAACAGTTATGTGCATTCCATATGGTAATTCTACTGCTAAGTCTGCTTGGAATCCATTTATTATGTCTGTTTAAACATTTCAATGACCCAGAGGTATTTTATTTTTTCCTCTTATTTTTTGCCGTTAGTGTAAAACTAAAAAAGAAAGTCATAATTACCCGCTAGAATTGAAATGTAGGGTTTTCACTCTATAATTGATGAAACATATAAATGTTGTAGCAAATGTTTTGGTTCAACAATTCAACTCATGAATTTATGGATATATTGAATTTATCTCTTGTAGCGTTTTCAGCTCACTCAGGTCAATCTGTAGTTATGGTGGAACCCTGGGTTGTAGGGCTTGTACTTTCCAACATGGGATATAACATCTCTGGTGCAAAAGTGGTGGCATTATAATAAGCAAGCTAGGACCATAGTGCAGAAGGGGGAAGCTGGAATTAGCGTACGCTGTGAGTTGGTGACATTTAAATATTTAAAACTCATTCATCAATAATTGTCTCCTATGCATAACTTATTATACTTTTGTTAACCAAGCCTGTCTACCTATATTTGCTGTCCTACCTTTTTTATTTACTTACCTTTTCTGCCTTACCTGTTCCATGAGCCTATTTTGCCTGTCTTGTCTAGCCTACCAGTGCCTAAACACAGCTTGTTTTCGAATAAAGGGACCTGTTATCCAGAATTCTCAGGACCTGGACTTTTCTTGATAACAGTTCTCTCTGGAATTAGGATCTTCAAAGCTTAAAGGGGCTGTCTACTAGGAAATTATGTAAACATTAAATAACCCCAATAGATTGGTTTTGCTTCCAATAAGGATTTTCATTATATCTTAGTTGGGATCAAGTACAGGGTACCGTTTTTGTATTACCAAGAAAAAGGAAATAATTTTGAACAATTTGCTTTATATGCATAAAATGGATTATATGGGAGATGACCTTTTCATAATTTGGAGCTTTCTGCATAACATATTTCCAGATAATAGATCCCATACCTGTACCTATCCATTCTGTACCATGGTTCCTGCCTCCGTCTTAAGATCCAACCTTTGGGCCAGTGGCAGGAGTAAATCAGGTTAAAGTAGGACTGTCTATCTCAGTTTAACAATGTCACTAAATACCTTTGAGAGCATGCATTTGCTACTGCTTTTTTTAATATCAAATACAGAGAGGCACATTAAATTACTTTTTTTATTAGAACCTCTGTACCCCACTGGGAAAGATTTGTATAGACTAATGCATATTTTTTGTAAGTGGAATGTTAGTTCTATGTAATTAAGATTTCCTCTGATTAAGATATAGGATGCTGTTTGATTCTTGTCCAAGAATTTATTCAATCATTAAAATTAATCCTGTCACTAAAGATCTGCTTTCTGAGGTTGGTTGATCCCAGACCTGAAATATTTAGCTGCTACTAACCCATAAGTGATCTACACTACTGAAATTATTATAGTTACATAGCAGATAAGGATTTAAAAGACACATGTCCATCATGTCAAATCATTCATCCAAGAAGATTCTGCCTAACTTCTATGATTCATAGGAAAGCTAAAAATATTGCTGAGACTGAAAAACTATATTTTGCATTAATGATAGAAATTATATTTACAGGAAAGAGCAATAAAACCAACATATCCTACCAGTTTCTAAATTGCTTAAGGAAAGCATCAGTTCTGTTCAAGTGTTCCACTCTTGCAACTTTTTATGCTCAAATATTTTTCCCTAAATTCACATTAAAAGAACTTTTAAACAGAAACAATTTCACTTTAGTTTCAACTGTGAACACTATGTATGATTATGTTTATATTACGTCACCTCCGTTTTATCCCTGCTGTTCTGAAATGATCAAATTTGGAATTATTACCATTATTATTATTGCTGCTATTAACTATAATAACATTGTACACGCAGGTTAAATTTTTTTAAGACTTTATTGCAATTTTGTATTAAATCATTCTGTAAATATAATCTAATACATTAAAAAAAGTTGTTCTCTGTGCCTGAATTGATAGGCTAAGTGCAATCTTACTTATAACCCAGAAAATATTACAATAAAAAAGACACAAGAATAAGAGAGGCTTTTGTACAAGCCTTGCAGTTCTGACAGAGGAACATTTGGATTGGCCGGAGAACATATTATTAGTGAATGTATTGTAAAGTTTTGGCTTGTGAACGCATGCTTCGTGCCAAAGCATTGTCTGATCTTATTCAGTTCTTTAAAAATAATGTTAGATCATTTATGAAGGGGCAATAAAACAGATCAAAAAACAGCTTGTCCAAAGGCATTTTCAATATCTAACACAGCAACAATAGTAAAGTCATTAAAACCAGTTTTTTTTTTGACAATGCTGCCCTCTTATTACAAAATTCCCCTGAAAGCTTATGAGGCTAACAGCCTCTTTAGCAGTAATAGGAAAGAGACATAACCTTGGAATAAAAGCACAGGACCTTAATTCACAACGTATATTAAATCAGTACGGACATTGTTAAGTTCAGAGATGTTCTTTTACCTTGTTATTGCAAATTGTGTATTGGCTTGAAATCATTTTATGATTAAGGGGGAAAAATCATTTGGACTTTCAACTTTGCACCCTAATTATTTTGGTGGATAAGATACTAAAAGTAGAAAAAGAACATTTAATTATGTATTAGGAGAACTGGATCACTGACATAACATAAAGCAATCACATCACTATTTAATTGCATTGACTGAATTCAATTATATAATTTGTAAAAGGAAATCATTGAGCACTCTAGGAAATCCTGGGATTCAAACCAAGGGCCTTATAGTTGTCGATTGGCCTTACTTAACCCTAGGATGGAAATGCATTTAGATGTTTCTGGGCTTGGCCCACAGGGCAGCTTCCTCTGAAGTTGTATAGAAAACCCCCATTGAAGCTGCTTTCCAACCTGAACTCAAGTGGGCAGGTGTACAATGGGTCAGGGGTGGCTGCTGCAAAATTCGAATATTTAAATGACTTTAACTTGTAATTATTTACCCAACGTAAAGGTCTTATTATTATTAAGTTCCTGGGTGCTTTCTTGTTGTAATCTAGTTGTGTTGACCCTGCCTGTCCCCTGGTTTAGTCCTGTCTGCTGCCTGTCCTGACTACACTCATGTATTTCTGCCTTGTACTGTGATACTGCTATATTGACCTGGAATGAGACCTGACTATTCTCTCGCCTACTAATTCAGTGCTGCCTCTCCTGTTTGTTTCTGACCTGTTCCCAATTATGCTTCCGGTTCTCCATTCTTGTAACACAAGCGGTTACCTTGCATGCCCAGAACTCTCCTTCTGGTCCTCTCACACTACGATGAAAGGTGGCTGTTTTAGGCGTAAGATTGAACCGTGACCGGACCATGGGCTTTGTTCTGGATTTGGGATTCCAATAATAACACCAACTAATCACAGCTGACTTCTTACTATTAAATAAGTAATTTTTCCTTCTTTTATTGCTTAGTCATTGTTGTGGCTGCAATGATCTTCACATCTATCCTAAACCTAAATATATCATGGTATCATTGTAACATATCATTGTATGTTACTTTGACCTATCCTGTACCTGCTCAAACCATGTGTGCTTTGACTTAGTGAGTCCATAAAATCATCTGCTCGAACCTGTCCCTTGTACTGCACACTCCACCCACACCACCCTATTCATACCATCTTGTACTTCTCCCACTCATTTCTAGACCAGGTACCATTTTGGCCCCTACTGCTTCCTGATTACCCTCTGTTTATAAGATCATCCTAAAATATATCATGATTGTACCATTGATCCTGCCTTATGTTTTGTTATATATATTCTGATTAAATTCTATGATTTTGTAAAGTGATCTAATTTAAAACAAAATGTAATTAACAAGGAGGAAGCAGGCAAGGCAAGGGAGTGCCTACCATGGAGGAGAGTCCAGTGGGAAAGTAGATCTAAGAACTTGGGAGGTTACAATGTAAGAATAGGGTATATACAGACAGTCTCCACTGGGAGGTCACTAGACATAAGCTGGATCTGTTATTTAATATAAAGCAGCAGAGAGCAATTGGCAGAACCTGGGACTGGAATAAGTAGACCTGAATACAAAGAAAGCCAATGCTTATAATTATAACCTACCTGCTTAAGATAGTGATAGGACACGTTCAAAACATCAGATAATACCTTACATTAATATACAAGGTATGTTGTCTAGATCTGTTCCTCTGTATTTCTATCCAGCAATACAGATCAGGATAACACAATAATTCCAGTTATGTCTGAAAGAGAAGCATCCCTTGTGCATGAAGGATGATGGGAAGTGTTTAATACTTCTGAAAGGGTTATCAGATGTAAAAAGGAACACAAGGGATTTCAATGTCTCCTGAATCTCAGGAAAAAATTCTTCAATGTTATGTGGCAATATAATAAGACACAAGGAATAAAAGATAAACTTCTGTCATGTTCTACTGCCCACATCCGATCTGGAGAGCTCAGGAGTGAAAGGGACTCTGTCTGCTTTGGCATCTGCTAATTGAAATCCCTTGATGGAACTGGCAAACAGAGGACTGAATGTACCATCAGTAGCTGTCACTTGATAATGATGATAATGATATCCCACGCATTCCTCTGTACACATGAGGCTCCTTGGGTTTTATCCTTTTAGCTTGTGCTGAGATAACGCCAACCATTGAATTCTGATAGGAATGGGCTTAATTGATTTTAATTTCATATTTAAAAGGAAATTAATATTTGAAAAACTGTTTTTCTCAAGACAGTTATCTCTGCCAAACTACAAGGATCTGTGCATACACTGTCCAGATAGCAAATCGACTAAATGAGGAGCAATGTATTTAAAATGATTGTGTATCTGTTTCTGCTGAAAGACTGATAACATACACTTAATGAACCTTGGAATGAGGCAGTTGGAGAGGTGCTCAACGAATTTTTTTGAAACACAATAGCTGTTGACTTTTATAGCAACTTCAAGTAAATTCCTCCATTTCCCAAATGGCATAACTACAGAAAGTTATTAGCAATTACTTTCCAATGGGCTGCAGCAATTAAAACTATCTGGTTACTGACTAGTTTGTACCACATTACCATACAAGCCCAAAATGTAAACAATGGTCAGTTAGGTATTAAATAAAGTAGTGTTACAGTACTTGCAAAGGGTATATGTGTGTTTAGGGATGTGCTACAAGTGAGCAAGGGGAAGAAGATGCTTTCTTGTTGCTAACAGCTGTTGCTGCTAACTGGAACAAAGCAATTGTTATTTTACATCTCCTTTTGTTTGGTCGCAACTCGGAACTAAAGTTTGTCAGAAAATCTTTATAAATAACTTGTGTTAACAGCCATAAAGTTTCTGAAGCAGATACACTTTCAAATGTGCATCAACTGACTCTGTAGTGCAGATTTATTTTATTGAGTTGTATGAATTTCTCATAGATATGTATTCCATTCCATTTTCTTGCAGCTTGAGAAATGTTCAGTAATTCCTTTTTTTATCTTCGGAACTCCAGTTGCACCCATATTTGTCTTTATGTTTAAAAATTCACTCTCAAGCGCATTGGTCAGAATAAATATATGAAGAAAAGACTAAGAAATAAAGCTAGTGGCACTCAGGTTTTACCCCACTGCAGAAAACCCCATTGAACTGGTAAAGATCAGGGCTGGCAGCAATAAGGATCATAAAAATTAGGCTGGGTCAAGATTTACATAATGAAGCATAGAGCAGAAAAATTATCCAGGAACTTACAATGTACCTACAATGGAGCACTGAATCTTGGTGTCCGTGGAGTGGAGACAGCATGGTGATGTTGCAGCTATGGTTGCTGGTAGAGAAGTGAAATGTAAATATATTTCAATGTATTTTGTTATGGTTGCCCCTTAGTGAACTTACCCTAAGAATTTTCCAGAATGGGGAAGTCCCAGCTTCAGGGAGTTTATGTTAAGAAATGTAGAGGCCATGAATTTCTTCTTTGGCACAATAACATCTGAAGGCAGGACAGATTTTGGACACCAAATACCTTAAGAAGCTCACCTCAGAAGTGAAAGGCAGCTAGGGAGCTTAGCAAGGGCAATCAGTGACCCTGATTTAGTGTAAGGCCAAACGAGTGAGATAAAGTGAGATGTTCAGGTGTAGGTTGGAAACTACAGGTACTGCCATGAGGCAATATGAGAAGTTTGTGCACGGTACTGCTATTCATGAAAGAGAACTAGGGGTAATTTTAGGGCTGAGAGACACCCTCAACAGCTAATGGCACTCTTCTGGTTCATTACACAGCACAGCTGGCAGACGTTGTTATGGAGAGTGAACACATGATTATGGAGAAGTGTGTAGGAGATTGCCATCAGCGTTACAAGTCTGTACTGTTGCCATTGTGAGGTTCAGTTTGTGTCAGCCCATTCTGCACATTTGGGGGTAGATTTATCAAAGGTCAAGGTGAATTTTTTAATTAGATTTTTAAAAATTTTGAGCTATTTTTGTGTTCCTCAGCTAGGAAATAGTGCAAATTCTATTCCAATTTTCAAAAAATGTGAAAATTCTAATTTCAAACTGTATCATGTACAGTACTGTCTCTTTAAAAATTCTAATTTGACTATTTGCCATCTAAAACCTGCTGAATTGCTGTTTTAGTCTATGGGGGACCTTCTAGAACCTATTTGTAGTCATTTGATAAACTTTGAAAATCATTTTTTTGGGGGGGAAAACTAAAAATTAGAATTGATCGATGATCGGATAGGGACCTAATTGATCTTTAAAAAAAAATTTAATTATTTTCAATTGGTCTTTTTGAATTTGAATACAAAGTTTTTGCACTTCAAAATTCGAGCCTTGATAAATCTGCCTCTTGGAGTCTCACCACTATTTGGTGTTTTTTCTCAAGCTGAAGGCATGGTGCATGAGCACATGGACCCCTGTGTTATTTGGTGAATTCGCTTTTTGTTCTGAGAACCTGGTTCAAGTGTTACATGGACATATTGACCATCTTAACAGGTATAGCAAATCAGGGGTCCATTCAAACCCACTAAACCACCTAAAATGAAGTGAAGACAAGTCCCAGCTTCTTATTTCCCACTGTTCTGATCATTCAGAACAATACAAAGGTGGCAATACAAGTGTATCTGTCTGGTACTCAGGCCCATGTATGGCCATCTTTGCCTTAAAGTAAGCAGGGCTACAACAAATCAGAGCCCTAGAATGCTTAAAAGAGAAGATGAAAAAATCTGATTTTTTTCCCAGGGCCTTAGAAGAAAGCTATTTCAAATGAAAGACTGTTCACAATATAAATAACTGCCAACCACAATGCTAATAGAAAGTAAATGTGTCAAAGCACATTTATCAGAAGCTAAATTCAGACATTCAACTTGTTTAATATTATAAATGTATATGTTTAATATTGTAATCCCCTTCTTTCTGAGAAATACATTAAAGTAATGTCTCACCAGAAACACAGGGTATTGTTATTGAGTGAGTGCAAAAAAAAAAGTAATCAATGGAAAAAAAAATTCAATGCAAGTTGTGGGAACTATTGATCTCTTTATTGTATTAGTATTTATTTAATATCTCATTATGAGTCATTAGATCATAATGTACTGTAATATGTTTGCAACATAGTTAAACTAACATATTTCTTCTTACTTCACAATGCATCTTTTCGTTAAAAGCATACTGTACGAAATACTGTATTAATTTGAAAATAGAAAGAAATAGCACTAACAACATCACTCATTTGTAAAATATAGCTTTATTTTTACATAGATGGATTTCTCACACCCTAATTGAGCTTGGTGTCTGTGATCAATACAATAACTTTCAGTATAGTAGGATGAATTTTAATTTACAGTTAGTCAATAATATATTTCGCAATTGGACATTAAGCTTTATTACTAGAGATTGGATTCATGGTTGAATTCATAGAACTTTAAAGAATAAAGCACTACAGCAGAGTAAATAAAGCCTCTCCAGATGCATGGCAGTGTTCTACATTCCTTAAATACAAGTGAGGAGTAATCAAGAAATCAAGATATCTGCCAGAAGAATATCTGATATTAGAGGTCTGTGTGTGTGTGTGTTATGTTTGTGAACACATGTATCTCATTTTGGTAAGCTAAATTGATAGTCTATTTTAGAAGTTCCAACCTTTTTTTGCCACTGAATGTAATAAGTTTGGAGACCAACACAAACATGCTTTTGGGGTGCTAAATATAGGCTGTTGGCTATTGGTAGATATATTGTTGACTGATAGCCTAAAGGAGGCTTGGTTTGGTAGGGCACATTGTTTTTTATTTGTATTTAAAGCTTGACTTCAAGCCAGGAATTCAAAAAGAATCACCTGCTTTGAGGCCACTGGGAGCAGCATTCAATGGGTTGGAGAGCAGCATGTGGTCTATTGCATATTAAACTGATTTACTCTATATTTGTATATATTGCTATTGTCTAGGGCAGGGGTCCCCAACCTTTTTTGCTCTTGAGCCACATTTAAATTTAAAAAAGAGTTGGAGAGCAACAAAATCATGAAAAAGTTCATGTGGATGTCAAATAAGAGCTCTGATTGGCTTTTTAGTAACCCCTATATGGACTGGTAGCCTACAGGAGAGAATGTTTGGCAGGACATCTGCTTTTTATGCAACCAAAACTTGCCTCTAAGTAATTCAAAAATAAGCACCTGCTTTGAGGCCACTGGGAGCAACATCTAAGGGTTTGGAGAGCAACATGTTGCTCGCAAGCTACTGGTTGGGGATCACTGGTCTAGGGTGTAACAGATGGACCCACTAGCAATAAATATTTGTTGGGCAGCCCTCTACCACAGGGACCTGAAATACCTTCTTTTACCCTTATGTAAATACATCTTTAACCCTTGTGCCCATGAAATGTATGTCAGACAATAAGCATGTTTTAACAAATAAAATTAAATAACTGTTTAATTAAAATCTAGTTTGGTGTCCAGAGTGCAATAGTTTGATTGTTGTTAATGCCATTGTGGAATATCCTCAAGCTAGGGGCTTGGGGATCACAAACCTAGACCAAACATGGGAAAGTTACGCTTATAAACACTTTTTAAAAACATTAAGTGGGGGGTGCAAAGAGGTTGTGACCACAAAATTCACAAACAAATATAAGACGTCCTCTGCACTCAACTTATTAATATATTTATAACTACGAGACATTTTGTGCATACAGCTACTAAAAAATGCCTTACCCTTTAAACAAAATTGTTTGTCCATATATTGACTTTGACATAGTTGGGCAGCTTAAATATATTGTAATATATGGACAAACAATACCTGTTTTATTTAAAGCATGTTTTAGTAGCTGTATTCACAAAATATCTCAATGTATTAAATATATTGATTATGGGTTGAGTGTACAGGCTCACAAACCTAGGGCATTTTGAAAAACACTTACATATTTAAAACTCTCTCTAAGTAATTCAAGTAAATAAGCAAATGCATGTACATTTTACCTGCCGTAACAAAAGCCCATATTTAAAAAAAATGTGCTGTGAGGTGTAATTAAAAACAAAGTGGAATAATAGATGCAGTTCCACATTAGTGTGTAAGTGTGTGTTGGTGAAGTGAGGGGATGTATGTGTAGAAGTGTACCTAGTGAACATAGCAAAAAATATAATATGTGTCCCATGTGCTAAATAAAACCTTGCTGTGTGTGGTAGCACAAAAGTGTGTAAAAGTGTATGTTGGTGAAATGGATATGGGCGTGTGTGTAAAGTGAATGTGTGTGAGATGAGAAACTAAATGTGGAGTGTGATGGGTGTAATGTATATGTCTGTGCAATAGTGTCTCATGGGCCGTTGGTTTTGTACGGCTGAATCTTCCCATGCTGCTAGCATTTGCGGCTTTTAAGAGAGAGATTGCACAAACCAGGGCACATTTTAACAAGAGCCAATAAATATTTAAGTATTTTAAAGTATTTCCAAATTCGCCTTAGGTGTGCACCCACAACCCCCCTCATTTTTTTGTATTTGCCTTAAGCTGTGGCTAAGCTTTATGTGGTTTGCTTCACCCTCATACCAGCCCATTTAGACTTTTTAATTAAACTATTACTGTTGAAATCTGAGTAATTTTATTCCCTCTGAAGGTTTGCTTTAAATAAAGTAAATTTAGGGATTACATTTTTGCAAAAACCATGGCTGAAAGCCTGGAATAATGATATAAACATATGCATATTTCAAGACTATACCATTGCTTTCAAATTTGTAACAGACCCCATTCTAAACTTCATACAGACAAACACCAAAAAGAAGCATAAACAAAATAATTATGAACAGATTCGCTATTAGTCCTTGCATAGAAACTCAAGACACTTGAATTTTTGTAATCATGCTCTCTGTTAGTGAATAATGTATAAGCGCACTTCCCATGACTGCTATTAAGGTGTGAGTACTACAATCCTAATCACTGACGTCTATCCACAACCACCCAGACAAGTTGATTTGTCAGATGCCATTAACCTTGACAGTGTAAGTTGAGAACCATAGTTCTGAATGGTCATATTCTATTATTAGACTTCCTAAATACTACAGATGACTTTTGACTTGCAAATGTGGAATACAAGCATGCCAATTATTACATTAAAAAAATTGATTATGTCATAAAAGCAACAAACAGTACAGTGTAAACATCAGCTAAAGAAATATTTTTTTCCTCTTATCTTCTTAAGTTCTTTCCTGATTCATTTATTCTAAATGTCATTGCTCTTCTTTTGAAACCATCTGTTTTAGAATTATTCATACATATATCTGTAAGCTTGAACTTTAATTTAGCAGGTCTTCTGATGATCTGGAAACAGCGTACTGTATGTCCATATATTAAAAGGCAAAACGAATAATACCAGACTTCAGCATAGGCTTTTAATATTATGCATAATGCATGCCTAACACTATCGACATTCTTTGACTCCTTGTGGGGCTTTTTCCTGTTGGCATAAAACAAACTTGAGTCACCGGTATAAGGAGAGATAGAGTGTCTGTTCTTGTTAGCATAGTGCCTCAACCTAGTGAGATCCAGGGTAGAACAGTTACCCCACTAGGAAGAAAAACAGCATAGAGGTTTTGATACACTTTGTCTTAAATTATAGGATAAATGAATATTGGAAACACTCATAGCAGAGAGGCCTTGCAATAAGGAGCAGATTTACTAAAGTTAGAATGCTAATTTTCAAGTCAGTTTTGGGTCAAAACTCACAATTTTGAGTTTAAAATCACTCAAATTCAAAAGTCAAATCAGAGATACAGTATATCATCCCCCTACCCTGGAAGTAACTCAAATTTAATATGTTGCCACATAAAACCTGCTGAATTAATGTAGAAGTCAATGGCAGAGTTCTGCTGGCCTGTATGAAGCAATTAATAGCTTTCCTGACATTCAAGTTTGTTTAGAGAAAAATCTCGATTCAAATTTCATTTGAGTTTTCGAGTCAGTAACATTTGTTCAAATTTTAGACATTTGAGTTTTTTCTTAAATAAGATACCATTCGAGTGTTGAGGTAATTTGGGAATTCATACTGATTGCACAGTTACCTTCTGCTGCTCCAATCTTAATTTTTGTGGCCTGCTCCACTACAGGAGATGTTTTGAGGATGGCGGTAAGTGCAGGGACCATAATTACCTCCTTACACATATTTTCAGGGTAATTTAATGATAGCATAATTGGTTGGTTTACTATTATTAAACACTTTACAAAAACCATGAAAAAGACTTGTTAAAAGACGACATTTCAGCAAATGCATTGGATCCAGTGGGTATTTTTTCACTTCAAATGCATTGGAGTCATTTGGCATTTCTTTCTCCAAATGCAATGAAGTAAACTGAATTTTTTTTTCATGTTTTTTTCTTGGACCAAATAGATTGGAGTCAGTGGTTGTCAATGAATTTTTCATGTGAAAAAAAAACACATTTCAGCTGGAGAAACAAAACAGATGGCATTTAAGCACAAAATCACAAACATTTTCACCAGTCACAAAAACTGGAATTTTACTGGATCCCTCAGACTGAAAACAACAATGGTCTTCTAGATAATAAACTATGCTTTTTTTCTGGTGGCCTTATTTAAAACATTCATTACATCTCTGTGTTTCCTTTTACAGACATATACATGTTAAAATATATAGAAACAGTTTGAAAAGGCATTTACTGAAAAATATGTCATCTCTGACCTATAAATATTAATGTTTTAATGCAAAATGCACATGTACATTTTGGTTACATTCCGTTTAATTTGAATTCTCTTTTATAAGCCATTTTGGTTAATCCTGCCTGTGCTGCACTGATTACGCCAATCAGTGACTGTTTTAAAGTGAACCCCTGCAGGCCAATACTTTTGAAAAGCCATAATGATCACTGTGCACTGTGCTACAAGTAAAATGTGAAGATTAAACATGAAATAATTTTTTAAAGACCTGGACAGCCTTGTCTTCTGTGTCTTAATGTCAAGGCCTTAAACAGGATTCCAGTCTCCTCCAGATGAACAAGTCTGTGACATGTGTAACTGTATATTGCACTTATTTTCTCTAGATGATATATAGATAGATGATAGATACATAGAAAGATAGATAGATGGTTGAAGCATTAGTTATTGACTTCTAGAGCATACAGCCAAATAGTTATCCTAGCTATGCTGTAATTTGTGTGACTAGGATGGATGATCTCCATGTATAGCTCCAGACAATAAAGCAGGAAATTATACTATAAGAAATTATTATAAAGCCTTGGGTGAGGTTAAAAGAGAATAAATGCTTCTAGACTGCACACTAAAAGGCAGTTGGACTGATTAATTCAGCATTTACATGCTCTTTCTCAAAGGTCAGCTATCAAAGGTTTTTGAATCAGATGTGTTAATTATCCTTGTGTGTCAACTGAAGTCAATGCTCTATCAAGAAAGACTTTTTGTAGACCTCCCTTATTCCACCCATATCGATTAAAAGTCAAATTTGCAATCACATGCATGCACTTTCCTGCAATATTTGTGTGAATAGTTTCCCCTGAATGGCTCATTTATTTTACAGGACCTGAATATATGCAGAATGCAAGCACAGGTATAAGGCCTGTTTTATAGAATACTTGAAAAAAAAATTATTTAAGCATTAGTCAAACAGGATTGTTTTGCCTCCACTAATGATTAATTATATTTTAGATTGGATCACTACAAGGTACTGTCTTCTATTATAAGTTAAAAGTAAATGATTTAATAAAAATTAAATAATTTTATTAAAATTGAGTCTATAGGAAATGGGCCTTTCTGAATTTTCTGGATAATGAGTTTATAGATGATGTATGCATGTATATGTGTTGAATGTTAGCAACAATTAATAGAAGTATACCAGGAGAACAGGTTATGATTTAATACCAATTATCTTTGACTGCAGTTACTGCATTTTAGTGTTTCTTTAGCCTTTCTCTAGGAACTCTTTAGCTTTCTTTTTCAAGTAGAATTTCAAGATGTTTAAAAACATAAAATAGGTACAGGAATCTTAGCTTCCTTAGGAATATCACTAGATTAGTAGATGAAGTATATCATGAATTTAAAATTGGTATTTAAAAATTTACAATGCACTCTGTTTGTCAAAATATTCCCCCCAGAATGAACACAACCAACAGATGTACACCATATTAAGTGGCCTAGCAAAGACTATTACCATAAATACATCAGTAAATATTGCCTTTTAAACTGTAATAGAAGTATGGGAGGAAAGACAGAACTTTGTCAATTAATTGGCTGATGTGACCTAACATGTACAGTGTGCCCTTGGTTTGTTTGTGTGAACCATACAATCCTAGAGGGTGGCCCTTAGTACTTAAAGTGGCAATTTTCTATTCAGGATTACCCAACGGCACATAATACTTTAAAAGTTTGTAAAAACTATAAATCTATAAGTACAATACAGGAAGTATGGCAACACCACAGACAGTCATTATCAGCCAGAACATAATCATCTTTGAGCGGACTGAACAGATATATAATCATATATATATATATATATATATATATATATATATATATATGACAATGGTTTACTTAGATGAAGCTGGATTTTACATATGAGCTGTTTTATGCAGTACATAATTATGAATACCTACATTGTTCAGGGATATAATTTTACTTAATTTAATAATGGTGTTACTAAATGGAACCAGCTCAGTTACTGATAGCAACCAATGACTTTTGAGTGTCAATCACTTTACTGCAGGTAGAGATGTCTATAAGAGGCTTTGCATTTGCCTTGACAAGTCTTATTATATTTAGGAGTTGTCACAGTCGGCACCCAACACCAAAACGAAAACCAAGCACCCTGGTCTCGGCTCGTGCTTCACCAGTAGTGTGACTGCATTTGGGCCTCAGCATAAGCCCTCGGCTTACTTGGATGCCACCTGGACTTATACTAGAGGTGCAAGATAAGGGTTCTAGATAGGCAGAGGGGAACGACTGCATAAAGTGTTAAAGACCAAAGGTCATGATACAAGCAGGAGTAAGCAGGTTCATAGTCAGACAGGCTGGGTCAAGGTAGACGTATAGCAAGGATCGTCAGGCAGGCAAAGGGTCAAACTGAGTAATCAGTCAGATAGGATGAGACAGAAGAAGTAGTCGGTATGCAGGCAAGGATCAGGATACAGAATGTAGAATAGTTAGGAGCAGGCTGGAGTCAAACACGGGTAATCAATCAGAAACACAAGAGCACAAGGCTCAGGAACCACCAGGAAATCAATCATGGGCAATTACATACTACTAAATGTCCCTTTAAATATCCTTTAATTTCACGCCATTGAGCATTGACGTCATTACGTCAGGAAGTGCGCACTGCACGCACACTAATAAACTGGCAAGGAGGAGCAGCTGGACGGACGTCCCAGCCGCACCACTAGACCACCAGGGTGAGTCTTTCTTAGGGCTAGGGCAGACGGGGAGATTCGGGGGCATTTTGTCGCCTGGCGACTTATCGCCGCGACTTGTAGCCCCCGAACCTCCCCGAATAGCCAAGTCCTGAGGCGCACCGGCGTTACTTGAAAACGCCAGCGCCTATTCACACGCAGCGGCGCGATTTTTGAAATCGCTCCAAATTGCCTCGCCAGTCAATTTGGAGCGATTTCAAAAATCGCGCCGCTGCGTGTGAATAGGCGCCGGCATTTTCAAGTAACGCCGGTGCGCCTCAGTGCTTGGCTATTCGGGGAGGTTCGGGGGCTACAAGTCGCGGCGATAAGTCGCCAGGCGACAAAATGCCCCCGAATCTCCCCGTCTGGCCTTAGCCTTACAGGAGTAGTGGAAAGAAAATCCTATCAAGGTGTATTTATTTTCTGTTTTCTTTTTGGAAGGTTCAATACAGAGTAAACAGACATTAGTACAGCCTAATGAAAATATAAATTATATTAGTTTAAGCAGCTGATGATTCATGTTTTTTTAAAGCCTTACATCAAGCCAGACAGATTTTTGATCATAGAGAATTTTTGGATTAATGGATCATTGGAATCATTGGAGTGCAGGCTCATTCAAACCATATTTTAGATTTAGAAAGAGTACAGTGAGCAACCACTCTTTGCAAAGTAATTTATTGATCATGTTGCCTTCAAATGAGTATGATGAACAAAGACTTTCTGTAGTTTGTTAGACCTTTACATTTAAAAAAGTTTGAATTTAGCCCATCAAACCCTACTCAGTGAGAATTCATACTAAGTTAATATGGCAAAAAGAGGGATAACACTAGTATTAACCAAGGCCACTCTACTACAGTGCATATACTAAAAAAATGCACTCAAGAGAAAACTGTTAGATTTTGCTTAATATTTTTCCTGAATGGGAATGCTTACAGAAATAATGTTTGCCATGTGTATATAGGTCCTTTTCTGTGTTTTGAGTGCATTAATGGTCACAAACTCATATATAATTTTACTCAGACAGACCAGTATGATTCTACCTCATGGATATGGTATTGAAAAGTTAATTTTCAAATATTTTTCAAACACAAACAGGTTCATCATTGGAGAAGATTTAATCAATTTCAATTTTCTCCAAATAAAATAAAAAATTTGGAGGCAATTGAAGTAAATTATCGCTTCCCCTTTTGGTGTAAATTCCTATGTAAAGGCACTGGGTGCACTATGAAAAAAGTACATATACATACTGTACCAGAGTTATCCTGAATTGTATGAGAAAATACTCACTAAAGTTTAGTAAATGTATGTATCTTTACTCAACAAATTATTTGGTATTTTGGTAAATACCTTCATCTAGACAACAAAACATTAAAATTATATATATAAATATATATACACACATATATATTCGTATATGTACTGTATATATATATATATATATATATATATATATATATATGCCAGTTATAAAGGGGCCAAAGTTAGCAGTTTACAGCCCACAGATCCAAAGGACATGACATCAAAATAGGAAAATATCCCAAATTCATCTGAGGTGGAACGCCATGGAGTGTATGTAATGTATTTTTTACCATGAAGTTTTGAATACATGTACCACCTATTTGGCTGTGATACAAATACCCACTAGCCTGATAGAGCATAGGCTACATGCAACCCTCTTTCACCAGGTAGGGCTTTTGCTAAGTGGAAAACACACATGTTAGAATTGTTGAACTTCAACTCCCAACTGCCGATTTTCAAAAGAACAGAGTGTTGGAAGCCAGGGGTAGAACAGGCTTTATTTACAATACAAAGTGCCACAGGGTTGGTAATACTCACAACTGAGGAAGATACACACATGCCAGGTAGAGTCAAGGATTAGCAGACACAGCATGAACAGACACTAGAGGAGCAATAGCACTTTCCAGGATATCAATGCCTCCTGTATACTGGACCCCACACAGCAGACGTGGATCAGGGTTTAGCACCTTACCTAAATTCCCTATCTGTACTGTGGTCCCTGCACTCCACAATAGGGGCATTCTAACTGTATAAAAAGCAAACTGTGTAAACATGATTCCATTTACCACCCAAGGCACATGATCACCAGACAGCATAACATTTTACACATTTTTATTAGCAGGATTTACTCAAATTGACACAAAAAAGGCAAATTGTGGCAAAAAGTAAAATCTGAATGTTTTTAAATCTATCCTATAATGTTCCACATTGTGCAGAAACCCCAGATACCCAATATTCTGGAAAATAAATTCTATACTGTTCATATACTAATTGGCTTGCTTGGTATAGGTAGTACTACTATCAAAATGGACAAATTTACTCTTTTCCATTTCCTGTTTCTAAGCATATTAAAATAATGTTAAATACTCTTCTTTATACCATAATATATATAAAACTCATGAAAAATATCTATGCTTTATTTATTGTGCCCCATTTTAGTAGTCTCTCTGTTTCTCTCTGGCTTATTTTGTTTTGTTACTGTCTATTGAAGAGCTAGAACTAAAATGGCTGGATTCTGATCAATCCTTTCACACATTACAGGAAGTAAACAGAATCCAAAGTTGCTACAGCCCCATGTTTAACACTGATACATGGTTTAACGATGCATTGGCTTCTGTGATTCTTAACAGGCATCAGTCAGCAAGATTTAATTGACTCACTGGTTGCTGCAAGCGACTGCTCCAATACTTTGATTTCTTTATGTCCTTAATCCCCTATTTTTAAATAAGCAGGAGTATGATTTAGTGTCCTTATCCATAGCAGGGTTTGGCATTCAGAGCAAAGATCAAAGTCTGTGAAATTCAGGAGAGGAAACTCAACATGTTTTCAGAAATAGAAAAACAGTGTGTGTATGTGTGTGAAAGAAGCCATCTCTGCCTGCTGAGTCCAAAAGCCTACACTTTCAGAGGTGAAAATTACAGGGAGCTATTTTGAAGGTTGCCTCTGATGGGTGCTTTAATTTCTCTACTTGTTCACACTGTACCATACCTTGAGGGATTAAGCTAGATGTGATAATGCTCTGAAAAAATATTGCCTACCCGATTCCCACATTTGATGCACCCTGGTGTGAAACTTTAAACAAGGCTATGAATGCACTATGCCTTCACAGAAGCTAAGGCATTGTGCTATGCAGCAGGGGGTGAAGTGGATTACTCTAACTTTGAACAAGGTGATACTCTCTACTACCATTGGGAAAAAAAAGAAATAAATATGTGTGTTGCTCTGGAAAATGAAGTGCACAGGGCTGAAAATGAAAAATACTGGGTATTAAACGGTGGCTATTAAGAAATGGCATTTGTGGAACATATAATGGCAAAATGTCATCCATTAAGCTTGCAAGAAAATACAATATTTCTTCAAAAATGGTTTGATAAGGGGAATCAGGAATAATCAACACCTTAATTTGCCTTTGGTGGGAGAAATATTGCACCACTTTAGTACATGGAGGTAATTCTACCGTAACTTGACAAAATTTCTTTACCAATTACCATAATATATTGTGAAATGGACTTTTATACAGTAGATTTTAGAAGCATTTTTTATGACAATTTGATACAAATCCTTCAAAGAAATTGAGTATGAGTGTATTAGAATGAGAGTTCATATGCCTCTAAGGAAGCTGACTTTGGTGAAACGTGTCACTTATAACATCAGTACTGAGTGACTACAGACAAATAACCCACACAGAATGGGAGACAAATTATCTTTATGTCTTATTTTTATTAGTTTGCTACATGGAACATTTCATTCCAAAAGTTTATCGGAATTTTTAAATTAAGTTACACTTTGCCAATTCTACCCCACTTGAGGGTAATAAAAAGTGCTGTTTTAAAAATAGGAGCAGGTTTATTCCAGAAATTACCAATGAGTCATTATCTGCTTTTGAGAAAATCGTCACACATGAAGTAAGGCAAGTGTGGGACAAAAAAGCAACCAATGACAAACTTAAATATTTAACATACAAAAAAAGGTAAAAACCTCTGAAATACCCTCTGCCAGTCAGAGATACTGTATGTTCCTCTTTTAAAAAGGGAATGCAAAGATTCCTGAGGAAACCTTAAGTTGGTACCGTTGCTTGCCTGAATTTCATTTGTCGCCCCTACATTATTAAAGGAGAGGTTTTGCAACATCCTACACAAGGCAACCCAATAAAAATAAAAATGTGATGTAAACAATGTGATCTATTTGCTGAAGTGCCCATGTGGCATGGAATATGTAGACCAAACATCAAGGGCCATACAAATGTGCAGTAAAGAACATAGAGGCAACATACGCAACTATAAGCAAGGGGCAGCTACAGACATTACTGTCTAGACAGTTTAATGCATTTCACCACAAACAATCACAACTTAACTGGACAGTTTTAGAAGTGGTACTACCCTTATTAAGAGGAGGTAATAGAAAAACAGCATAATTTGCAAAGAAAAGCCCTTTTGGATTAAGAAACATGATATGCCTTTACAGATATAGTTCATTGTGCCCAAATAAGAGAGCAAATGTTGTCTTGAATTGTGCTGTAAGTTTGATCAGCTAATGATAACATATATTGTGCATTCTTCTTTCCTATGTTTCGTGATATGCTTGTGGCATCAGGTATTAGAGATATTAGATGCCCAGGAATGGGCAGTTCCTTAAGGTTATTGCTGTTTCTCTGGATTTTAACTGGACACTAATGAGATACACTTAACTGAACATTTATGAACTCACTGGAAGATTAACTAGTGGTTCTGTGTGGCAGCAATGGGGATGCTTACAGTCTGTTCGTTCATGCCAAACATGCTCACAAATGTTCATTTCCTCTTTATATCCGTGCGTGGTGACATCATTACACAGAGTGACATCGCATTGGTGCAAAAGTTTGTTGCCTGTCTTTAACTGTATTCTAACCTTCATTAAACTCTCCCTGAACTGACTCTTGCCTGTATACCGACTTTGTCTGAACTCTGTCTGTTCTAGACCACAATTCTGCTGAAGCTGCCATTGAACTTTATGGTGTTTTCTCGATCTTCCAAATCTGATATGAGCACCCCATTTGTTTGCTCAGAACATTTGCCTGTTCCTATTCACATTAAATCCTGGCAGCATCTGAGTAGCTGAGGGCTCCTCTTGCTATAGGCAGAACGGTGATTTTGACACGGAACTTGACTTTAGTTCTGAGTCTAGGGTGCCATTCATGACACTCACTACATAATTTTCGACATCGCCAGCATGATGTCATTTAGTTACTTCGCCGATTTACTAAAAAGAGCAGCCCCCCCTTCGCTAGCAAAGAAATGTAAGCTAGCATTGATGGACGTAACTCATTAAAATGCGGATTTTGGTGAATGTTGCTTCGTCAGACTTGCCATCCCTGCCTGGCAAAGTGCATTGAAGTCACAGAACATCCTCAAACTTCAGCTACTTACATCATAATTTTTGAGTGTAATATCTTCAAAGTACAAAAAAATTCTGGCGTCTTTTCAATTTTTCAGGATGTTAGGCTGCAAAAAGCATAACAAATTATTTCAGGCACCCAGTTTCCCCCATACATTTTCTACCATATGGCATATTTTTTAACTGTGGGCTTATGTGTAAGGCATTATAACAACTCTGTTGACTTTATTAAGGTTTCCTTGGCATTTCTAGTTATCAGTGTAAATGTAATGTATTAGATGCACCATGTAACATAAAAATCTCCATTACACTTTAAGTTGCCACCGTATGCAAATTAGCCTGAGCACAAGAACTCTAGTGAAGTTGCACTAGGCAGAATTTAACACTAGCCCAGCTTCACTTTGATTTGCTTGCTCTGCAGAAGTAACACTAGAGATAATTTGCCAGCATGAAGTGTTGGGATTGCTGTGAAGCCACGTTGGTGAACTTGCACTCTTCAGTGAATTTGCCCATTTGTTTACAGACAATTCCTTCATCGTAACCCTCACAGCAACTTACAAAAATAGCTATAGCAATGCAGATGATTTAACAGTAGGGATCATAGTTCATAATTTATACTGCTCTGTTTACATTGTATGATTTAATTAGATTTTAATGTGTTTTAAGTGCTAATATAGAAATCATTTGTTATTCTCAATATCTTGTGTTGACACTAGCTAACAGCAGAGGTGAAGAAGTTAAAGTTATCCATCCATATAGTGATCGACTTGTGCTGATATGAGAATACCCAAAAATGTATAAAGTTTAAGAGATCTAGAACAAGACCAGAGATGAACATATTGAACTTGAACTCTTCTGAAGGTTGAAGATGACCTCCTAAAATGGACTGATGCATTGTTGTGCTTTATATGGAAATTAGTCCAAGAGATTCCTATGGTTTTGTCATCATCACTTATATTCCTGTCAATCAACTATAGCCCTAAAATCTCCATTAGTGAAAAAAAGAAATTAAAATCTCCCTCCAAAAATGACATTAGTAGATTTATCAAAGGTTGAATTTCGAATTAAATTTTTTTTTTTACTGTATAAATTCGAATATACTTGCAACTCGAATGGGAGTTTACTTAAGAAAAAATGTGAACGTCTAATATTCGATCTAATAGTTTGAATTGAGTTTTCCCTCAAAAAAAAAACTCAAATGTCATATGATGAATAATCAAATTAGAACAGTTTCCATGGCTGAGCTGTGATAAATCTAACATTCAAATTTACATCTGAATTGGGGGATTAAAATTCTAATATGTGAATTTTGACACTAAAAAAAATTAGAAATTTTTAATTTGAATTTACTATTCAACCCTTAGTAAAAGGAGTCTCTTGAAAATGGTAAAACCTTTTCAACAAAAAGTATATACAATGTACAGTTTAATGATATTGCCATTAACTCAGATGTAACTAAAATGCTATAAATACCAAAAAAACTGAAACATGCATTCTACATCTTCATGTCATGACCCAGCCATCATATCAATTTAAAAAAAAAGTTTTTTACCTGTCATTGTACTACTGAATTCCTCATTGTAAGCCTAGATTAGCTCCTGTATACCACAAAGCCCTTTTGCATTCTGAGAATTAAGCAGCAGCACTTTACCAATTTATTGACATCCTCCAGCCCTCTCACTTTCTCTGTATTAACAATACTTATAAAGGATACTGCATCCATACAAAAATGTAACTTTGCTAGGAGCCAAGAAAGAGACTTTAGAGATAATTGCAATTCACATTTTCTCTTTGTCAGTTCTAAATAGTGAGAAATATTACAGTAAAGAAAGGCTGCAGTGACATCTGAAAGGGAGATTATACTGTTTATTTAGTAGGGCACAGATAATGATCCCTTTTACATAAGCCTCTGAGGATGTGTTCTGGGAGGAACACAAAACGATTAAGGCAACATGCTTGTCCCATTCCACAATGCCTTCATTTTTAATCAAACATTCTTACCTGGATATCCTATTTCTTTTCTGACAAGCTGCAGAAGTGGTGTTCATTCCATCTTTTATAATGCATTTTAACTAAAGATTGCAGAACCATTTTTTTTGTTTAGAGTAGCACAATTTATATAAATATATATATATATATATATATATCACTACTCACAGATACATGCATTTAAAGTGGGTCCCAATCACTAAGCATAACAGGGGTTTAGCAAAATATTCTAGAATTAAACTCTTTCAGGCTGCTTTATCACATTTTGAGGTTAATGGAGAGGCTGAAAATATTTTACTAAACTGGAAAGATAAACAACATTCCCATGACTTCTACAAAACTTGGCAAGTTTTTTTTTTTTTTTTTACTTTTTACATATTTTTCACTTGTGGTTTTATTTATGCTCATGGTTAGCGATGTGCAAATATTTTCGCAATGCATGGATTCACAGTGAAATTGTTTGTGAAACTGAGAGAAAAAAATATTCTCCTAGAAAAAAATGCAAGATAAAACGCCTGTTTACTTCATGCATTTGGAATGAGAAAATAAGTCAACCATAGACTGTAATGTATTTTGCTACAAAAAAAGTTGCTGCAACTTTCACTAAACTGAAAAATTTGAGAATTGAGCGTAATTATTTTTAATTACGCTCAATTCTCAAATTTTTCAGTTTAGTGAAATGGGGCTTGATTTTTTATATATCTGCCCCTTAGAGTGCAAAAGCATGTCATTTAAATCAAATGAGTGGAACCACATTCCTGTGGGCCTTAACTGTCTCGTTCCTCAAGTGGGAGACGATAGAGATAATGTTTATTACAGAATACAGAACACAGTGTAAAAAGTGCAAATAAAAGACTGAACATTGTTTTTAAGTATTTCCAATTGCCACATGCTTCTGTATTGCTTAATTGAGCACAGCAATGCTGACTGCATTAGGCAGTACATATATAAATATTCATTCCCTCTCTAGCCTTCAACCTGTCATAATTTGCACATCATTTAGTTGTAGTCAGTAAAGACAGGGCTGGCCTGCCTTACGCATTAGTAACAGAGTTTAATGTGTATAACACATTTGATGAGATCAACCAAGGCAAAAGTTTATTGAACAACTTCTCCCAGGTTCACAGGGCAAACCAAAGTCAACTGACATTCAATTACATGAATTATACTTTACAGAGGATCCCCTCTCATTCACCCTTTTGCTCACACATATCACATCTTCCCTGAAGCCTCCAGAACCCATGTCATGTGGAAGTGCACAGGTAGAGTACTGTTAGCCATTGATGGGGGCCTCTTCTCCTAATAAACTGTCCCTATGTTTCTTTTTGGGATACAGCATGCAACATGATGCATGAACTATATTTTGTCTATTAATACTGAAATGTAAAATATATTTCACCTTCTTTCAAGAGTGCAGCTTTCCCAGGGGTACAGGTACATGTTTGATGAGCACAAAGGGGTGGCTCTTCTGCATCTCAGTGCCACAGAGAGAAGAAAATAACCTTTAATATAGCCTATAGTTTAAAGGACATGTAAAGCCTAAATTTTCCTACCATGTATATCAGTTGGAAATATTCTCCCCACCCAAGCCTCAACATTGGCTGTTGGGCTGGATGGTGTGTTAAGTAAAATAAGCTGAGAAGAACTAAGCATGCACCTTAGCCAACAGCCAAAGTAAATTCCTGAGGGAGGGACAGGGTGGGTTAGATTAGGAGAAGGAATTCTAAATGATTAAGGGGATGCTGCAACAACCAGAGTGGCAATTATCTCAAGATTTCAAATAAGCTGTTCACTGATTATGGGGGGTATATGTCCTTTAATATTGTATTTATGGTTTGGAACATGCAGCAGCTATGCCTATGGATAAGCATCAACAACAGCTTTAGCTTCCCCTGCATACATTAGGTCACACTCTCTGGTAAAGACATTTTTAAACACCAGAGGTGATAGAAAATAATAAATAACATTGTGGCTGGCAAGGCTATCATAGTTCATCTCTTGAAATTCCCTTTAGCCATAGGTAAAATAATAATAATAATTATAAATGTGTATCTCAACCATTTCCAGACCAGCACTCCCTTGCATAACTATATATATATATATATATATATATATATATATATATATATATATATATATATATATATATATATATATAAAGTCCCACAATGCCAGCACTCCAAACAATGCTTTAGTGGAGGGTGCACGATCCAAATGTATCAATGTAGAAAATGCCAAGGGATCAGCACTCACTTAATTTGGTGAATAAGTGTATTTATTGTACACACATATTAGAATCCGACGTTTCGGTTCCTCCTGGGAACCTTTCTCAAGGATATGGTGTTACACAGTGATAACCTATATATACCCTCCCCCCTTTGTGCAATTCGGCACTAGAAGTTGATGTCATGAGTCCAAAAAAGAAGAAAAAAATGTGAAAAAAATGTCCATTTATATCGTCACTTTCACGTCACTTCCTTTGTAACACTGTGTTTGGCGCCATCTTTTATGTATATCTTGTGTGTATTCACTTTATTTTTCACTTTGAGAAAGGCTGTTGTATCAGCCGAAACGTCAGTCAACAATTTTTACAAAATAAATAACTTTCATATTTTTAAGTCCTGTGAGGGCGGATTGGAATTTGTTTCTACATTACATCATTTTTTGGACCTGCACCCTATGCAAAACAAAAAGTACTGAAATATTAATGAGCTACAGGTACATTGTGGTAATAAAGTGATCAAGATGGCAGGAGCTTTGTTAATGGATTAGTTCAAATACATTAATAAAGACATATTTTATATAATTTTGATATTACCTTTCTTTGAATTTCATGCTCATTCAGCCAAGTGGATAGAAGTTTATGCATTTCTTATTTGTATTTACTAGCTTGCCTTATAATATTGCTATCTCTGCTGGAATCCAGCAATCTTATGTAGCTCTTTCAAAATATATGCTTGTCCCAATCACCAAAGATAGCAGAAGCTGAGCCAAGACAGACGGTAGAATAAACAAAGAAACAAGCTTGGTAAATGGAGTTGCACTTCTTTGATTGAAGATGTCAATATTTATGGCTATGTAGTCAGCAGATTTAAAGCTTTTTTTTATTTTTCATTTTTAAATCTTGAATTCTTTTGATGCATTCAGTAAAGAACCTTGCATGTAAGGGGGTAAGCGTGTTGTTCTATTCATTGCTGGGCACAGCTTAGCTTGACTCCAAACTGAATAGAGAGTTAGTTTGTTTAGATAACATAACTCCCGCAAAGCTTAGCTTGTCTGAAATGAAATGATGGCTGGAAAAAAAATATTGATTGGAAACGAACGGCTTGCAATACAACAACATGAGTGGTTTGGGTTGAGATTGCCCATATCTGTTAAAAGTCAGTAATTTCACAAGAAAATAGGTGGTAGAGGAGAGAAAAGAGCCTTCAATAAAACGAGATTCATATCGCTGTAAGTAGTCATAGGGTTATTCAGCACAATGATTTATCTACAAAGCACAACACTAGCCAATTCTGTTTTTTACTATTATTTAATCAAAGTCATTTTTCTTTACTGTGGCAGACTGTTTAAAGCTATAACTCATCTAGATTTTATGTTTCATTGGTACGGTCCCTGACATGAAAGGCAAATGTAACTGACTTTAAAGAAAAGGACTAAAATGCAGAAATATATATATATATATATAT
>CM044435.1:18905496-18953056 GCA_024363595.1 Xenopus borealis | reverse complement strand
TTTATATTAAAGTTCCTAAAGTTATTTTGAAGGGAGCATAAACTATAAAATAGTTCATGAGTCGAACATTTCATTCATTCTAATGCATCTAGTGGCTGGCAATAAACATAGACACTATGATGTTGAAAAAGAATGTGAGGCAAATCCCTCATGAAACATTATGGAAGTTACTTACTGAAACTCAATTGTTTCTGGTCTGGCTTTTTGGGGCAGACTATTTAAAGCTATACCTTTTTTGCATTTTGTATTTCAGTTGAGTTATTCTACCGGAAGTCTAGAATGCTAGTCTGCTTCATGACTAGGCCTTGCACATGTATTATTTTGTGACTTTTTTCAGTAGTAAAAATATGGAATAAAGTAGGACTTTGCTCAGCTATGATATGGCTCCTAATAGAGCTTCAATTAATGTGGATAGCTTGGAAGTGTCAGTTCAGGTTTCCTACACGACCCTTACATCATACCTGATGCCCAAGAAATAATGCACATGCAAGGCCTGGCCATGAAGCAGTGTAGTTTATAGGAGTATAATCCCAGTTTGTTTAACAATAGCTCAATTAATAGGGCTTGCACTGAATATACTTTTTGACTATTGTGTTAAAAAGTGAAAATCTATTACTTTTATTTCTTGAGCTATACAGGGCAAGCATGAAAATGTACTCCATGTTTGATAATTAGATTACCAGTGAATTTATAATCCCCCTGCAGAATGAACTTCAGCGTATGTGTCCACTGATAATCAAATGTAATAAAAAAAAAATTTTCAACCTCCCTTGTACAATGCAAGCCCAAAAAATGCAGCTAACACAGCTCTAGATTTGCTTATAACTAATGAAACCATAATAGCAGTTACAGAAAAGAACTGGCTATAATGCAATAAAGATTTGCACTCCCATGCTTATTATTTACTGAACCCAGGTGCTTTCCTTTTACTTATTATTTAAAGTGCATCAAAGAATCTGGGTGCACACTGGGATTTCTCAAAAAAATTCAGAAAACAGGTTTATGTCCCCATCAAGATCCCAGGGTGAATCTATATATATATATATATATATATATATATATATATATATATATATATATATATATATATATATATATATATACTGAACTATGGGGTGTTCAAATTTTCTGTTGGGGAGGCTCAGTCTAAGAGCCTACTGTGAAAAGGTGTGCACTGACCTAGATACTCATAGAATGATAATCATTAATGAGGATTATTACAAGTTATAATATATTAGTTAGTTTTGTAACATTAGCAAAAGGTAAGGCTGGAACTATTTTACGAAAGAGTCTTGAATCCCAAAAGTCTCTGAAACCTTGTATTATCAAATATTTCTATGCATAGGGACCTATGTTGTTTTAGGTCTCAGAATCATAGTGTTGTAGACAAAATATTCTTAGAAGCTAATTTGCAATTCTTTGAATTGATATACAGTATATCAACTCACAATATGATCTTGACACCTACAGCGGAAATTCAGTTACTAGACAAATGACACACAGGTCATTATCTATGGCAGAGAAGAAAACTTAACACTCCACCCCTGACTTCCCCTCTTTGTATATGATTGCACTGAAAGGCATGGAATCAGCCCATTAGTACACACGGGGGCAAATTCACTAAGATCCGAAAATTCGCCAGCATTGGCTTTGCTAGCATTCGCCGCACTTCGCCAGGCGAATTTTCGCCAGCGCTACGCAAATTCACTAAAGTACGAAGTTACGCTCAGGTCGGGGAACGGTAGCATAGTTGCGCTAGTGTTACTTCGCTAGGCAGAGCGCAGTTATGCTAGCGAAGCCTAATTTGCATACGTCGGGAACTTTAACGTATAATAGAAATATATGTTACAGCCACTACATTCCACTACACCAGGCGAAGTAAAGTCTAACGTAAGTGGAAACGTTCAGGAAAATTATGATCTTAGTGAATTTGCGTAATTAGGATCCTTCGTCAGTGTGCAACTACGCCTGGCATAAGGGTGCAAAGTTGCGCAAGTCTATCTACTTCGTTAGCGAAAATTCGCCAGAGCCGGTGTTAGTGAATTTCCGAAGTTACGAAATGACGTCAAGCTGGTGAATTAGCGCTAGCGTTAGACGATTCTCGCTTTAGTGAATTTGGGCCACAGAGAGGAGTTGGCTGCAGAAATGGAAACCAAAATCCACTTTGTGGGGTGAGCTGAATTATTGAATATCAGATGTAGGCTTTGAACTGAAATTGTGAGTTGAGATACCGTACTGTACACTTCACTAAATTATATGCAAAAAACAAACAATTAGATTACAATTAGAATTCTGTTAGATTCCAAAAATAATTACCAATTAGGATTGGAAAATATGATAAATGGGTTGGGTTGAGCTACAAGGGGCTTGTCCAGCTGATTATAAACTGAAGGTGAATTAATCGAAACACTGAACGTCCTGAACACATTGGTGCATGTGATCCCTTAAAGGCAATGACACATGGGACATTTTGTTATCTGCCATAAATCTTGGCTACTGCGTGCCATTGACCTAAAGGACAAATATCAAAGAGAGACTCCAAATAATTTCCTCTTTTTAAAAGCTTTTAGTATAAATATTTTTCTAAGTGCAGTTTATTTTACATAATAAACTACAAATTTGCCAATCAGTACCTTCAGAAAAATATAGAGAAAAAATATTTGTTTAAAAATCTTTATTATATCCAGTTTGTGTGCTTGCAAAAGGCTTAAAAGTTATTTTCCCACTTCTGCCATTATTTAACTTGTCACAATACATCAAGACATAGAAAGTGTTTAGAGTATAAAGCAAGGCCCTCACATTTAATATAAATTTCATCAAACTGAAATGTGTTCAAGTTAAAAAAAAGTTAACTTTTCCATTTTCATTCTGTCAAAATAACCTTTTGCTTTTCAGTGATGCATTCTGAATATGATGATATTTACGTTCACTAATAAAATTCTTTCGGAGGTGTTTAGTCATAGTGTTCAAAATAAGTCTTGTTAAAGGGACAACATGACATTTAATACAAACACATGCTGGAACTTTTGATGCATCATAATAAAAACAAACCTTAACTTTAACCAATGCTTAAACTATAACCGTCTATTTAAAATGGAATATAAATCCTCAGTAGTCCTTTTTTGTGGCTGAATTGCTTGTAAATTGTTGTATAATGAGAGGTATAGTTTATAGTGCTTTCTTTTAAAACTTGATGGCTGCATAATCTAGCAGTAAACATTAGCTTACAAACATTAATCCCGGTGAAAAGGTAGAGCTAATAAAAGCCAAGCAATTAGAACAAGAATGGCGGCAGAGCAGCCCACACATTCTTAAAGTGAGTAAAGGGACCTAATTTGGTTTATCAAATTTTTCAGCAAATTGAAACGGGGAAGTTTCATGCATCACTAGTGGTCATTAATTTTCTATAGTTGGTCACTTATTTTCCATAGGACTACAAAGTAACAGAGTCAAGGCTGATTTGGGCTGCTGCAATGCTAACTATTTTTGGAATAGAGAAAAACCTCAAAGCTTCAACCTGGTAGAACTCCACTGCAACAAGATTTAAACTATATGACATTCTTATGAGCAACAATTACAAATGAACCACATGCACACCATGAGGATGGTTATGAGACAACTGAGCATTATTTAAAGGTGAAACAGTAAGGGGAAAATTTACTAAAATTCCCTTAAAGTCCTATGAATCTATTCGAATTTCGATAAGCATTCGACTATCGTATGCTTATCGAATTGTTTTAGGCTATCTTTTTGCTCAATATTCGATTTCACAAAAAAATCGTACTTTTGCTTTGAGCCTCCGAAAAATTTGTACGATTCGAACGATCGATGCATTCAATCGTACAAATGATATTCGAGCAGAGGCTTCTATTGGTATTCGGTAGGTTCAATCTGGAGAAGTAGGTATTCGAAGGATCTTAAAATTTCAAATCCTTCCATCATCGAATGATTGAATTATCGAATATCCGATCATTTGATCTATCCGATAATTCGGTATTCGATGATCAAAGAGGCCAAATTTGCATATTCGAATGTCCGAAAAAAACGTACGGTCGGTATTCGAACCAATTCGATTGAACTTCAAATCCTTGACACAAATTTTGTAAATTTGCCCCTAAATATTCTGTAACCAGGCTCGAAAGGATAAACAGAAAATGCACAAACAATATGCTGTTTCTGTTTGCAAACAGAACCAAGGAAGAACATGTTTTTATATTTTATCCACAAAATATCTTAGTTTTTGATATATAATAATATCATGTTTTCCATTGTCAGTAATGGTAGCAGTTAAGGTAGATATAGGACCCTAGGTGAGTCAGTAGAGGGATTGGGAAGATTAAATGATTTGCATGGTTACAATTTGGAATAAGAATTTGTTTAATGTATCACAGAAAGGCTACAGATGTTTATGGAGTGGCACAGTAATATGAATTTACACTGTGTTGGCTAAAATATACAATCTTTATTATGCAATATACATAGAGGAGTATCTGTATTTTAATCTGTGAAGAAATTAGGATCTTATTATGCATACGTAATAATATGTTTCACTCATTTACAACTTTGTGCCCTAAGGTTTATTAGTGGTTGTGATGTCAGCAATGCTCTATGGGTGGGTTGTAACTCTCAGGAGAGGAACTGACACATTCATCAAAACCTTTTGGCTATTTTAAATGTTCCATTTAATCAGAAATGGATTACCTGCTTTAATCAGTTAAATTCAGATCTTTCCTTTGGGTTCTCAGTGGCAGGGTTGAACTCTAGCACCCTACTTATTTTGAAAAAGAATAAGCATTCAGTTTAATGCAATTCTCTAATATAGGTGAATTTCCATCTTCATTATTATTAATCGGCAGTAACACAGAAAATGATAGGAAAATCTGAGCAGTTTATACTTTTATTTAAGAGCAGTAAATCTAATTGCTGCTCTTAAAAATGAGTGACACAGTAACATAGTCCTTGTTTACGTAAAAGTAAGAAGGTTTAAGGCATGGTAAACCAAGACCTCATCAATTATAAATAATCCATCCCAAATCTGAATTAGAGACCATTCTTTAAAAAACTGCAATACAGTGAAAAGAATATTTGGAATAATTTGCATATTCCTAATTTATCTCATTACATTTATTTTGGCCTCATGGCCTTTTTTAGAAACACTTTTCTGCTGTTCTCTAGCTCCATCTAAAACAGACAACAGTCACGTTCGGTCCATGAAACTCGGCATACTCAGCTGGATAAACTTTGGAATGAAAGTAAGATTAAAATAAGATTGGCCATTTCTGTACATTTAAATAAGGGGAACCATGGACAGAAGGTGAAGGACTCTGAAAATATATCTTAAAAAAAGGATTGCTTTTGGAATACCTGTCAAGGTTTTCAGTAGAGTGTATGAGAGCTCAGCAGTGTGGAATCTGATAGCATTGCCTGATTGGGACACATTTCTGTGGTGAATTTGTGCAGTCACTGATGTCCAACTGTTCAGTGGTGTCACAGATACAATATTCTAACATTTAGAGAAATGTCAGGTTCAGCAGAAGATAATCTGTGTGGCATCTGTTATTATAGGGCAGAACAAAATTTTTATAAGAACTAGGGGAATACAAATTAAAGTGACATCAACAGTCTACTTACACATTTACATAAATAATTGCTTGTGATTTACACATTCATACATAAAAGTTACAAAACAAAGATTATGGACTACTGTATATGTGATATTGTGGGGCTCAATTACTATTGCACCTTTTGAAGCAGTTGCCAGTGAAATTTTAGCAGACACTAAGGGGTACAACTACTAAGGGTCAAACTTCAAAATTCAACTACCACATTTTTTAAAGGGGTATTTCTATCAAAAATGGACCATTTTCAATTAAATGGGTCCATTTTTGATTGAATAAAATTCATTGAATCGTTCAATTAAATCGAATGATTTTGCAGGATTTATAGGGATTATAGCCCACAACCCTATTATCCACTTTATCTATAAAGTTGTGGAAAAAATCTAAGACAACAACAATGTTGTTCCATTAAGTTGTAAAGTTGGCTGTTCAAAAAAAGCTCTCATAGAAGCTGCTATTTTTTTTTCTTCATTCCAACTATTTTGTCCTTTATGCTGTATCATTCTGAAGTTCACCCATTGACATTGTTGAACCCTGGAACTACTGCTAGCCTGAACATAATGTTAAGTCTTGGGTTAACACAGTTGGTTGTGTCAACAGGTGCACCAAACTTGCACCAAAATAATTTTATACAAACAACATTTAATGCCATACACCAGAAGTGATGCAATCTGTACATTGCATCTAATTTGCTACATGGGCAAATGCCCATTCATTTTGATACTTCTGCTGCATTTACATTGGACACCAAAAGTACGGCTTCAATTATGCTGGAATTCTGGGAAAAATTCAGCATTGTGCATAAAAGCATAGCAAATTGCATACAAAATTGTCCTACATACTGCACTTGAGGTCTTAAATGACCACTGTGATGTCAAAACCAAGTTTGGGAGGATTACAATACATAAAAATTCTGTTTAGTAATATGTGGGTGTTGGCATTCTTTAAGTGCAATGCTTTTATATATATATATATATATATATATATAAAACGTTTCTACAAATATGGGGAAATACGTCAATATAAATGTGTAAGAATCCAACTTATTTATTAATATTTTAAGCAAAGCATAGATGATATATAACAAATTGAGAAATATTCAAATTACCATTCCTAGGTGAGTCATAAAGGAAGTATAATATGAAAGAATGACTTACTTGCTGTAATTGTAATGTTTAGTTCAAGAAAAAGAGGAAAACAAGATTTTCCCAAGAGTAAAATAATCTATTTTTGAAAGTTTATTAAAAGGTAACTAAATCTTGTACTTTTAAAATAAACATTTTAGTAAATAGTGCTACTTTGCCCCATGTATAGGGATACAGCCCTCTCTATACAGACCTCCCTTTCATCCCTTCATTTGTCCTTTAAAGTGATGCTTGATGTAATGGGCATCAGCCTCAAAATGATGAAGGCATCTATTTATGAAAGTTCTGACCCACAAACAAATCAGGTAGAGATGGATGGTAGACTAAATTTAGAGGCCTAAAAGAAGATGAGAGAGGTAGAGTTGTATTTTGATAGATTCTTATGTAAAGTGGCAGACACATCTAGTGCTGTAAACACAGAATACATTTTTAGGGAGAAGTGATTTTTTTTTGGTAAAATTTATGGGTTCACATTTTTTGTGAATTTCACCATACTTATCACTTGCCTTCATTATCAATTTCATCAGATCCCTCCTCACCCCTTCTCCTGTCTTTCTAAGGAGCTGACCGGGTACTGTGTTTGGAAGACATTGGCAACATTGGAACATAATGGAAAGATGCTGTATGCTATTGCAGAGCTTAAAACTCCTTGTGGCAAATTCAGTAAAGTGTGGAAATTCGCTAGCGATGCCTGCACCGCAATTCGCCGTACTTCACCAGGCGAATTTTAGCCAGTCTGCCGCCAATTCACTAAAATGCGAATTTGAGCTCAGGGGGTCGAAAAGTAGCAAAGTTGCACTACCATTACTTCGTCAGGCAAAGCGCATTCATGCTAGTGATGCCTAATTTGCATACGGCGTGAAGTTAAAAGTAGAATAATAATAGAAGTATATGTTAAAGCCACTACATTACACTACACAAGCCCAGGAAACCTTTAATAAATAAAATAAAGTTGTCCTATTGCCCTAAACATGTGCCCACTGTATAGTTGAGTTGCCATATGTTCGGAAATTTAGGGGGGAAGGAGGGTAATCCCCAAAAGAATTACGCTGTTTTTCAGACTATAACGCTAAAAAAGTAAAAGCCGCCAGCGTTTTTTTGGGACTTAGAAAAAATGTCATGTTTTTTCTTTCAAACTACTATCTATTGTATTGAACTTCGCTAGGTCTGACCTGGTGAAGGAAAGTCTAGAACAAGAAGTAACATTCAATAAAATGGGCATCTTAGTGAATTAGCATAGTTACATCCCTTCGTCAGTGCTCAACTTCGCCTGGCGTAAGGGTGCGAAGTTTCGTTTATTTCGTCTATCACTTCACTTGCAAAATTTCGCCAGGGACAATGTTAGTAAAGCGGCAAAGTTGTGAAATTACATTACACTGGTGAATTAGCACTAGCATTAGATACTTCGCGCTTAAGAGGATTTGCCCCCTTTACCACATTGTAATTTTGCCTCCCTATACATTTTAGCCAGAGGAAACTATAATTGGCCAATCAATTACTTTCATTTGAAATGATATCACAAGACTATACCCTCTGTACAGAAAAGTTTGTGCTCATTTATTTGAAAATATTTGTTGATAACTGTCCTTACCACTCACTACAACATAAAAGGGATTTTTGGGATTTAACAAGCTGTTTTGAACACTATGTCAATTCAGTCACCCTTCTTGCTGTGATTACACATTTAGAGATCAAACACCCTATAGAACAAGATGATTATGTTCAATTGGTTAAAGCCGTCTAACGTATACTGATAAATAGACATTTGTCTCCTTTCCTGACTGTGAGGAAAGTGCTTCTAAAAGTCAGAAGAAAGTTAACTCACTAAATAACTATTAAAATAATGACTTGAATGTACAAGAAAAAACCTATGGTATATGAGAGGCCCATGGGCCAAAAGCATAGACATTTGAGGGCTACACACAGTATGTCCACCATTTTATTGTTCAAAAATGATTGGCAAAGGGGAACTGTATCTCTTGTTCTCCTCCTTAGCATCTGATGCGCTGGCCAACAAGGTGCCTTGGCATACAGTAGAACCCCTATTTTATGTTTTTAGGGAACATTCTCAAACCAACCAATATCTATAGTACAAAAGTGTGTTTTATATATTATTATTATTAGTATATGGCCATCTTGCAAAACTTTCAGTTGTTTTCAATCAAGATACTGCTGAACATCAATGCTCCATGGGGTCTTTTAGTTCAGTGACCTACAAGGCAAGGTCTAAAGGTGCACAAACACTGACAGGTGTTATTGCTGGTTCTAGATCTTTGGACTGAAAAAAAGACCATGTGGTGCTATGATGTTCACTTTTCTTAATTGATACATACCTGTATATAGATCTAAAATGTCTTTGGCTGAGGATCATATTGGCTGTGTATAACTATATGTATCACCCATTTTATGGTTTTTTTTTACAGTGACTGAACAGCTGGCACAGGGTTGGCAGTGTTTGAGCACACAAGTGGCAAAAATTTTCATCAATCTGCACCAGTATTTTGCTGTATGTCTGGTTTTGCCAGAAAAAAAAAATAGTTTTTTTTTTTGTACAGTAAAATAATCTCAAGAAGAAAAGCCCACTGATTTCAATGAATTTCGATTTTTGAGACTCTGGCCCTTTAAGAATTAAATTTTGTCTGTTCGCCACCTAAAATCTGTTGAATTGCTGTTTGAGTATAGCGTGGGAGAGGTCCAGGAAACAATTTGGAGTTGTTTGAAAAAAACCTCAAATGTCAGGAATGTTGCAGAGAAAAAACCTCAAATCAAGTTTTTTTAAAATCAAATCTAATTTGATTCAATTCGAGTTTTCATGTCGATTTAATCCATTCAAGTTTAAAAAAACTTGACTTTTTTAAATACATTTTGAATGGTTGACTTTCTAATTTATGGGAGTTTAGGGGAGTTTTTAAAAGCTCACATGAATTTGAAATTCGACCTTTGATAAATGTGCCTCTACGTGTCAAAGTTAAGGCACACTGGGATTGTAATACTCCTGTCCTGGTGACTGTATAAATATGTTAGAGGTCATTAACTTTAATATAATATGCTAGTCATTGGACTGGTTCTGCTGAATTGCACTGATTTGCACTCTGCTTCTATTTCTGTATCAAATGAACAAAGACCAAAATAAGCATCATTTGCTGTTCTAGCAGAACATAGCTTAAAATGCAAACATACACACACTGGTATTCTCCAGGGAGATTAGATGCATTCATCTGTTTGTACTAAATTTGGTTCTACAGTGCTAAAGACCAAGGATATAATTTAGGTTTCCATTTTTTTCATTATGATTTTATTGGATGGCTGCTCTGTCTTTATTTAATCAAATTTTACTTATTTCAGACATCACATTTTGCAATTAAAGAAATTCAATAAGCATTTTAAATAAAGCTTCCCTTTCCATAAGCTCACAAAATGTACACTTTGGGCTTATTTCAGACAGGGATTGTAGCTAAAAATAAATGTGCAACATTTTACAACTAAAAAATGATAATATAAAGGATTTATGCAAGACATAAAAAAAGGTTATGGAATCCAACAGACGTCATTGAGAACCCTGCTCCAGTAAGTTTAAAATCTAATTTAAAGATATATTTGTGCATATATTTGGTTCTATACAATGTGGCACCATGAAAAGAATGTTTAATAAGTGTCTGAATTTGCTCCAGAATATAAAAAAACAGAATATTAGATATTGTTTTCCTAATATAGTGGTTATGCTTTTAAACAGAGTATCATCAAGGTAGCTTGTCATCCCATATAATACCCTTGCCCCTGTTCCACCCCCACTTCAAATTAAAGTAAGATGAAAACTCACTAGGTTTAATTAATATAATACAAAAATATAATTGTGAAACAGGCCAGGAATGCTTGCCATCAAATTTCACAGGAGTGAAAGGGCCACCCATCTATGATGGCCACCAGAGAGCCGGATGAACAGGGCCTTCAGCAAATAAGCCCGGGTGCTGCCGGCTGTTGTGAGGTGCCAGTGGGCTGAACGGGGGCATTGGTATGCAATGTGCAGGAGGGAAAGAACAGGGCTAACTAGAGCATATATGAAAGATGCGGATAGAAGAGGCCTCTGTGCCAGGAGGGGAGCAGAAGCAAACCATAAGGAAGTTCAAAAGTGGACAAAATTACCAATAAGTCAATTTTAACACATTTATTTCATTAATGACTACACTTAGGCAGAGATCAAAGTTGTGTGTGTGTGTGCGTGCGTGCGTGCGCTTGTGAGTGTGTGTGTGTGTGTGTATGTGTGTGTATGTGTGTGTAGAACAAATTCTCCCAACATTAATCATTAGTTCTTATGGAAAAGCTTTTTGGGTCATGTTCTATACAGGGATTGTCAAGGGAAAATGACATAGGGCTAGAGCTTCCAGAAAATGTATAGGGTTCATTATCTGGAAACCGGTTATCCAGCAAACTCCAAATTACAGGAAGGCAGTCTCCCAAAGACATTTTTAAAAAATAATTAAACTTTTGAAAAATTATTTCTAAAACCAATTCTATTTAATGTTTAAATAATATTTAGCGGACTTAAGGTATGGAGAACCACATTACAGAAAGATCCCTTATCTGGAACCCTCAGGTCCCAGCTTTCTGGATAATAGCTCCCATACCTGTACAAAAAAAAAAACTAAGGGGGTTTATTTTTTATTTTATTTTATTTTTTAATAAAATCAGACTCAGAAATGTATTGAACCCCAAGGATGAAAAAGTGTGCTGGGTTTCCTGCAATACACCAAAATATTCTGAGTTTTCAGGTGAAATTTACAAAAAAAATCATGAAAACCAGAAAAATTGGATGAAAAATATGAAAAATTCATGAAAATCTATTTTTTTCCCACAAAGCAAATTTTCAGGAAAATGTAATAAATAAGTGTTAAAACCCAGAGGGAATTTGATCGGAGTTTGTAGCACAAAATATATAATATAAATTTGGTAACCCCCTTAGTGTGTACCTGCATTCTACAAAAAAAACACAATTTATTCCTTTTGATGAACAGAGACCAAGAATAAATGTTTATACTTTCAGAATATGTCCCGAGGCTACTCTCCTCTCTCTCTATTGATTCCCTTTGTGTTCTGTATCAATATAAATTTATCCTAATCCAAATATAATTGTATTTATTAATAATAGTTTTTCATTGCGCATAATTAACAGTTGGCCTTGTGACAAATCGTTGGGCATAATCACAGAAAGTAAAATGCTGACCTTTCGCAGAGAATTTACATGCCAAGATGCTTATTGTGAAGAGTGAAATAGAGGCAAATGAATAAATAGCTTCCTGCAATGCCTTTTATAGCAGTTTAGGGAGGAAATTATAGATGTCCAAATGGCTAGATAAATCTGTTACAGTATATAATCTTTGCAGTTCCCACATCTAAACATCAAACAGTAGCATTGGAAATATTTTTCCATGTGAGTCATTCTTCGCTAAAATACAGACCTCAAATCAAATCTGTTGGGCAACATTGCTGATGCATTTTGATGTTGATTGCATTTGTATATTCATGTTTTCTGAGCTATACATCAATGTAAAATTCCCATTCCAATGATAAAGCAACCTTATTTATTTATGACCTTATGGCATTGCTTTAGAAAGCTTGTCATCTCAGTTAACAATTTCACTGCAGGTATAGTTTTAAAGGAATTATGTTATGTTTTTGCATTCTGATTGTAGGGTGGGTGCTTAGACAAATGTAGAATATTTGCTGATTTCATATTAGGTGCACCCTGTTTTAGTACTATGCACTTATAAAGAAAAGAGTAGAAGGTATCTGCAAGCCCACATTCTACAAACAAATGCCCCTGCCCTTTTAATATCAATTCTAACATCTTTGCTTATCTATTGTTGGATTATAGTATTTGCTGGTTAGTATCAAATAGCAAGCTGCCTTTTAGAAGTACCTCATAACATACATGACTTTCAGGCTCCTGCCATTAGCAAATTCTCATTTGTTTAAAGGTGAAATGTACTGCCTATTGAAGATGCTCTTTGGTGGGCCAAGTGCGAAGAGTGTAACCCTAGCGCTAATTCGCCAGCGTGACGTCAATTCGCAACTTCGCTGATTCACTAACAGTTGCGCACTGACGAAGGGAAGTAACTACGCTAATTCACTAAGATGAAAATTTTTGTGAACCTTACCTCTTACGCTAGACATTACTTCGCCAGGTCAAACCTGGCAAAGTTCAATACAGTAGATAGGAGTTTGAATAAAAAAACTTGAAAATGTCATATGTCCCCCACTCTTCCCCAGCATAAACAATTCCAACTTGTCCAGTCTTTCTTCGTAACTGATAACATCTCACAGCAAAAAAACAATTTCCCACCTTAAGATGAAACCTTCTTAGTTCTAATCTAACTGGATACCCATGTGTCTGCTGGAAGGATCAAATTGTGAATGAAGTATAAGATAATGCACCATTATAGTATCTATCTTCTCCACTGTAAACATTCCCAACTTCTCTAACCTTTTTTCAAAACTGAGACCTTTCATACAGCTTTCTGTTATATGGCCTTTCTCTATGGAAGATGTGGAAGGGTTACTTAATCTGCTTGGCTTTGATTTTCCCTTAAGAATTATATAAGTGATAGTGTTAACATTAGATGAGTGCCTAATGTATAAGGATAACTAATCCAGTGCAATGTGCAAAGTGAAAAATTTGGATGAATTATTTTCAAATTACATTTCTTCAGGAGCACAGCATCAATAATGCCATTATCATGCTGGCCACTAGCTGCAGTCAGTTGCTGGTGTGGGTGCAGCTTGGAAGTACCACTTCCTTAAGGTGGAAATTTCAGGGCACCCTTGCACCCATGCCCCTTTTAGTTTGAACTTGTGTACAGTAAAGCTCAGGTTTAATTGCTCATTGCAATAGTAAATACTATTGTAATGGTTTAACCTTTTGTATTTGCCCTTGAAACAGCATTAAACTGGATCCTCATATATATTGTGTGGAGGGACATTAAAAAGAAATATGTTGGGGAAACAAACAGTAATTGAGTTGCTCATCTTTACATACAAGAAGGAAAATTCAGTTCCTCCTCCTTCAATAGAAACCATTTCAGTGCTCTTTGCATGAACATTCAACATAAATGAAGCCTTATTGTTTTGTCGGAATTGACCTGGATGATGGCAAAGTAAAAATCTTTAACAGTTCATCCATCTCTACTTATGCCAAGAGAAACAATCTGCTGTAGATAAATGGACATAGTTTAATTTGTACAGGCCAAACACTTGTCTATATTCCCTTGCAAATATACATGCCTTAATGAACACACCATGTTACTAATATTACAAATTGGATACTAATAAATACAAATAGACTTTTTATGAGCACAATAGAACACCTATAGCAACTGTATGTATCTATCTAGCCCTGTTCTGTCTCCTGAGGATCGGAATGGTACATCAGTGTTTTAGTGACTAGAAATCATTTGCTGTTTGGGGAGATAAAAGCACAAGATGTATGACCTTGAAATAAACAAATGGATATCCTTTTCCAAAACAGTTTTTCTCTCCCACAAACAAAATGACGGATACTGTTTGACTACAAACAATTCTGGAAGCACTTTCTTTATAAAAAATCCCTTTTTCTTCTTCAAATACTTAAATTCATTCAGCTTGCCTTGGTGTGGGGGACATCCAGTGGTTGCTCTGAGAAATTTGTGGTTCCCAAGGGTGAATTAACAGAAAATAGCAGAAAAAAATCCTGTACTCAACAATGCGTTTTTTTTATTTCATCCGAATGTAAGAGGAAAATAAACTTTGAGTATCGGAGCTGTTTGGGGAATATTCCAGTAAGAGATTATATCTGACAGCTGTTCATTGCTTTCTGCTTGCTTACTTAGCTATAGATTGTTAATCAAATCTGAAATTTCAATCTGTACTGTCCCTTGCAACAGATTCAAAGAGGCACTTCTTGTCACTGAGCAAAATGACCTGGTAAGATCCCTTATTCTCTGACTATTACTTACCCTCTTACAGAGTGAAGATGACGGCTGAATGTTGATGCAGGGAATGTTTCAGCCAAAGGACAGAAGGCAAATGAACACTGGAATTCCATGCAAAGCTGTGAAAAGAATAAAGAAAAATGAAGCATTTTATTAGCAACAGCTTGGGACAGCTGGGGCTTCTTCCAGGTTCGGATGAAGCAGCAGAAGTCTAAATGTCATAGGAGGCCCTTAAATTTGGATTCTACTGCAACAAAAAACAAGGAGGTGATAAAGCGATAAAGATGTATATGGAACAATGGGTGTAGAATGCCTACAGAAAGCCATGTTCATATTCCTCCAGTGCCTTTTCCTCGTGCACAAGAGAAGCTGCACAGAAATAGCAAAGATACTGTAAGCTCTGCTTGAAAATGAGCTTGTTATTTAAATAATCCCTTAAAATCCATCACATATAAGCCAGCAAGCAATATCTATTGTCTGACTCCTGCACTATACTTTTTGAGTTTTTGTGCTTTGCCAAGAAAGCTCAGCGTCTCTTTAGGATGGAAAATGCTTCTGTTTCAGAACAAAGATCCCCATGTTTAAAAAGATTATTGACTCAATCAAAGAATACATTACTTTCAACCTCCCACACCCTCTTCTTCTCTGTGTGCTGTTTATAACTGGATGTTTTTATCAGCTCTTCAGACGCTGATTTTTTCAGCAACAAAAGGGTTACATTGATTTTCCCACTCTTTACCTGGAGGCTGAAGACAAGTGTAATCAGAGGCGCCAAGTACATTATTTGCATATGTTTTCATGATTCTACGGCAGTAGCTGCACATCTCAACAGGCAAGACGACAAACTGTGACCGTTTGCTATGGTTCAGGATCCTCAACATCTGAAAAAAAGAGACCTTTTTTGTCTGCTAGTGACTGTAATTTATAAGTCATGTCATACGAAGTCATAGGAATACAAACAGAACAGCTACAGCTACACAAAACACAAAAATATTTTCTCTAGTATTTTATTCAGATTCCTAAATAAAAAGAGATCAGTCGTAGGCATGCATTGATAGGAGCAAAGTATTCAGTAATACAGCTGTACTACCTGAGCACATTTGTAAATCTTATGCATGTTTTCAGAAAGTGGGCAGTGTTTGGGTGAACTGGGGGAGTGTGTGGGCATGATTAAATTTTTCCATAATTTTATAATTCAAAGTTTAGGTGCTTATTAGTGATGGGCAAATCAGCAGTGTATTGCTTCACTGAATGGAGAAAAATATGCAAATTGGCACTGACGTCCAAAAAAGGACATGCATCCAAAATGAGACACCAGCGAATTTTCGCCAGCCCAAATTTCTCAGGCGTTTTGCGAACCGCGGGAATTCGCCTTGAATTTGTCTGCGGCGAATACATTCACCCCATCACTAGTGCTTATGGTTGTTGAGCGAGTGGCACATAGATGCCCAAACAAAACCTACCAGTGACCAGTGTTATCTGAATCATGTTGGATGGGATATAGTGGCTGAAATGACTAAAGAGGCAACAAGTGAAGAAAACAAACAGTATATGGAGATATGCTACAAAAAGGAAGGCTGAGAAAACATGAGCAAAAAAAAGTTAGAATATTGTAGGCAATTGCAACTAGGAGGGACTAAATTGGAAAACTGAGCAGCAAACTGGAAAATGAGGTTCAATGTTGAAAAGTGCAAGGTTATGCACTTTGGCAGAAATAATAATAATGTGAGGTATACACTTAGGGGACCATTTATTACATCTTGAACTTTAAAGGAGAAAACTCATTTTTTTCAAGGGAAAACGTCAAATTTTTAGAGATGTATTATATCCCAAAGCTGCTAAAAAATCAGAATATGAAAATGCTCCATCTCAAACCTGTCTAGATCATGTGGAAGTCAATAGCAGTTGTCCCTGAAGTTGTTTCTTAAAATCGTGATCTGTGCTGGATGATTTTCAGCCACTGTGGGTTTTCAGAGTTGATATCGGTCAACTATCCTGATGATCATGGCTCTCTTCCCGCTGGTCTCTTCTTCCTCCCAACTGGTTTATATCAAGTGTTTTCAGTTGTCCAATTAAGGGACTTAATAAGTCCATAACAATGCTTGATCATTGAAGCCTCAGAGCCTAATCTAGGGTTATTCTTGTTCCTGTGATTCCCATGTCTGATTCCTTCTTTTGTTCTCTGCCTGGTTCCTTTTTTCTGTGCCCTGGTTCCTGTGCTCCTGTTCCCATCCTTGCCTGAATACTGTTTGAACAAACCTTTGTTTTCAGCCTGCCACCGACCTTGGCCTGTTCTACAGACTTGTCATTGTCTTCAGCCTGCCCCAACCTCAGCCTTTTATACAAACTTCCATTGTTGCTGCCTTCCCTGACTTCTACTCTGGTATTAGGACTTGAGTATTTCTTACATTTGCTTTGAATCATGGCATCATCCGGTTTAGAATTGATAAATTGTTCCTTCATTTACATGACATCAACTTCTCATCTAGGGCCATTTGTATGTTACTCAGCATTTAGGCTCCAACCTGCCAGTTACCCAACTGTGTTCTAACCTGAACATTTGGAGTTCTGTTTTTTTCACAAATCTATAAAAAGAGCGAAAAGTCGCCTGGCGATAGAGTCTGAATGACTACTAGCAATAGTCCCATTCACTACTGAATGGGCACATTGCGCCTGTTAGTGCATTGGAAATGTCCCTGCAGGTGGTAACTCTGTTGAAAAGTCACTAGCAATAACCCCTTCGCCCTTTAATGAATCTGCTTATTGCCCAGGAGTAGATGCCCATAGCAACCAGTGCCTATTATTAGATATGGGGATAGACATTAGAGGGCTGAACACTTGTGATGCAATTTATGTCTCAAACCTGCACTTCCAAAGAGCACCCAGTTGCCCTTGTTTGCTCTTATTGCTTTGTATAGGCTTATCTTTTATATAACTTTTCCTTATCCCTTTTTGTTAACAAAAGAAGTAAAATAAGATCATATTCTCAAAATCTAAAATAACAAATATATCAAGTGAAATGAATGAAGCTCACTTGTTAATATTTTCTCTCAAAGAAATCATTTATTGTTCTTGAGAGAATCAATATATATATAAAAAAACCTTCATTTTATAATTAAACTCTAGAGAGTTGAATTTTCTGTTTTATATGTGTGCCAGTATCCATAAAACTAACTTTGGGACTGCTCTATTCTGTTTCATATCTTTATTATTCTTATCTCTCTAGCTATGCTAAATAAATCACTAAAGGCTTTATATATTACACTGATATGAATAATAAAATAACTTGGCATTTTGTTTAAGGATCTCTTAAATCTGAGTCACTAAGGGGAAGATCTCCCATGGAACACTGAATTACAGAACTATATAACTCATAATTACATTTGGAAATTATGTAATAAATAGGAAAAATAGATTTAAAAAAAAATATTTTCTCTTTAATATATAGATTTCAAATGCCTTTAAATGATAATATGAAAAGCTATTATCCAGAATGCTTGGGTCCTGGTGTTTTTCAGATGCTGAACTTTATGGGAGATGGCCTTCCAGTAATTTACAGCTTTGTGGGTATGAGGTTTCTGAAAAAGATATTACATACTTATAATGTGATAATATAGTAAAGTGTAGTACAGGTATAGTATCCCTTGTGTACTGTAGAAACCCATTACCCAGAAAGTTTGAAATTACAGTAAGGCCATTCTCACATAAAGTAATTTTAAGCAAATAATTCTAGTTTATATATTTTTTTTTCCTTTAACACTGTCATAATAAAACAGTACCTTGTACTTGATGGTAACTAAGTTGCTCAAATCCATATTGGAGGCAAAACAATCCTATTGCATTTGTTTAATGTTTAAAGGATTTTTAGCAGACAGTATTGTGATACAAGAATTCTAGTTCAGGTATGGGACCTGTTATGCAGAATGCTAAGGACCTGGGGTTTTTCGTAACAACAGATTTTTCTGTAATTTGGATCTTCGTTGAGTCTATTAAAATATGACTTAACCATGTATTAAACACAATAGCATTGTTTGCCTTGAATATGGATTAATTTTATATATATATATATATATATATATATATATATATATATATATATATATATATAGTTTGGATCAAGTACAAGGTTCTGTTTTATTATCACAGTGAAAAAGGTAATCATTATCCATGGGAATTCAGCTCTCTGGATAATGAGTTTCTGGATAATGGATTCCATACCTGTAATATATCCTAAACCTGTGTTATAAAGTGATATATATTTTAGATAAAATAAAATATAAACATCTTTTTCATATGGTAAAGCTGGTTTGTTAAAATGAAATTGAAATTTAATTTGAGAATTTTAAATGAAATTGAAATTAAATTGTATGTGACTTGGGGTTTTCTGGCTAAAGGGTATTTGTATAATTTGGATCTCCATACTTTAAGTCTACTAAAAAATCATGTATACATTAAATGGATGGACTTCCACTAATTCAAAACTTTCTGGGTACTAATCTGGTACTAATCTAACAGTTAAAATGAGAAATATATGACAAACAATGGCATAATTAGATGTTACTGGAACCCACAGCAAATTAATTTTAGGGCTCACAACATATTCAGAGGTTAAATTGCTCATTAATTATGGCTTCAATGGCTTCATCGGCTGCTTCCTCTGTAATTACACCTATGATGGCAAACAAACCACCTGAAATGACACTGCCCTAACAACTGTCTTTTGTTGGGGTCTTTAGACTTTTAGTTTGGTCCTCAGACTTCTTTCCCTTTCAATGCCTCCAAACATAATTTATAATATGGTAAAGTATTCTGGTTGTCTTGCAATATTTAACAGAATCAACCCTGTCATGGAAAGTTTACTTCTACTTTAAATAGAAAAGGCAGAATTGATTCCTTTAGTCTGCTGAGAAATAGCATGCCTAAAATATGCAGATTGGGGCTGACATCTTAATGCTAGTTTTAAAAACAAATTATATAGGATTTCACACTGCAAGTCTAATTGGGATTTAAGTTGAAGAATTAAATAAGCAAGTTATATCTACGTTTTGTATGACTGCACTTTGAACATTCTCAAGCAGCTCCTTGTAAGCCACTTTATGGAACCCACAGCTGACACTTTTTTCATTAATCACGCGCACCCAAAAGGACAGGTCCCCAGAGCTTTGTCCAATGTGTTCATTTTAATTATGCAGATAGAAGACACAGACAATAATATGCTCTCTAAAGGAAATAAATTGCAGCATTTACAAGAGCATTTTATGCAGTGTTTAAACACTCACTGGCATCGGTACTTTAATAAAAAACAGAAATCAAAGTGTACAGAAAAAATAATATACATTAAATTGATAGATGGTAATTGCATGAACACCAAAGATGCTGAGTATTATTAGCAAACATTGGAATATATTTTCATTAGACATGGAATTTTAGAGAATCAAACAAATTGTGGTTCAATGTCACTTACAAAGATTCACATACAATGGATTCTATTTATTTTAGGAAGTACATTTCAGTAGGAAACAAAACCTGTCTAATAAGCTCTAATCAAGGCAAAAGATCAAAGTCATATATTAGTTGAGGTGGATAAACACTCCTGCAGTGGCACCTATTTGAGAGCTGTGCAGATTGGCTTTGGTCTGAATCATTGTCCTGTTTGCAGAAATCATATCCAGGTTTTAATTAGGTTGAGATTCAGTTAGAGGTTACTGGATATATGTGGAATCTATCCAGGTGCATTGAAACAGGTTTGTGTATCCTTCATTAAAACCTATCAAAGATAATCATAAAGTCCTAAGTGGTTTCTCGGGTTTGTTCCAAAAGGGGAGCAGAGAGAGCAAAATGTACAAAATAGAAGTTTCTGAACATTTTTTTTTCAGATGACAGAATATTTGGACTAAAGAGGGAATTGAAATCTTGGTTGAATGGATGAAGCGTGAATGGAGACACACTGATCAATCATAACTAGTGATGGGTGATTCTGACCCATCTGACCCTTCACTCCAACGAAAATTCACGAAATGTTGAAAGTTCACCCAAAATGCATTGAAGTCTATGAGCAAAATGCATTGAAGTTGCATGACAAATTATTTTTCACCCGAGTCATTTTCGCGATGAAACTTGCTGAAATTTTTCTCACGTCAATAATCATAGTAATTCATAACTTTCTTGATTTTAATTAAATGCATGGTTTTTAAACAATACAAATATATTTGCAAAATTAGTTTCTTACAGTAGCCTTCTGTATTTTCTCTTTACTAAATGGCCTCATTTGCATTTTTATTTACTTTATTTATTAATTAATTAATTAATATTTTAGTTCTGGCGCCAACAAATTCTGTAAATGCTTTCTGTACTGACTACTGTTCTGCTACTGCAGGAAATCTAGCACTGACTGTCATCCTTGTGACACTACAGGAAACTGTGATGCAGCCTGCCAGCCAGGAACAACTTTACAAAATATTTCAGATGATGTTACATTTAAGTTGCAGGGGGTATCTGGGACCCTGCAGCACCTAGCTTTCATTCTGCTGCTTCTCTCTCCAACCAACACTTCCTGCACATCACTTCCTTCTTGGAGACTCCTCCCCCTCCTCCTTGCGCAGAACAAAACAAAGGAGAGAAAAGGATACATGGCTCCCCACACTAGCATTTTGCTTTCATGTCCATTTAACTGAAGTTTTCACATAATAAGCTAAAAAAAGTATTTTCTTAACTCTTCCACAAATAAGATAGTCCACTTATCCACCAGGGATTTTAAATATTAAACTGCTGGACTTGGATAAATCTGGCTACTAAAAAAATCACATTTGCAGGTTGTTATGCAGCACCATCTCTTTACTGGCAATGTGCAGCACAGTAAGATAGAAGAAAGCCTCAAAGCTGTTACTCACTACTGACCATAACAAAACATAGGAGAATGACTGGACATTTGACTGCTTTAACAAGGAATGAAAATGAATAATTCCTACAGCTTTAATAATTAAAATTTTTGTCACGCACCACCCCATGGATAATAATGCACCCTAATCATTCCTTTGTATCTGAGTATTATACATCACACTTAACCTAGAAGTCTTTAGTCTACAGTAAAATTTGAAGGATTAAAGAGCAATGTCTATTGTACGGAATGTACAATCTGAACTTTGCCAAACCTAAAAACAGAATATAAGTTTAGGTTATTCTATTAATCTTTCAATTAGAAAAATGCAGTTAAAACATGATATTTTTCCTTTAAGAATGGGAATTGTCTATTGCTGACACATCTGCAGAGAATTGGTCGCAGTTGATTGAGCAAGTAAACAGATATGGGACGTTATCCAGAAAGCTCAGAACCTGGGGTTTTCACGATACTGGATCTTTCCATAATTTGGATCTTAATACCTAAAATCTACAAAAAAAAATCATTTAAACATGAATTAAAATCAAAAGGATTGTTTTACCATCAATGAGGAATCATTATATCTTGGTTTGGATCAAGCAGAAAGTACTGCTTTATTATTAAAGAGAAAAAGATAATTTTTACAATTTTGTATTTGAATATTTTGGAGTCTATGGGAGACAGCCTTCCCACTTTTAGCACTTTGAAGTTAAAGCAGAAGCAGCATGTTGGTGTAGAAGACATAAAGGGGTCATTCACATACCCATATGTTTCCCCCTGCATGTACAGTAGCTTGAATTTTGATGAGGTCACCATAGCTGTGAGTACAAAGGGCATATGCAGATATATATATATATATATATATATATATATATATAAGGGGCAGATGAATAGGACTTGGGACCTAGCATGCTTATCAAAGCAAGAGAGCTAGGGGACTTAAGAAGATTCCAAGCTGTATTATTAACACCTGTTTGGGGTGATCATGAAGTATCATGATCATTGTGTTGAATGCTCCATTCTATGTTTGTGTTGAATGCACAGAGTAGAAGACATCAGCAGGGTCGGGCTGGGCTGGTAGGACACTGGGAAAAACCCTGGTGGGCTGCGGCCCTCATGAGCCCCAGCCAGCCAAGACCCCCTCTCCCACTCTGCCATGCCCTCCCCCCACTAAAAAACAGTGGGAGAGCACGTCGGACTGTGCACATGCACACAGGGAGCCCAGAGTTCGCCCACGCATGCAGGTAGCCCCAGAGTTGTGGGCCTCCGAATGTCCAGTCCGATTCTGGACGTAAGCATCATTTGTATTGTATGTTGACAGGTACATTTTGCCCTCATTAACACACAGCGCTCTTGTCTAACAATGATAAACTTTAGTATCTCTTAAAAAAAACCTTTTCCACATGAAGCAGTTAGATTGCAAGCTTTGTCAATCTGCATATCCTCATCTTGTTGGTTTTTGCATATAACTTGAAGTGCTGTGTTATTATAATATACTTCAGTCTCAATTTTCTCCTCGTTAGTCATTCATTATGAATAATTTATATCAGTCATGACGCTGCCATTCATTTTCGCAAGAAAACAAGCAAATTAAACATTTATATTATGTGTGTTGAGCTCTGGATTTGTTTGAATAACAGGATCAGTGTGACTCTGTTCTGAATTACCTACAGAAATGCAAAATATATATTCATTTAGCTCAACAGGGACTGAATCCTCATTACGGATTTCTTAGTAAAAGATTGGCTGATTGTACATGAACTCCCCCATGGCATAACAAGAGTTAAGTACAGTATTTTATTTAATGTAACAATACAACAAAAAGCACACAGTAAGCCTATCAAGAACAGTGAAACAAAAAGAATAAAGAACATTCTGTTCTGCTATGTTTTGCTTTGTTTCATAATTCACATTCAATGTTCTATAGACTAGAACATATCACTTTATCATCTAGAGGTTTACATTGGCTAAATTGCCCTTTTATAAGAAAAATGCATCCTAGATTTTTTTTAATTAAAGCCCTTGGTACCTTTGTGCCTCTAAAAACAATGCAATTTAATGCCTTTCATATACTGTAGTTATGCATGCTGTAATTTTAGAATAATGTACAAATATTATTAATGATTGTCAATTATTCAAATACATCATCATTATGGGATGTATTTTTCTATATTTGTTTGTATCTGCTGCATTGTAATTAAAGCACCTACCTGATGAGACCCTATATGATATTAATGGCCTGTTACAAATGAGTAATAGCTAAACTTGTCCTTTACCATACTGGAATGTTATGGAAAATCTGAAAGGTCATGATGTAATGATATGTATAAATCATGTGTATTTACAGTATGTGTTTATAAATATATATATATATATATATATATATATATATTATACATAAATACTCTTTAATATGTTAAGTCAAATTGCTCCCAGAAGCAGTATTTATATATATTATATATATATATATATATATATATATATACATATATATATATTTATATTATATGTGAAGAAGAGAAGAAGAAAATGTTGGGTGGTGTGAAATACTTCTACAATGCTAATGGAAACCATAGAGGGTTCAAAATTAAAATTTCCAGAGAAATTAGCGAAACAGCGAAAAATTAGCAAAAACTCCGCCAGTGCCTCGTTTTGGATGCGTGCATCGAGTTTCATGAATCACGTGAGTTTGCCGCAAATTTGACTCTGGTGACTCACTACAGGCGAGTTCAGGCTGACTATTGCATGAGATATCTGGGTCGAGGGTGGGTTCAGGTTGAGTTCTCCCTTCCACTTTCCCTGTCTGTGTCCTTCTACTGCTGGCTTCCTTCTCAAATGGCCTCTGTTTATAGATGTGGTCCTCCCCCTTTCATGACATCAGAGATGGGTGGGTTGGGTGTGGGTCTACTCAAACTGGGTTCAGGTTGAGTGCAGGAAGGTTTGGGTAGGGTGCAGGTTGACTTTGTGTAGATATTACAACATCCTGAGTTTCCTGAGCTTACTTAGTTACTGCCTTGCCCTAATCACTGTCCTTTATTCATCTGCTTTCCCTGGTTGATCCTTGTCCTGCTAAACAGACTTGCTCTTGTTTGCCTCTTAACTCTGCAAGGACTTGTTATTGTCTGCCACCTGCCTTAATCACTGGTTTGTATACAGGGCCGTATTTATATATAGGCACCAGAAGGCCCGTGCATAGGGCAGCAGAAATTACATCATATGTAACCTGAAGTGGTGTCATGCACAGGTTCTTGATCTATATTTGGGAGTTCCACATATATAGGACATGAAAAAATTTACAAAATATTGGTGCCATCTTAAAATCTAGGACTATGTGTAAACAAAATATACAAAAAAAAAAGTTGAAACAATGAAATATAGAATAATGAGGAGGAGTAGATTTAAAATAAAGTAGATTGGAAGGAAATTAATTTTGTTTTTTTTTTGTAGACATTTGCATCATAAAGGTTGGCAGAGTTGTCCAAAATATTAATAACACTTTAAATGCATTACACCAGTATATGATTAGTAAAGAAGTCTTTCTGATACATGGGCTTTAGAAATACTAGTTTAGTAGGGTAGTAGCCAATCATTTGGTTCTTTTTATTGGTCCTGAACAGTCAGAAAGATGAAAAGATCAGTAGTTGTGTTGCAACAACAAGGAAAAGCAGTAGGCTGTATAAGCCATTTCATCAAGTGACAATTAATAATGCAGATATGTTAGTAATGCAGATCTGTGCCAACTCTCTTTGGCTGAAAAGAACATATAACATGGCCAAGCAGAACAGATACACCAAGGTCATGAATAGAAATGAGTCAGATGGTTGCTGGGCATTTCATGGGCTTCCATTCAGAGAGGTTCACCTTCGTTTCAGTTTGCTAAAAGGCGTGTCAAAGTCATTTAAAGTTAATGAGAAAATATTGAGAAAGCAAATTGAGTCTGTCTCTGAATGGCACGCACACCGCTGAAGTACTAAACTATAGTTGGCAAATGGATAAATCAAGCAATCTTCACTGAACATTCGCCATGCTTATGGAGCAGACTTTTCTTAAATTTACATAGATATAGATCTTTGTAAAAAAACCAGAAAAGATTGTACTGTATTTATGGTATTTATGGTATGAACACAAATTATCAACAGTCTGTAAAACTAATTTGGCTAGGAAGACCAAAAAGGGGTTAATGTCAGCTAGTGATAGAAGCATGGGTTACATGTAACTAAAAACATTTCAGGATATGGCCTTCTCTACATGTAAGATTTCCCAGGTGGAGTAGTTTATCTACAACTCTCACGCTACTTTGCTACATCTGATAGAAATAATGGACGCCAGGAGATTCTTGAGATGAACCAAACAAATAACAGTGTATTTGTACAAGACAAATGAGCCCAGAGTTTACTTACAGAGGTCAAGGCATACACAATGCCATACAGCAGGCTAAAACATGTTACATTACACAGCAGATAAAAGTTACATAGTTAGTTACATAGTTAAATTGGGTTGAAAAAGACAAAGTCCACCAAGTTCAACCCCTCCCACTATACTTTCCTATAAATTATATATGCCCATATCTATTCTGACTGTAGAGTTTAGTACCACAATAGCCATTGATATTATGTCATGGCATTATCAGCCATCACAACATCACCTGGCAGTGCATTCCACAACCTCACTGTCCTCACTGTGAACTACCTACACTGCTTCAAATGAAAGTACTTTTCTTCTAGTCTGAAGGGGTGGCCTCTGGTGTGGTGATCCTCTTTATGGGTCAATAAAGTTTTCCATGCCTCTAACCAGCTTAGTTGCACATCTCTGTACTCTCCAGCTCATTTATATCCCTGTTAAGGACTAGAGTCCAAAACTGCACTGCATACTCCAGATGAGGCCTTACTAGGGATCTATAAAGATGTATAATTATGTTTTCATCCCTGGAGTTTATGCCCTTTTTATGCAAGACAGAACTTTATTTGCTTTAGTAGCTACAGAATGACACTGCCCAGAATAAAATAACTTGTTATCTATAAAAAACCATTGATCCTTCTCAATTAAGGAAACTCCCAACACAATGCCATTTAGTGCATAACTTGCATATATGTTCATTTTGCCAAAGTGCATAACCTTGCATTTATCAACATTGAACCTCATTTTCCAGTTTGCTGCCCAGTTTCCCAACTTAGACAAATCACTCTGCAAAGTGGCAGCATCCTGCATGGAACATATAGTTCTGCACAATTTAGTATCATCTGCAAAAATAGAAACAGTAATTTCAATGCCCACCTCCAGGTCATTAATAAACAAGTTGAAAAGCAAGGGACCCAGTACAGAGCCCTGTGGTACCACACTAACAACACTGGTCCAATTAGAAAATGTTGTATTTTTCCACCACTCTGTGTAGTCTATCTTTTAGCCAGTTCTCTATTCAGGTAGAAATACTATGTTCCAGGCCAACACTCCTTAATTTAACCAGTAACCTTATGTGTGGTACTGCAACAAATGCTTTAGCAAAGTCTAAGTAAATCCCATCCACTGCCATACAAGAACCGAGGTTCTTGCTTAACTTTTCATATAAAGAAATTAAGTAAGTCTGGCAAGATCTGGCACAAACTCATAGTATTGCTATGAAGTCCAGTATCTTAACCTTTATTAACCCTTAGAAAAGCTTTCCTACAACCAATGTCAGACTAACTGGCCTATAGTTTTGAGGCTGAGAATGGGATTCCTTTTTGAATAGTGGCACCACATTAGCAATTCTCCAGTCTCTCAGCACCATGTCAAACCTCAATGAATCCTGAAAAATTAAGTAAGAGGTTTGGCAATCACAGAGCTAAGCTCGCTAAGTACCCTTGGATGAATACCATCTGGCCCCGGACCTTTTGTTTATCTTAAAATGTTCTAGTCTCTTTTGAATTTCTTCATGTGTGGACCATGCATCATTAGACAAACTACTAGAATTGGGACTATTAATAAGGAAACCTTCAATAGGTGGTTCCTCATTTGTATAGACAGATGAAAAATATGCATTCAGAATCTGAGCTTTTTGCTTGTTCTCATCAACCAGCTGACCCCCCTCTAATATTAAAGGTCCCACCGTTTCCTGCTTAATTTTTCTTACTATTAACATATCTAAAAAATATATTTTTTAATGACTCCCATCAGGCAAGGTAGTTGAGTAGTACATCCATTTTATTCTGCATTATACCTCAAAGTGGTCCGGCTCCCACCCAGTGGAGTGGTCAAGGAGAAAACCTTTCTAATCTTAAGTCATACTATATTAAACTTGCAAATACATATATTTGCACAGTTGTAGTTTATTAAAAATAGATTATAAAAAGCTTCCTGCATTGCACGACAATTTCTAAGACATTCTCCAGTTTTGTAGTTCAGGCTTGTAACAAAGCACAGTACCATTGAAATCCTTTACATACAGTATATGTTTCATCCTTTGCAACAAAGCACTGGTAGTACTGTGAGGGGGATGATTCTGACTGGTCTGGTAAAAGCATGGCAGATATTTTGATGTATTTTGGTCATACCATATGGAAGTCTGAAATGTGAAAAAGATTCACTGATAGGCTGCTGAGCACAAGGAGACAATGTTTCTTCCACTAAAAGTTTTTACCAACCTTAAATGGTGGTCTATAATATAATATAATTATAATATATATAATTATATATAAATATAATTGTCTGTGTGTGTACAGTATATAATGCAGTTTCTATGATTCATACCTTATACAAAAATGAAACCTGGGTGCCATACGTAAAAAAACAAAAACCAGCCCAACTCACAGGATTTGCAAAAATAATAAATAAATATAATTTATTAACTCTGCTCTTGACCAAGGTCCTAGTGAGGGACCAACAATCCGAGTTTATAAATAGTGATGGGCGAATCGTGAAATGCTGCTGCGTCTCGTTTTGGACGCTCATGTCCGTTTTTGGATGCCGGCGCCAATTGAAAAAAAAACAGAAAAAAAAACTGACACGCATGTCCATAACGAGACGCCAGCAATTTTTTGCCAAGGCAAAATTTCGCTGGTGTTTTGAAAATGTATTCGCCTGCGGGGAATCGTTGGAATCTGCTGAGAATTCGCCGCAGGGGAATAAATTCGACCATCACTATTTATAAACAACTATTTGGAAACCCATTATCCAGAAAACTTCAAATTATGGAAGGGCTACCTCCCATAAACTCCATTTTACTATTTGGAAACCCATTATCCAGAAAGCTTCAAATTATGGAAGGGCTATCTCCCATAAACTACATTTTATCCAAATAATAGAGAATTTTTTAAATGATTTCCTTTTTCTCTATAATAATACAACAGTAGATTATACTTAGGGGTAGATTTTCTAAATTCACATGAAGTATTTGAAATTCAAACACATTTTCAAAAAGATTTGAATTAAAATTTTCAAATGTTTTTGAAGACCTATTCGACCAGTGAATTTAGAAAATATGATCAAATCAAATGATTCGAATAATTCGAATAAAATATATTCGACAGTCGCATTACTTCCCCTTTAAATTATTAATTGACTGCCTAGTTCGCCAGATCAAAGCTACCGAATTGGGTTTCATTATTTTTGATCGACTAAAAAATTCAATCAAATGGTTAAAATAGTTCGAATTGTTCGATTCGAACGATTTTAACGATTGATTTACTATTTTCTATTTGATCGTTCGACCAATTGAATTCCAGTAAAATCCTATTAGAATTCAAAAGATTTTACTTCCCCAACAATTCCCAAATATTCCCATGGTCAAATATGAGGGTTTTTTAACCTTCAAATTCAACCCTTAGTAAATCTGCCCCTAAGATATAATTAATCATTACTGGAAGCAAACCAGCCTATTCGGTTAATTTAGATTTTTTTATGATGTACTAGTAGACTTAAGGTATGAAGTTCAAAATTATGGAAAGATCCATTATCCCAAAAAGTATTCCTTATCAGAGGTCCCATATTTGTACTAGCAAAAAATGCTGGTACTGTATATATATATAATGGGTAATTTATTATGAACCCAGAAGCAAAGGAGATTCTATAGTGCTTATTCACAATGCAGTTGCATCCATGGTCTAGCAGTGATCTGCAGTAGTGGTGGGCGAATCTCCCGAGATTTGCTTCTCCAAAAAAATCGCGAATTTCCATAGAAATTCGCGAATCGGCGAAAAATTAGCAAAACGAGTCGCGGGACGCTTTTGACGCGCGTCGCGTGAACTTTGGTGTGTCGCGTCGTATCCAACGCGCATTGCGTCGTTTTCGGCGCGTCGAGTCAAAAACAACGCGCGACTCATTTTTCCAGCGAAATTTTGATGGCGATTCGGGAATTTATTCGCCCATCTGCACCTAATGCCATACTGGAATTGGAAATTAGAGTGAAGCACTGGTAAGTGCCAGCCAAAGAGATGTGGCAAATTCCCCATTTTGAGAAATCTTATTTATTAATGAATCATAAAAAAAATAAGTACACAAACTATTTTATTTAATTACCCTTTGATACGTAGTTAAACTCTTAGGGGTTATGTAATAAAATACATTAAGGGGCAGATTTACAGAATTCATGTGAATAATTCGAAGTTCGGTCGAATTTAATATAAATTCGAATTTGAATCTTTGAATATGCAAATTCAATCAAATTTTTTTAATTCGATCAAATTGCGGTAAAATCCTTCAAATTCAATATTCATATGGTCGAATTTCGAATTTCTATGACCCTGGCTCTAAAGGACTTTATTGATGGTACTGCAGATTCTACATTTCTGGCTGGCTCTTTTATCTAATGTTTACATCACAGCACATGGTACAGCAGATAAAAAATCCACTGGTAGTCAAATGGTTAAAGACAATTATTTTAAAAAATATAACATCACATTGGAAGCTGTTCAATTCATTACAGCAAGGAGAAATACCTGGTACTAAGGTTCTTTACAGTCAATCTCAAAGTCATATTTTAAAATGATAACACAGAGTGCTGGCATGGAAACTGCTTATCATTTCATTAACAATGTTGTTTTTTACAGTCTCGTGGTGCAACATAGAATAACAACATATTTTTTGAAATATGATGGCAATTAACATTTACCCTAATGTGGAAATTACACTGGTTTCCTGGATTTGTATGGAATTAGTAAATTTTCGTATGTACATCAGTTCCTATGCAAGTTTTTTTATGTAAGTTTTCTATGTGCAGTTATGCCAGTGCTTAATTTGTAATAAATTAATTTGTTTTTACATGCTAAGTAAAGGTGTACACGTGGCACTAGAAGTTGTATCTAGATATATTCAGTATTCCAGTATACCTTGTATATCTATTTTAGTGTAGAGGATCAGAAAGCTTAACACTTTTACTCTACGAGAAACACATTTACTAAAACAGATGTGGGATCCCTCATCTGGAAATCTGTTGTCCAAAAGCAACCAGAAAGGTCATCTGTCCTTTATAAGCACATAATTCTATTTTTTGTAAATTAATTTCCTTTTCTCTTTAAAAATAAAACAGCCCATTGTACAGGTATGGGATCTATTTTCTGGAATCCCATTATCCAGAAAGTTAGGAATTTTAGAAACGTTGTCTCCCATAGACTCCATTGTAATCAAATAATTACACTTTTTAAAAATTATTTAATAATCGTTCCCTGTATTAATAAAACAGTACCTTGTGCTTGATCTTAAATAAATATATTTAATCCTTATTGGAGACAAAACATTTATTTAATGTTTAAATCAGGAGTGCCCATACTTTACCAATTGAGAGGTCTACTTTTAGTGGTGATGTCCCATTATGATCTACATCCTTAAAAATTGCTAGAATTCTGTTCCATGGAAAATATTACTTATAGATGGATTTATGAGAAAATGTACATTGCTATATTTATGAAAATATTTTTCTAAATATAAATATCTGAAAGAAAAGAATGAAATAGGAGGTGATTCAGACAAGCTGAATGTTGGCAGTGTCTTGAGATCTACTGATCACCAGCTAAAGGTTTACTGGGTGATCCCCTGGTGTAAATATTTTTTTTTATTAGACGTAAGGTATGAAGATCCAAATAACAGAAAGACCCCCTTATCCAGAAAGTCCCAGGTACTGAGCATTCTGGATACGAGGTCCCATATTTGTACTTAATGGTAACTAAGCTGCATGAATCCATATTGGTGGCAAAACAATTCTAATTGGTTTATTGAATGTTTACATGTTTTTTTGTTTTTAGGTAGGGAGATTCAAATTATGGAAACATTTATCCAGATATATATATGTTATGTATCTGTGAATTAATTTAAAGCTATCACCGGTAACATTTGTACCTTCCCTTAAATTTCACTTTAATCTACGAGGTTATTTTTTCTTCCTATTAAACCTACCTTTTCTTTAACTTTCAGATCTGGTACACAGCTACTAGAGCAGAATCAGCGACTCCCACATTTACCAGCTGTTTCCTTTTATTTGTAAGTCCTTCGTTGAATAGGGCCTGCATTGTCTTGTTTATAATAGGGGAAGCAAAATAAATGATTCTGTATTTAATATTGGCTCTGTTCGACCTTGGCTAAATCACATAATCTCCTGTAGGCACAAAATGAGTTTGTACACAGGGTTTATTGTGCCTATATTGTTCTACTGTACCTCATTCAGCCTTAGACTGTCAGAGTTTTATTAAAACAAATAATTATTACAACAGCAGGCAGCTGAGCGTAGTGCCCATAACTGAAAGGCACGGAGTCCGCAGGTTTCCTCCAACCAATTGTGTTTTCCTAATAAGCAAATTTACCACTGAGAGCTTTTCCACAAATGCGTGCCAGAGTTACAGCTGTTTAAAGCAAACACTCAACATTTAAAAATTATCTACATTTTGAAATTGTCAATCACAATTAAATAAATGGATAAATGCCCTCCCCTTTTCAGATATATCTGTTTTGGTATAGAGTAATGTTTCTTTAACATAACATACTGAAGAGATTCTCTTTACATCTGAGTTCTTCTTCAGCTTTGTTGATTATAATGACTACCATTAGGAGATGAGCAATATATCCATTGTGATGCAGAATTTTTATAATTGATCTCATTTTAGTGCTTTCTCTAAAACCACGATTGTTATAAAGTTACTTCTAAAACTTCAAAAATTTGATAATTTTTGGACAATTCCTATTGAAAAAAAAATATGAAAACCTCTAAAAGTCTGAACTGATTTATAACAATCCAATGGGATCAGTGCAGCTCTAAAGGTCCTAGACTTCTAAAGGTCCTAGACTTTTGAACTGGAAGTTTTTGTATTAGAGTTTTTTGCAATTTTTACACTTTATTTAAAAAATTTTGAGCTTTTGACAAAATTTGGAAAACGACAAATTTTTAGAGAGCTTTGGAAAAATGTGTCCCTAAATTAATCCAGTTTGGAGATTCTTGGTTGTTTAGTCATCATGGACCTAAAAAAAGTTTTGCTTGTCATTTAATGTTTTTCTAAAAGATGATTGTGTTACTGGTAAAACTAATATTTCAGAATGAAATGAAACCCTGTTTCAGCAAAACATAGAAATGCTCGTTTCAAAATCTGAACCCAGTGTTTCTCAACTGCCCATGTCAGTGCGGATCTAGGCAAATGTGTTAACTGATCTATATTTTAAAACAATTTTTAGCAATTTCCAATTTATCTGAGCTGAAATCTGGATACACTATGGGGTATCGTGCTGCCAGAGAACATTTGGCACAATTCGTGCCACTTCACCAGGCAAAAATTCATTACCACTACATAAGGGGCAGATTTACTAAGGGCCGAATTTTTGAAGAAAAAAACTTTGACATTCAACCCTCAAAAAAAAGGGCTTTTTTGATCGAAAATGGACCTATTTCGATCAAATAGAACAATTTTTGATCAATTAAAAAATTGTTTGATTTGATCGAATGATTAGAAGATTCTCCAAAAAATCCTTGGAATTATTGAAACTTAGAAAATTTTTCAGGACAGGTTCTATGAGGTCCCCCATTGGTTAAAAATGCCAATTCAGCAGCTTTGATGAATAGTCAAAGGATTTTTAAAGGGCAAGTAGCTCGAAATTCTAAAAATTCGATAGTCGCAGTAGCCCAAAATGAATTTGAAATTAAAATTTTAAAATTTCAAATTCTATTAAAATGTTCACTTCATCCTTTAGTAAATGTACCCCTAAGTCACTAAAATGTGAAGTTGCATCCTGGGTTCCAAATGCTGGCGACTTTTCACTAGCGTTACTTCAGCAGTGCGAACATTTCAAAGCAAACTGATGCTAGTGTTCATTTCTGCCTAGCAAAACTTCACTATGGTGGGTATATTAAAGATGTATTAAAGATGTATGGATGTCTTTATTAGTAATTTTGGTGCAAATGCTTGAAGTGCCCATGTTATCAAACACATGTCCAATGAGTCATAATAAAGACAGAAGAGATCCTCTAATGCCCTAGACATGAGCCCATCCTTAAACAAATGTGGCATGCACCTAAAATTAGTTTTAAATATCTCCACACAAAAGAAAAGTTGCCATTGTTTTTTACACCTTTAATGCATTTCCGGCATACAGGATATGATGTCACTGACAGAAAATTGAGGAAGATGTAGCTTCATTTTATCAGCTCACCTGGTCTGAGGTGGCAAAGTAAACTCTGGCAAAACAGGTAACGTTCAGTAAAGTTCAATTCTTTCAATTCTTAGTGAATTTGTGGAGTAGACCTTTCCCCAGAGCACAAAATTGGCTGCCAATAAAAAGGCAAATTCACCAACATTCGCCGCACTTTGCCAGGCGATTTTTCTCCAGCGCTACACAAATTCACTAAGATGCAAATTTGCGCTCAGGGTGGCGAACATTAGCAAAGTAGCGCTACCGTTAATTCGCCAGGCAAAGCGCATTTATGCTAGCGATGTCTAATTTGCATACAGTGCGAACGTAAGCGTATAATAGAGGTGTATGTTACAGCCACTACATTACACTACACAAGCCCAGGAAACCTTTAATAAATAAAATGAAGTTGTCCTAACATGTGCCCACTGTATAGCTGAGTTGGCATATGTTAGGAAATGTAGGAAGGTAATGGGATTACCCAAAAATAAATTTGCTCTTTTTCAGACTATCACCTAACAAAAGGTAAAAGACGCCAGCGTTTTGTGGGACTTAGGAAAAATGTTGTTGTACAATCTATTGTATTGAACTTCACCAGATCTGACCTGGCGAAGTAACGTCTAGCGTAAGAGGTAACGTACTCAAAAATTTTCATCTTAGTGAATTAGCATAGTTACATCCCTTCGTCAGTAGTTATATCCCTTCGTCAGTGCGCAACTTCACCTGGCGTAAGGGTGCGAAGTTGCACAAGTCAATGTCATTCCCTAGCGAATTTTCGCCAGGGACACTGTTTGTGAATCAGCAAAGTTGCGATTTGACGTTACGCTGGCAAATTCGTGCTAGCATTACACGCTTCTCGCTTTGTGAATTTGTGCCAAAGTGTGAATGAATGCTAGAGACAGTCTCTTTGGCTTGCAAATTGTCATCTATGCCTGTTAGCAAATTGGTGATGTCCCTGTGGATTGGATTTGTTTATGTCTTTAGCAATGGCCACTTCACCCTTTTTGTGAATATGCCCCTATGACTAAACTCACAAACTCTAAAATTACGGAAGTCATGGAATTTAAAAGATCCGAATAAAAAAGTACAAAAATTACAAAAAAAGTAAAAAAAAAAGTTCTAGCAACAATTTGACATAAATCCAGTCCACTCAGACATCAACAATTTACTGACAGGTATAGATGACAATTCCCTAGCCAAAGAGACCCTAGCTAGTGTTCGTTGACATGCTATCACCAGGCAACTTTTCACCAGAGTTTACATTGCCACCTCAGACCAGGCGAACCGCTGTCTTTGTTATGGCTCATGTGTTTAATAATGTGGACCCATCTATACAACTTTACTAGAAACAACATATACAAAATAACCTAAACGAAAGAGTGATAGTGAAGTTTTTCTAGGCAGAAATTAACACTAGCATCAGTTCGCTTTGAAATGCTAGCACAGAAGAATTAACGCTAGCGAAAAATCTCCAGCGTTTAGCATGAGTTTGTGTCTGGCGAAGTAGCGTGGAGTGTGGTGAATATGTTGCTGGTGACAACTCACCCTTTAGTGAATTTGCCCCCATAGTTGAAGAAACTCAAAAACCACTAAAATCTGAAAAACGGTCTAATTAAATATTAACGCATCTCATTAATTTCTAGTATATTAAAGCATTTCTAAAATGTTTTAGGATCTTAAAAAACTGATCTGCTTTCAACACTTGTGATCAAAGTTACCATCTGTACTAGCAGTTGCTATCAGGCACATGAGAAATTGGAGCTTGTGTTATGAACCTTGCAAGTGAAATTCTTGGTGACTGTTAGTGATAGTTGCCAGTAAGGATAAATACAAGGAGACAATATATTAATATTACTGTATTAACCTCCAATTTTTTAAGTGCAGATTCCTTATAAAGGCTCTGTTTTTGTTTTTCACCATGACATTTAAATACAGGAATTGAACCTTTTATCCAGAAAGTTCAGGACCTGGAGTTTTCCAGATAATGAATCTTTCCATAATTTGGATTTTCATACAGATGAAGCCACCTGGATTTGTGTGTTAAATGCATCATGACTCGGGATTAATTGAAGAAACTGTGTTATCTAAAGTTATCTTAACTCATTTAATGCATTTAACCTTTTCATTGGCATACCAAAGCGTGAACAATTGTTCACAATGATGAACTCTTTAATTAGATGTGATGCTGTGACACAAGTGGGATAAATGGGATATCTGGGTTTAGTTATTCTGTTTCAAACACACAAACAAAAGTGGCTTTATATGTACCTTAAATCTACTAGTAAATCATAAAAAAAATACAATAGGCTGGTTTTGCTTTCAATAAGCATTAATTATGTCTTGGTTTGGTTCAAGATACAGTTTTATTATACAGTCTGTAATTGGATCTTCATACAAAATTAAAGTGAATAATTAGAAGTTCGATCTAATTCGATCAAATTCCGATCGTACGATTATGCAAATTTAGCCACTTCGACCATCGTATACGCAAAATAATCAGATATTCGATAATTCAACCACTCGATGATCGAAGTACTTTAACTTTAAAATTTTATTCGACTGCCTACTTTGCCAGATTGAACCTACCGAATTGCAATAGAAGCCTATGGGAATCCCCTATAGGCTTTTTTTTCTATCACCTGCTCAAATACCATTCATACGATTGAATGCCTCGATCGTTCCAATCATACAAATATTTTGTGAAATCGAACGATCGGTATTCGATCGTACGATTTTTTCGAGAAATCGAATAGCGAAGAGAAAATAGCCTAAAACTATTCGATAAGCATTCTATGGTCGAATGCTTATCGAATTTCAGCTAAAAGCCCTCGAATTTGTGAATAATGATAAATTTGCCCGAGTTAACAAAAAAATTATTTATTCATTAAATAAACCAAATTGACTGGATTTGTTTCCAACACACTTACATACATACACAGTACATTTATACACTTAAACACACATTTTAGTAAAGATTGCTATTTTTTATTTTTATACTTGCTCCCTTTTGCACACTTACAGTTACATATTTACACAGTTTTAGAAGTACACAAACATGTATACACATTGTAGCAAACACGTAACATTGGGGGAAATTAGCAAATGGTAGGGCAGGCAACATAGTAAAAGTTAGACAGGGATACACAGGCTCTTCAAAGAAACATTAGTTTATGTTTCCAAAGAGTAAGTCATTCACAAACAGGGGTGACCATTTACAGCAAACCATAAAAATAAATCCTTGCCCACTGTGCGCGGCTATTATGTATTATTGTTGCTTATGTATTTTTAGTATTGTTTAGCTGTTTGGTGCTTTGGTATAGAAATATATATTTTACTTAGTTTGATCCACCAGCATATGTGCTTTCCAAACATATATGGTTTTCTGGGGGTCTTTTTACAGTTTGGGGGTTTTGCAACACATAATGCACAGTTGGGACTCTCTTTTCAGCAGCTGAGTTGGCCAACGTGAAAATTCATATTCATGTTTTTTATTTGAGGTCCGTTCATACCAAGTCTATGTATATTAGGCATCAAACTATTTAGTAGACCTTTGATGCCCATATTTAGGAGAGTCTTGTGGCACACAATGCACATTCATAGTCTTTGTTCACAGAAGGCGAATCAGCAGCAGAGAAAATTTATATGCACCATTTATATTTGGGGTCTGCACATGCCTGCTGCTTTGCTATATCTATGCATACTGGGAATCAAACTTTTCCATAGACCCTTAGGGTGTTTTACAATTTTATGTAAGATATTCGGTAAGATTAATGCAGCCAATTACAATATTTTTAGGGAATTTTCAGAAATGTAAAAATTTAGGAAAGGTTTGCGGTTTGGTGCTTTGGAGTAGAAAGACATGTATACCAAATTTGGATTCGGGGGAATGTGTACTTTCCATAAATATATGTTTTGTTGTGGGTTAATGTACTCTTTTATACCTTTGCCCCTCCCCCCAAAACTGTGTAAATGTGTAGTACCTGAAATGACAGACCATTTATTTAGGTAAACCTATACATATTTGGCATCAAACGGTTCAGTGGACTCCTGACAATAATACTGAGGGTGTTTTACATTGGTACCTAATAATGTGTAGGAGATATGATGCTATAAATTGGAAGCTTTGTGGTCATTTTTCAAAAAAATCACCAATTTCTATTAAAAAATTATAATTTTGGGAAAGAATTTCAATTTGGTAGTTTGGTGTACATAGAAATATTTACCCATTTTTGATTTGCTAGAATCTGCTCTTCCTAATAATGCATAGTTTTCTAGGGTAAACCTACTAAATTACTAAAAAACCTACTAAGTTAGTGGAGTGTTTGGCCTTGAAATTAGAATGATGCTGTTTTGTGGAGCAGTGCTTTGAAAAATTTGGTAGTGTACTGGGTAAACTAAAAGACCCCCCCCCCCGGAAAAGCCCTTAATGTGAAAGAGCAAAAAAAAGTCTTAAAACTGCTTAGCAGTAGATTCACATTTAGGACATAAGGACAAAATGGCTGACAGGGAAATGTTTACTATGTATACAGGGGCTGCAGTATATTTTGCACAGCCTGTCTATTTATCCAGTTTTATTTTTATGAACTGTTCCTTTAAATGATAAGTGTACATGCACTAATACAAGACCCCCAAATCCTTCAGTATGAATAATGATGAACATAAATGTTACGTAAGCAAATTATACATGCTTAATAGCTTTGCAAAGGGAAGCTCTGCTCTACAGTTTCTTGAACTATATCATTGTTAATACTGTGCCCGTGTTACCAGTAATGAATTCTAAGCCATACAGAACCTCTCTAAGATGTCAAAGCTTGAAAAGAATTTTTTTACAACATTCTTCCTCCCATAAATCATGTTCCCTACATGAAAATCAGACCTTGCAATGCAGTGCTTACCCAACATGCAGAGGGCTGTTTATGTATTATGAATGTTTGACATCTCATCAAAACTACACTGTACATTAGGAGCAAAGTAGCTTTCAGCCTCAAAATGGATTATAAGTATATGGCTTTATTTGTCATTTTCGTGTACTGTGTTTTAACCTAAGAGGAGAAGCAATTTAATCCAAGGGAAAAAAAACTGCAATTTGCAGATTATTTAAAGTAAATTTCTCTGTATACTTCACTCCCAGCCTCAATCCCCTTCACACTTTCACCTCCCACACAGACTTCTTCCAGCAGAGAAATCAAGGCACTTCTCATTAGTACAGTTACAAAACACTTTAGGGAGCTATTTGGATAGAATGAGCTAAAAGTGCAAAATGATCTTTCTTTTATGCAGATAATATATACATATACAGTATTTGTGATGGTGGATTTCAGAGCGTGCAGAGTCGAAGGAATGGATTTTTTTTAATTTACATTTCAAAAAGCGTTATTCCAGTTTCCTGGTGAAGTATTACCAGTACCTTGACAATTTATCTTCTGGGTAATTAGGCAGGAAAATGTTTTTTTGCCTTATGGAAATGCCATGTCATCTACATTACGTCTCTTGTAAATCGGGGATGTGTCACGGCCCATTTCCTGAGAGAGTTACTGACCTCACTTCAAAAGCTCCTTGACTGAAGAAGTTTGAAGATTCTGTGCACTGGGATGTTGAAATATCAAGTGTGAAGAACATTTCTGTTACTGCTAAGCATGTCCTGACCAAGGATGTTCAACAAAAACACAATAAAAAAAAAATAATGATAAATAACATTACTTCAAATGCCTATAAAAAGTCTTATTTACAGTTTCCAGGTGGCTCAGATAGGGGCCCTGCTCCAGCAAGCACATGTATGAGCAGAATCAGACTGGGGCCCCCTGCCCCAGCGGCAAAGATGCTTTGGTCATGCCCTCCCCTATTCCACTCCCCTCCAGCCCCCTCCACCCCACAGGGTTGGGGGCCCAATGGGGTTTTTTCCTGGTGTCCCGGCATTCCAGTTCGACCCTGTGTATGAGGTTGTACTGTTATGCAGCAAAGCAGTTTATACATTAGACAAGTTGAAGATAATGGCTGGTTGTAGCTAGGGAGGGGCAAATTCGACCCATTTCTCTTTACCAAAAATTTGCCCCCTAGGAAAAACCGAAATGACAAAGTCTATGGACGTCATTTTCGCAAAGAAACATTGTGAAAACATTTGCTAATCCCTAATTGTAGTCCTTCAAAATTTATTATGGGATCTGTTGGGAAACTCGTTATCTAGAAAGCTCTGAATTATGGGAAGGCCATCTCCCATAGAATTAATTTAATCAAATAATTCATATTTTTAAAAATGATTTTTCTCTGTAATAAAAACGTTCCTTGTACTTGTGGTAACTAAGCTGCATGAATCCATATCAGTGGCGCAAAAGTCCTATTTGGTTTCCTTAATGGTTAATTGATTTTTAGTATGCTTAAAGTATGAAGATCCAAATTACAGAAAGATTCCTTATACAGAAAACCCCAAGTCCGGAAAAGGCAGGAATAGCCTGCTTGATAGGTCTACATTAAGCCCATAAATCACTTTTTTGAACAAAATTACCAGATTCTGGTGATTTTACAGTGACTACAATTTCTTAGCATAATGGATAACAGGTCTCAGACCTGTATCATAAACAGTTAAAACGTTAAGGAATAAATTTAGATTCAATAAAGTGGTCTACAGAATGGCTGTTAATACAGGGCCCTGTGTAATTACTTTACTTAAAGGGATTCTGTCATGAAAAAACATAATAGTGCTGCTCCAATAAACTTCTGCACTGAAATCCATTTCTGAAAAGAGCAAACAGATTTTTTAATATTCAGTTTTGAAATCTGACATGGGGCTAGACATTTTGTCAATTTCCCAGCTGCCTTTGTCATGTGACTTGTGCTAGTGAGCTATTATCTGGCTACCTTCCCATTGTTCTGCTGTTAGGCTGCTGGGGGGAAAAAGGGAGGGGTGATATCACTCCATCTTACAGTACAGCAGTAAAGAGCGATTGAGGTTTATCAGAGCACAAGTCACATGACCAAGGGCAGCTGGGAATTTGACAATATGTCTAGCCCCACATCAGATTTCAAAATGAAATATAAAAAAATCTGTTTGCTCTTTTGAGAAATGGATTTCGATGCAGAATTCTGCTGGAGCAGCACTATAAGCTGATGCATTTTGAAAAAAAAAATTCCCATGAAAGTATCCCTTTAAAACAAAATGATGTAATTCCTAGCCCTGGAAGCATTCAGTATTAGGGCCAAATATCTTATTGTCTGACAGGTATAAAAGATTAGTAGGGTTCATTCGCAAGGTAAAATGAGCACATTGTGCAGTGCACAAAGTTCAATAGTTTTTTGCCACGATGTGCTGTTTTTGCCATCATTTCGGCATCATGGTATCCAAATGGGACAATGCCTCTGACAGGTAGCAGCAGACTTTTGATGCAAGTAGATTTAGTTAACTGGTTGCACAATCCACAACCTTAAGCCTGGCAACTGAATATTGTGTCTGGTAGGGACAGAAAGATTTCTGTATATTTCACTTGATTTTTTTTGCTCACATTTACTTACTTTCTTTGGTCAATGTTCTCAAACTTTCCACAGCACTAGATCCCCATAGGTTTTCTTTCTTTTTTTAAATGGCTGTGCACATTGGATGTAAAGGTTCTGATCACCAAGCTCCCCAAGATGCAAAGACGTTTCTCTACCGAATGGACCGATCTTAGCGAAGTCCGACCAATCTGTCAAATTATAATGCGGTAAGTGGGATTTGAACAATCGTATATTTTACAATTTTTCGTCCGACATCAGTCTGAAAATTGATCGGCCAGGTTAAAAAATCTTTATTGGTCCCCATGCAATCTACCTATGTTTACAGGGCTAAGCAGACAGCTACCCTTTAGTTTTGCTGGCAATATCCCCTGAAATGGTATTTTTAGTTGATGGACACATCGTACACTTAAACAACTGTTTTGAGACAATCGTGGTCTCACGATAAACATTGGATCTTTTAAAAATCTTTATGTCTATGGCCAGCTTAAGCTTTAAAAATTTGAAAAAAGGCATAAAACACAACAAACTCTTAAGGCCTCCATACACAGCCCTCTGTCAAAAAGTTAGCCAGAGTACAGCTTCAGTTTTTAGAATCTGTCATGTAACAATTAGCAAAACTTATTGAAGACAATGGGTGTCAACATTTTTTTATGCAGAACAATTTAAAAAAAAATTTGACATTAAAGTCAATGAGCATTTTTTTCTTTTGGCCATTTTTTCTTTGAAATTTTTTTGTCGCAGCAAACGTTTGCCGCAGTTTCATGAAAAAAATTGCAGATGGCGAAATGTGGAATTCGGCGTGTATCCATGGCAGGTGAAAAATCTTTCCCATCATTATCAGGTTTGTTGATGCGGTCCTCGATGTTGTGATCCATTCGTTGGGCCCAAGGACACATGATCGTAACAGCCCGATATCGCCAACCTCCAGGTAGGCATATCGAGGTCGCCAAATGAGCGGCTTTCTACATGTATAGCCACTGTTAATCAAACAATTTTAGTCACCACAAAACCTTTGCTAAATCTGCCCTGAAATGTTTTGCCAGCTTTCTATTACCACACATAACCGTATAGTGATCCCTGTATTAAAGGAACAGTAACACCAAAAAATTTAAGTGTTTTAAAGTAATGAAAATATCATATAGTGTTGCCCTGAGCTGTTAAAACTGATCTGTTTGCTTCAGAAACACTACTATAGTTCAAATAAACAAGCTGCTTTGTAGCAATGGCGGAAATTGAAAAATGGCTATATGGCACAGGATAAGTAATGGATAACAGATAACATTATGTTTTACAGAGCTTATCTGCTATCTGCTGTGTAACTTGAGCCTTTTCTCCTTTGAATGTATGCCCCCATGGCTACATAGCAGCTTATTTATATAAACAATAGAAATGTTTCTGAAGCAAGCACTGCAATTCTACCAGTGCAGGGCAACACTGCATTATATTTTTATGACTTTAAAACAATTAAATGTTTTTATGTTATTGTTCCTTTAAGGATGAAAATCTAGGATCACTAAATAAAAGGTTGTTGTTTAAGATGAAACTTCCTGTTGCTAAACTTCATTCTTCACTTTCTGTGACTTCTGTGACTTGTTTAATGAAGTAAGTGTGTAAATTCAAAGAGTGGTGGCAGAGACATTTCTGACAATGCATAGTTTGGCACATAATTAACTTGTTTATGCTATTGTTATACCTACACTAATTGGGTGCTGAATGAAGAGCAATCTTGTTTCTGAGGATTCTTTTTTTTGTCAGGGATTTTACATTTATTGTCAAAATGCAAAACTCCAACATCAGTCACCTAACATGCTAGTTCAGGTTTTTACCACAGCCAAAGAAATGCCCTTTCCACTCACTACAAAGACTTAGTTTTTCACGAATAGGCAATTGCTGGAACTGTCTATATTGTTATCAACTAATTCTGCCTACAAATGGATTTAAGAATTACAATGACAATTAAAATGTTACATTGTTTAATGGTATTTAAACATAAAGTAGCACCAATAAAATACAAAAACATATTACGTACAGTATAAGCTTATATAATAGACTAAAATAAAGAGCAATCTCCAGCACCACCAAACCTGACTAGCCAATTAAAATGAGTGTTATAAGTGTGCAGGATGCTCAATAGCAATTACTGGCATGTGATCCATTATCTGCAAGCCTGTTATCCAGAAAGTTCGAAATTATGGAAAGGCATCTGCCATAGAAATTTTTCATTTTTATTGATTTGAAAACATTTTTCAATTCTTAAGCATGTTACATTAAATCAATGTCATACATCACATATATAGATAACTTCTATGCACATTCCAAGCTCTTCATCAAATACATAGGAAAAAACCAAACCAGTCTCATCTGGAACAATGAAATGTACTTTCTCTCTCTCTGAAACTAAGCTGTTTCATCTGTTGTCATCATTAGATTTTAAAATAATTGCTATACACAGAATTGGGTTTATAAAGGGAGGGAAAGAAAAATGAAAAAGAGAAATTAAAGGGAGGGGAGGGGGGAATTCCAGGTTTAGCAAATGCACGTAAAGTCAAAATGAACACTGTGAGTAGTGATGGGCGAATTTATTCGCCAGGGGCGAATTCGCAGCGAATTCCCGCGATTTGCCTCTGGCGAATAAATTCACGAAACGCCAGCAAAAATTTGCCAAAAAAAAATCGCCAAAAAAAACGAGTTGTGCCGCGCGTCGGAAACGAGGCACAATGCGTTTTGTGAATTTTTTCGCCAATTCGCGAATTTCGCTGGAAATTCGCGAATTTTTCGGCGAAGCGAAACGGGTGAGATTCGCTCATCACTAACTGTGAGCTAATAATTCAGTCTGCAATGTAAATCAGCAAATTTACCCCAACAGAACATACAATCAGTACTGTATCTATTCCATAGAATCCATTTTATCCAAATAATTTTTAAAGTTTTTAAAAATGGTTTCCTTCTTCTCGATAATAATAAAACAGTACCTTGTTCTTGATGTAAATTAAGATATAATTAATTCTTATTGGAAGCAAAACCAGTGCAAACCAGTCCAACCCAAGTTTCCTGAATAGCTTGATTTTCGGGTTAAACCCAGTGCATAGCATAATAACTGTAATTGGAGATAGGTGTCTCTCCCATTGACTTATACAGAATCTCAACATGTTTGAGGTGGTGGATTCAGGCATTTTGCAGCATCAGGGTATAATAAAAGTTTTTTCTGCCACAAAAAAAATATGGATTTTCACCAGGGAAACTGTTACTAAATTGGCAAAGTTGCTAAATGACGTCACGCTGGCGAATAATCACTAACGTTAGACGCTTAGCACTTTAGTGAATTTCCCGTGTCTTTCCCCTCAGACTGGAGCTCTGCAGTCTGGCTTGAGCTGCCAATTAACCACCTGAGATGCCTCAGGACAACTCAAAACACCCAGGCTGGACTAACAGTCCCAGGTATCCTAGTAGTGACCTCACCACAATATATATATATATATATATATATATATATTAATTAGGGCAGGGGTCCCCAACCATTTCTACCTGTGAGCCACATTAAAAGGTAAAAAGAGTAGTGGATTAATACAAACATAAGAAATAATCCCTGGGAATACCAAATGAGGGTTTTAATTGGCTATTTGAAGGCCTTTATGTGAACTGACAATGAAATGTACTGTCTCTCTCTCTCTCTCTGAAACTAAGCTGTTTCATCTGTTGTCATCATTAGATTTTAATATAATTCCTATACACAGAATTGGGTTTATAAAGGGAGTGAAAGAAAAAAGAAAAAGAGAAATTAAAGGGAGGGGAGGGGGGAATTCCAGGTTTAGCAAATCCACATCAAGTCAAAATGAACACTGTGAGCTAATAATTCAGTCTGCAAGGAGGCTCTATTTGTTTTTATGCAGCAAAACTTGCCTCATCCAAGGGTTTGATGAGCAACATGTTGCTCACGAGCCACTGGTTGGGGTTCACTGTATTAGGGAATAAAAGGCTACAAGACCTGTTAAAACAGATTATAATCTTCCTTGTTAAATATACATCACCCACCATAGTTGGTAATAATTTCAGAAAATGTAAAATATGGAGATTATCAAAGGAACCTGAGGTCAATGCAAGATTCCTGGAGACTGAAATCTACTACATCTCATTGCCCCTGCAACATTTCAAATACCTCATGACATAGATTTAGCACTCATTATCAAGTCATTCCTGCTGTATCTGCTACTCTCTTAATATCTTGGTCTCAACAGGGTCAGCTGGTAATACAAGAGAATAGAACCTTATTGTCTTCATGGCTTCAGATGAAGTCCTAAAATCTTATTGATCTTGTAATAAACAGATGTCATCTAACAACTATTATATGGTTTCTCTCCATTGCATTGCTGAATTTGTGTGTGCTTCACTCAGCTTCTCATTTCTAACTGTAAAGGTCATATGATTTGAGTCTGGTTTCTGCATTTTGACAGGGCACTATTGAGAACTATCATATCCCTTTCACTTTACTGTTTACAACCTGAATCTTAGAAATCAAAGAGAAGAGTTTGTTTAGATAAAGTCAGGCATCGTGAAGGTTCAAACATACTGTGCTGCAACAAATAGCTTTTAGTGAATCCTTTTAGCACTGTGGTTATTAAGAGCACTCACTTCAGAGACCTGGGTTTCATAGAGAATAAAAAGTAAAATATTATTAAAAATAGATCAATGGTTTGTTCCTGCAATAACTATGTCATGATAATGGCACAGAATGGTGTTATAGCTACAGTCAAAATTGCTCTCCACAAGCACCGATACTATTGCTGATTTAAAAAAAAAAAAAAAAAACCAGTGTAGGACAATTTATGAAGGTGCACTTAACTTTAAAAATTAGGTTCTGTTTTTATGTACCTGTTATTTGCATTCTTCAATATATTTTAATTTCTATCCTTCAAAGCCTGAACCCATAGCATAGTAAAAGAGAAATATTTTCTGTGGCCTTGAGTACTGTTTTAGGAAGTATGGAATGTTGCATTTTACCTACTGTATAGTGCAGCAAAATGATGCCAGCGTACAATAAAAATAACAGATCTCTACAGTACATGAAAGGAAGAGAGATGTTTCTGTTTATTGAAAAATTGTGCTTCAAACAAAATGAGACATTGCAAGATGGAATGCAAGAGGCTCTTTCTGAATGTGAACTGTCTGTTTCTGGAATTAGTATGAACCAACTGTTCCCCCATCATGCCCCCCTTGCATATAAACCAGGTACACATCAAAGAGGATGAAATTCCTCCCGGGAAACAGTTCAAACAGAAAAGAAAAAAGGGGACATTGAAAAAGCGAAAGCCAAAATGAGATTTGGTGAGTGATGCATGGCTTTTTATATAACAATACATAAGTAATAATTTGAGACTCCAGTTCTGACCTGCTTGGAATGTGTCAAGGCTTAATTCCTTCTTTTAAAAAATATTCTCAATGTTTGTACCTAAAGGCATTGTTTTGTTCTTTTTCACTTTCAGCAAAAATACAGGTTTATTGATAATCCTTTGATGCTCATCTCTTGAAGAATTCAGGGTAAACATTTCTAGAGATTTAATCTAATATCACACTATGAAGATCCTACCTACAGTATTCCAGATCAAATCTGTCACTGGACAGAGCTGGTGGTTTCTTCTTCATTGAAGAAAACATATAATATGGCATTAGCCTCAATATATAAAATAGAAAAAAACTTGGAGGAGGTAACCTCAATATCAATGGCTCATTAGCCTTGCAAGATGATCAGATTAGTGCATAGTCAAAAGTATGTGGACACATTTAAATCACAGTCATTATTATAGACACAGGTGCCACTGCAACATACAATGACACTCATGACAATTCTGTGCTTCCTATCGTATGATAACAGTTTGGCAAATGGAATTT
>CM044435.1:18876033-18898205 GCA_024363595.1 Xenopus borealis | reverse complement strand
ATATATAATATAGTGTCTACTGGGTTCCAGTGTGATTGAAGAGAAAGTTTCAAAACATTTGGTTTCTTAACCTTTTACCAGGTGTCCTCTCAATCACGTTCTTTCCAAACCTCTCCAATATCCCACCTTCTGTTTAATATAAATTCTAGCCCATCTATTCAACCTTTCACTTAAAACATATACTAATTCCTTGCTCAATTAATTCATTCACCTTAGATGTTATTATTCATTGATTGAAGGCGAAATTCTGCATTTTGCCATCTGAGAATGTTGTTTTGCGAAACTGCTGCTAAAATTTGCAGTGGAAAAATTTGCCACAACAAAAAAGTAGCAAAGACAAAAATGTTGCATCCAAACAAAAATGTTCCCCTTCCAAACACTGACATAATCAGAAATTTCTATTGCAATTAATGATTCGACATTACATCCTCTCCTTAGATGTAATGTCATTGAGACTTCTTTAATTCTGCCTTCTCCTTGACTTCTTGTACCTATCAATAATTAAATCTAGTCACTTTGACCTATAGAATACTCAAATATGACGATTCTTTACACATAAATTATATAAATCATATAAAATATTTCCTATTGGCCTACCCATACAGAGTCTTTAGCCACTTCCAGACCAAATCATCTACCATGCAACTGGTCAATCTCTTTTCACCCTGATGTTACAAGCCTTTTGCAACTCTTCCTAGTCAATATCTCTTAGAAAATCAGCAGGTCTTCATCTAGCCATATATTACGCACTAGTGATGGGTGAATTTATTCACCAGGGGCGAATTCGCGGCGAATTCCCGCGATTCGCCGCTGGCGAATAAATTCGCGAATCGGCAGCAAAATTTCGCTTGGCGAAAATCCGCCTAAAAAACGAATTGCGCGCCATTTTTGACGCGACGCAACGAAAACAACACAACGCGCGACGAAAATGACGCGGCGCGCCAAAGTTGACACGACGTGCGTCAAAAGTGTCCCGCGACTCGTTTCGCGAATTTTTCGCCAATTCGCGAATTTCTGTGAATTTTTCGGCGAAGCGAATCTCGGGAGATTCCCCCATCACTATTACGCACAAGCGTTCCTGACTTTGTTAGATCTACGCATCTTGTATGTAATAGGAATGTTTGTTTTGCGGTAGATTAACCAATTAGTTGTGTTGGAAAGAACATAATATAGGAATATATTATTTAAAAAAATAATAAAACCAGATTAGCATGCGTGTAAGCATACAGAGGATCATATATTAAAGGGATCCTGTTTTCAAAATGCATCAGTTTATATTGCTTTTCCAGAAGAATTCTGCACTGAAATCCATTTCTCAAAAGAGCAAACAGATTTTTTAAAATTTCATTTTGAAATCTGACATGGGGATAGACATATTGTCAATTTCCTAGCTGCCCCAAGTCATGTGACTTGTGCTCTGATAAACTTCAATCACTCTTTACTGCTGTACTGCAAGTTGGAGTGATATCACCCCCTCCCTTTCCCCCACCCAGCAGCATAACAAAAGAACAATGGGAACGTAACGAGATAACAGCTCCCTAACACAAGATAACAGCTGCCCAGTAAATCTAAGAACAGCACTCAATAGTAAAAACCCATGTCCCATGTGCAACTTGCAATCAATTCATTTGATTTGGCAAAATCTACTGTTTTTTTTATCTAAATCATATTCTTATCACCTACAAGGTAATAGAATTATAAAGGTAAACTGTATGACGACTATTGTATGATTAAGTGGGGTATTATATTTTTCTCTGTTTATAATTCAGTCATTACCGGCCTGAGGCCAGACCTCTACTTAATCTAAGGATAATAAATCTTACCTATATTATTTTATACAAGGGAATAATTTGGTTGTCGGAAATGTTAAATACCTGTAAATGTTGTCTAGATGCCAAGGAGAGACCCGTAAGAGACCTTATTTAAATTCCTTTATTTATGTTTCCATTTCATGCCTTTGGGCCATCTATAACTTAAAACATGGGTCAGGTTAAGTGGTGTAATTTTGGGTGGACCAAAAAAGGTTTTACGAGCCCCCAGGGGGGGTGGCATTCTCTACTGATCCTCAGCTTTTCTACTGTCTGTTATTACTTCTCAACTCTTGCTTTTGTGGTCTGGGTGTCAGATCATGAGGTGTTAATACAGGTATTGGACCTGTTATCCAGAATGCTTGAGATCTGTGGTTTTCCATATAAGGAGTCTGTCTATAAAAAACATGTAAACTTTAATTAAATCCAAAAGGATTCTTTTGCCTCCAATAAGGATTAATCATATCTTAGTTTGGATCAAGTACAAGCTACTGTTTTATAATTACAGAGAAAAGGAAATATTTTTTTTTAAATTATTTAATTAAAATGGAGTCTATAGGAAACAAGCTACCCATAATTCATAGCTTTCTGGATAACAGGTTTCTGTATAACGGATTGTATACCTGTAGTACCATGTATTACAAAACAGAGGTTAGATGGTGTCACATAACACACTAAAACATATAAATTATCAAAATGAATGGGCCCTCTGCTGTAAAATATAAGGATATTAAAACACATCATATAATATATAGGAAATAACATGTCCCCTGTTTTAAAATAGGGATTCCTTGACAATATAAAAGCATGAGGACAGAAAAGTGCTTTTATCAGGTCACAAAACTCCAAGAAGGTGACTTCATATACGCTTATATTTTATAATAGGAGGCAAAAATTATAAGGTTGCATTGTAAAGCATAGGAATATACAATACATTTCAGCATTGGTAAAACATCAGACATCAAACATCAAACATCAAATATTGTTGCTATAAAAGGAATCACAAATATTTGGTTTGGTATCAACTTCTTTTTTTCTTATTACCTTGCCTCTACTATCACTTCACCTTTTTCCTTAAGCAAGCCAATAACCCTATGTATTCAGTGCTAAACATAACAGCGTAGAGTGTAACAAGAGATGTCAAACAGAACGCACGACAGAAGAACCAGAGATCTTTCTAGCTTACCCAAGAATCTAATAACAGTATGTGAGCTCAGCTTGTTGCCTGACAAGCTCACTATTAATTACCTCTTTGCTGAAGTGTAAAACATGCTAAGGAATGGCAAAGAGAGACTTTCACCAGCCTATTGATCAAGAGGAAAGGTAGAAGCCCAGTGATGTGTTTTTATTTTAGAACCTATTATTTCATAACTTTAAAGGCCACAGACTGTCTGGTCAGATGAAATATCGATATTTACTAGCTAGAGATAAATACAGGGAAGGCCTTTGACCTTCACTCATACAGTAGACAATTTTCATCTATTTGGAATCAATGCATATTTCATGCATTTGACAAGGATAAATGAATAAAAAGTGTTACTTCAAAATTGTATTTTCATAACTGTGTGCCGGCAGGTAGCCCAATTGTAATTTTACCCACACTGGCTGTGAATTAACCTCTTTTCTGTTAAAGGGCAGAGAATGCAATTCACCAAGTTATTAATTATACCCTGCTATGCTTGCCAATTCCTGTTAAAATCCTGACTCAAAAGAAGAAGTTTCGGACTAATCCAGTAACATTTGCTCATCAAACATGTTTATATACTTTCTGTTTTTAATGAGCACTGGTATAGGTACTATCATGTGTCATGCATCCAAAGCAATCTAGTAGACAAAACTGTGCAAAGAATCAGAATAGTTCCTGCTGTTGTCTTTCGCTTCGTGTTATTTTTTTTTTATTTGATATCAATTAAAGTAGAAGTTGAGGCGTTCAACTGACCAGTGCTACAGTATACAGGTATCAAGTGTTTTGATCTTTAACTATTCATTTATATATCTTTGCATTTATTTGCTGGTGTCCCGTTATTCTCGCCCCAACAAAGAGTTTCCATTGTGATCGTGTGCATCTCTTTCCCATGATAAGGTAATATTTTGAACATTTATAGTAGGTAATGGCTAGTAGTATAGTTTTCCATGCATATATGGACTCTTTATTTACATTCTGAAAATTATAGCATATAATATCATTATTAGTATATGTTATTGCCCTTAAACCCTCTGAACTTAAAGGGATTGAGTACAACCATTGTAAATAAAAAAACGTTTTAGAGATACTCATTCAAAATGTTGTACCCTTTCTGAAATTATCAAGTTAAATGTAGTTTTCCTCTTTCAGTAATCTGTTTCTGTTCATGCAAGCATAAGGATTAATTTCAAATATACTAGCGTTTGCTCTAGACAAGTGCTATCCAACTGGTGGCCCATGACCCTCCCCTTGCATTGCCTGCCACTAGGGATGGCGCAAACTGTTCGCCGGCAAACTTGTTCTCGCGAACATCGGCTGTTCGCGCTCGCCGGAAGTTCGCGAACGTCGCGCGACGTTCGCCAATTTGGGTTTGCCTTAGTTGGCGCTTTTTTTTTGCCATTTCTCCCCCAGACCAGCAGATACATGGCAGCCAATCAGTAAGCTCTCCCTCCTGGACCACCCCCACACCCCCTGGACCACTCCCCTTCCCTATAAAAACCGAAGCCCTGCAGCGTTTTTTCATTCTGCCTGTGTGTGCTTGGAAGAGATAGTGTAGGGAGAGAGCTGTTAGTGATTTCAGGGACAGTGGATAGTAAGTTTGCTGGCTAGTAATCTACTGTACTTCAAACAACTGCCATCTAGCTGTGTGAGCTTGTTCACATTCTGTCTAAATATCCATAATATTACCCTCTCCAGAAAAAGCACCTGAGTGACTTTTTTCAAGCAGCCATAATATATTTTACGTAATCCGTATCCACCGCTGTAGTAGTGTATATGTTGACCTTGTAGCCATTATTTGCCCTGTAGGCATTTTTTGCCCAGTGTGTTCTTCAAACAACTGCCATCTAGCTGTGTGAGCTTGTTCACAGTCTGTCTAAATATCAATAATATTACAGTGTCCACAACCACCACCTGAGTGACTTTTTTCCCTTTACAGCACAAAACGCAGCGCTGTGTCAACAATGGATTTTTCATATACATTTTTGCCCTTGATCCCCCTCTGGCATGCCACTGTCCAGGTCGTTGCACCCTTTAAACAACTTTAAAATCTTTTTTCTGGCCAGAAATGTCTTTTTTAGCTTTTAAAGTTCGCCTTCCCATTGAAGCCTATGGGGTTTGCGAGGTTCGCGAACCGTACGCATTTTTTGTCGCAAGTTCGCGAACATGTTCGCGAACTTTTTTTCCGCGGTTCGCGCCATCCCTACCTGCCACACGAAGGTCTGGCTGCTATGACTGCTTACCATAAAATGTACCAGTACCAGAGATTAACTAACCCCTGCATTGTTCACATCTTAGACTCACTCCATAATCCCCTGCATTGCTCATACCTGTAAAACCCTGTATTGTTCACATCTCATACTCAGACTGTAAATGCCCACATTGTTCACCTGTTCACATCTTATATAGATTGTAGGAGGGGCACTGTCACTGTATATAGCACAGTAGGGGGCAGATTTAGCAAGAGTTGAAGTGAAAATTTGAATGAAAAAAAATTGAATTTCGATATAGTTTTGTGTTCTTCAACTAGGGAATAGTCCAAATTTGATTAAAATTTTCAAAAAATTGTCTCTTTCAAAATTAGAATTTGACTATTGGGCATTTAAAACCTGCCAATTGCTTTTTTTATGGGGGACCTCCTAGAACCTATTTGGAGTCAGTTGGTGGGCTTTGAAAATTCAGTGTTTTGTTTGGGAAGAACTTTGAATCGCTAAAAGATTTGAATTGAAAACAGACCTATTCAATACTTTTCGAAAAAAAAAAAAATTCATTTTGGTTGGTCTTTTTGAATTTGAGCTAAATGCGTTGTGACTCAGGGCTAATTGAAGAAACTGTGTTATCCCAAGTTATCTTAACTCATTTAATGCATTTAACCTTTTCATTAGCATACCAAAGCACCATTGTTTTCAATTGGATGGGATGCTGTGACAATATTCTGTGATAAGTGGGATAAATGGGTTAGATGAGTTAAGTCACGACGCATTTAACTTACAAATCCAAGTGACTGCATCTGTAGCTTTCCCTTATGTGTGTGCCATATTCTGCCTGCCCTAAGCTCTCTGTAGGAACCACACTCTGCTTACCTGTGCGCACCATTCTCTTCTTACCTGTGTGTTATACTCTGCCTATCTGTGTGTACCATTCTAGGCTTCCTGTGTATGGCATACACTTTGCAGTATTAATATGACTTTTAATAACTTGTTTCAAATATGAGTGATGGGTGATATCCATGCAATAAGCACCAACCATTTTATTAGTGTACCACCACCATTAATGTGTTCTTATAATAACAATGATGTGGTTTAACATGTGTATGTGGTTTATAAACAGGGAGTAATCAACAGTGGCTTCCATTATCGGCCCTCCTTCACATAAGCCAGAAAAAGTCCTGCCCTCAGTACCATAGAAGTTGGACTGCACTGGCCTAGACAATATATCAGAGCAAACTGGCTTTTATAATAGAGGACCTTGACACAAAGCTGCATCTATAGTGACAAATTATTAAAATAGAAATAGTGAAAAGTAACTATTCCAAAGGTTACAATTAAGGTTAATGGCACACCAGGAGATTAGTCACCCGCAATATATCTCCTCTTCTGAGATTGATTCATCAGTGACCTCAAGTTGCCTCATAAAAAAAATCACAGATGACTTTGGCAAAACCAAGGGTAACGTGAATTACCACTCGTGATTTACTTTAATGCAAGTGGGAAAGAATTTACAAGAGTTTAGTCACCAGCGGAAAATCTGATTTTTCATGGGCGACTATCCTCCTGGTTTGCTATGGTCCTAAACGGAAAACCTTTTAAAGACATATTTCTTTTCAGCATATAGCTTTACAACTACCTGTCCAACTGGTCATGAAGTATTGTGTAGTTCACCATTTGTGAAACAGTTAAAAGCTACATACATCATTAGATAAAAAATAAAACACAATTATTTTCTGCAACTGTTACCAGTTTTACTCTTTATTCAAGGGTTTTATTTACATGCAACAGCAGCTCTGTGATGTTTTAAATGACACTCTACTATTTGTCAAGGGTGCCTCTTGAAATGATGCTAAGCTGCTGCCATGTGTAAATAAAGGCTTACAATTTTGAGTAAAGAAGACTAGGAATCCTAAATTCAGAGAATAGTGCCTCCTGTATGTAATAGCTTAACAGTATCGACAGGCCATGCACAAAAGCAAGGTAAGCTCTATTCCATAAAACATATACAAAAAAAATCACAATACTAACTAGGGTTAATTAAATAACCGATTCTATTGATTTAGACGCATTATTTTTAGTAACAGTACAATCTGAATTATTCCAGAGGTTCTGAATCAGCACACAAAATAAAAATGGTTACCCTTGATGGTATGACCCTGAAAATTTGGCCACAAATTCTGAATATGTGCATCAGTGCTTAAGAATTTGTGGAGATTCAATATATAAATGAGCATGAATTCATTGGAATGAATTAGTACTATATGAAGCATTGTTGCTGCTTATTGATTCACTCCATTCCATATTTAAGTTTCTATCAAGTAATGGAAATAGACCCTTTGTCATCCAGTGGCTGATGTAAGTTCTGGTTAATGCTGCCCCATGTCTAATTCCAAAATAGTTAAATCAATGGCATGCCCATTATAGCAAATATTTACAAAGGAAAACAATAGGTCATATGTCTATAAAGATCATTCAGGTCATGGTATATATTGAGGATGTTTGACTACTCAACTAAGGACTAATTATTGATCATGTTTCACTACTCAGTTGAACTGAGGAAACTGCTCGGATGAGTAGTGAAACTCAATAATTACACTGCAAGTCCAGTTGCTCTAGATCAGGGATCCCCAACCTTTTGAGGCCGTGAGCAACATTTAGAAGAAAAGGAGTTGGGGAGCAATGCTAGCATGAAAAATGTTCTTGGGGTGCCAAATAAGTGCTGTGATTGGCCATTTGGTAGGCCCCATGTGGACTGGCAATCTGTATTGACACTCTGTTTAGCAGTGCACCTGGTCCTATACAACCAAAACCTTCCTCCAAGCCTGGAATTCAAAAATAAGCTCCTGCTTTGAGGCCACTGGGAGCAACATCCAAGGGGTTGGAGAGCAACATGTTGCTCATGAGCTACTGGTTGGGGATCACTGTCTAGATTTACTTCTACTAAAAAATAGCAATCTATTGTTTATATGTGGTCTTTTACAAAAGTGAACATTTTACTTTGCAAAGAAAGACTAGGCAAAACTCAGTAGACCATAGCAAAAAATAAAGCTGTATCTTCACTATTCAACCAGCAGTATCAATTGCTAATTGGCTGCAATGTGTTTCTGCATTGGTGCAAATGTTCCCAGGTTTAGTAAACAATCTCTATTTACTAGATGTATCTATTTACTGTTATCTCCAAGTGGAGAAAATATAAAGACACAGCAAAGATATTCCATCCATGTAATGGCTGAAAAAGTAATGGCTGAAAAAACAATAGCATTGTGTCTCTCCCCTAGATAAATACTGGTTAATTATCCAGATAATGCAAGGTTAACATTGAGTCTCACAGTTGGTAACCTCCTGAAGAGCTGCAGTGTTTGAACTTTCATTATCTGCAGATAAATACTGTATCTTCTCTCTGATGTATATATCTTTTCCTGACATTAGCTCATGTACCACAAATCTTATAAATAAAACTGAAATAATTGTTACCATCAGTCTTTCTGCAATGTATTAACTTCCCTACAGCATTCTGTTAAAGCCTTAAAGAAAGGATAAACATGCACACAACACATAAGTTCTTCCACTGCCCACGCTTTAGCAGCATTTAGTTCTTCCATTGTTATATCACATTAGTGCCTCTGGATTAATCTTGACATTGTGAGAAGATTGTCAGAGATACGGTTGCTCTTTCTGCTCTTTCACTATACAGTCACCGGCCTCTCCATTTCACTTTCTTTACAGCTTCCATGCACAGGCTCACAGCACCATCTGTCTTTTAAAATGCAAGGCTGCCCCTTAAATACCTAATTCAGTCAGAGTGTAATTATTAGCCTCTCTCTGTGCCTCGTCGCTTGCTATGCCTCCCTTTTTCCTCTGTTATAGGTATAATGAGATCTTTTACCAATTCAGGCCACAGAGATAAAAAGGAGAGAGAGAAAAGAAGTAGCCAACAAAAGATTGATTTATGTTTTGTCTGGTCATTTATGGGAAATCAGCAACACATTACTTACTGTGAATGTGCCAAACAGTTCAGCTTGCTGCAGAAGTGCACCTCCTTTAACAATAGCCATTCGCTATTCTTTCTATCACTCAAGAAATGAATAGGCAAGATACAAATTTAAAATAAAAAAAACCCTCTCTTTAAGCAGAGATCCTATATTGTCTGGTTAGATTAGCTATGATTTGTAATATATATACTTTTTTCTAACCTCCTAACATTTTCTAAAAACATCTGCTGGTATTTATTTCATCATAAGCCTTATAGTTTTGTAAAATACATTTAAGTAACACACTGTTTAGGATATGAATCTCAATTGTTTCTGAGCTTAATGTAAATAAATTATAGAGCTTATAAATGATGGGCAGAGGGCAAATTTTCTTGGGCCCTAACAAATACAAGAATTTTCTCCTATTATTCTATGGTGCTTCTACCTTGTGCTTCATGAATGATGGACACAGTAGAGTGGATATCAAGGGATGTCCCACCATCTGATCTTATTATGTAGGTCCTGCAACCATTGTTAGTGCTGCTACCTTTTGTGTTCCATGCAAGGTACAAAGTGCAAAAGAAAAGGGCAGTTTGCACTTTGTTCTGCTATTATAAATGAGGCTTGGGCCCTCCAGAACAAGTCAGCAAATGATAGACCAGTGTGTTGGGTCTGCCCAACTGATATTTGGCAAAAAAAAAAATGGTGAGGTTCAAAAATGTTATCAAACGAGAAGCTCATCAGAGCACTGATGTTGTCCTCTTCCACTGGCTGTGTGTGGCCAGCCTAAGAGTTGCTTAAAAAAATTACAGTATTTAGCATAATCATGTCCCTGATAAAGATTGTAATACTTTATTAAATACCAGGGTTGTCAATAACAGTGTTAGCTTGTGTTTCATGTGTGTGTAGATGCAAATTTGTATGTGTATGTAGAGGGAATCATGGAACAGCATGATAATTTCATGTGTACAAGTTGCATTATTTCTAGAGTGGAAAGTGGAAATGTTATTAATATTCAGTTCAATAGGTGAAAGTCACTTTTTTGCTTGTATGTTCAACCAGGGCTCAATTGCTCAAAGAGTGCCTGAAATGGTGCACCTTATTCAGGAAGTATGTTAGTTCAAGACCTACTTAAATAGAACTTTGTATTGACACAAATAGCTTTGTAAATTGCATTTATGGATGTGAAATTGATCATGCAATTTTGATATTAACACTTGTATTTGTAAATCAACCCTCTTGGGACCATTTAGTTGCTTTGCAATTGCACTGGTAAATTATTTTTAATGTGCTTTTTTTTCTAGACAACTAGACACATCTTAGCAACTGTGAAGCACATTTTAAGACAAACATACTAAGGGAGGTGCACACAAAATAAGATGTTTTTGCCCTTTATTTAAAAACATATTTCTTAATTGTCACAAAAATCATTGTACTTCAAAGTGCCAAAAATTATAGCACTCCACTGTATTTTTTTATTAAGTACCACTATTAAACATACGTTATTGAGTACCACTAATAAACATTAGGGAATAAAATTTAAATAATAAAAAATATTTTAGACTTTTTCATATCAGTTGTCCAATCTTTATTTTTAAATTTAAAATTTTGTCTGGTTCCAGTTTCTCTGATCTTAAAGAATGGAAATCAGATTAATCCTAATTTCTTCAGTATTTGGACCCATTCTTGGCATTCAACCACAGCCTGGTTGCCAGGGTAAAGGCGGCCATACAAGGCCAGATCCACTTGTTTGGTGAGCTTGACAAACAAGTGAATCTGGATTATATTTGTCCAACCTCAATTAGGGCTGATCTAATTGTTAGCCCTAGGGCCAAATATTGTGTTTTTCTTTGGGTCCACAGATACCCATTAAATGAGGATCACATAAATGTGCTGATGCATTTCTCATCCAAAGGGCTTTTCAAATCTGCTCAGTTCATATCTGGCCAATATTTGCCAGACAAGTCCATCAGTGGGAACACACAAAGCTACCAACTCAGTCTGATGGGACCAAATTGTCCACCTTTAATGGGACACTAGCCCATCAAACAAATAGACTAAACTAGAGAACTTGGAAGCAAATTGAGTAGTTTAAAACCGCAAATAATTCAAAATTAAATCAATTGATTTTTATTTAAAGACTAACTTGGTCTACACAATATAACATTTCCCATTCCCATCACTGATTAAGATTATAATCAAGGCCTCTTTCTGAATTCATTCCACTCATATGGTGGCAACCTCTTTTCCATCTAAATATGTACTGTACTTCTTACAAGCACTTACTCCATTGTCTGTACCAGAACATAAAATAGTGCCTACGCAGGTAGCGCTATACAAATATATTTATGCATATATAAATGCAGTAAAAAAATACATATTCACAGCATGGCTGTGATATATAAATCATGAGTGCATCATTAAAAATGGAAAAATCTCAAACTTTGAGGTTTAAAAATGTGCAGTGCTCTAAGAGTGGGGAAATAAAAAGCTGTTTTAAATTGTAAATGCTCTGTTTCATAAGGCAGTGTACAATCATAAATGTGCTATTAAATAATACAATACAGTTTCATAAATGCTAGCTTCAAAAAAAGAAGTGAAAATCATAACTTTTAAAGGAATGAAAAATTGCAATGAAAAGTGAAAATACCAACTATTTAGGCAAGGTTACAAGAGTTTTCTATAAATATTCCATAAAATAAATCGGCAAAAGTTCTGAAGATAGAGAGAGATTTATTTATAGGCATATTTATATAATAGTTATACTTATATATATTAAAGGATATATAATGTATGTGCTTACCAACAACACTGCAATTTAAATAACAAAATATAAAAATTAAACACACCCCAAAGAAAAAATATATGTTGTCTGATGTGATGAAAAAGTGAAAATACCAACTATTTAGGCAAGGTTACAAGAGTTTTCTATAAATATTCCATAAAATAAATCGGCAAAAGTTCTGAAGATAGAGAGAGATTTATTTATAGGCATATTTATATAATAGTTATACTTATATATATTAAAGGATATATAATGTATGTGCTTACCAACAACACTGCAATTTAAATAACAAAATATAAAAATTAAACACACCCCAAAGAAAAAATATATTTTGTCTGATGTGATGATAGTATACCTTCACACTCAACACAAATCAGATCTCATTCTTTGGTGTAATGTTTATGGCATCTCTTATCCAGAAACATGGGAAAGTCTTGTAAAATGACAACTGTTGTATCAACTATCTGTTTTACATTGTTTTTGTACCACACACAGGATCCTTTTTACATTTATGGATGTACAACTGTTTTAATTGCATTTTGTTGTTTTTTTGGCAACAGAGTGGTTCAAGGTTTAGTCATGGACACTAGCTGTACAGTTTCATCTATGGGCCCAGTAAGAAGGTTTTAGAGAGAAGTCCTTTTTGCGGAATGCCATATTTAGAAAAGGCTGTGGCTAACTTTAATTTTGCAGCAATGGCTTATGGTTTTTAAAAAGTGGTGAAGCTAAAGGTTTAAAATAAATGTAGAGTTTGGCAATTTGGCAGGTTTAAGGTGGGAAATACTCAAATTTAAGTGCTTAAAGGGCCGGTTTATGTTAAATCTCAAAAGTTAAAACATTGTCAAATTTTAACAAATTTCACAGTTTTAGCCATAAAAAAGATCAAAATTCAAATTTTCACTTTGACCCTTGATAAATCTGCCTTATAGTGATACTATTTAGTGAAATGTATAAGTCATCTGGAAAATTCAGGCTTTGAAGCAGGCATTGGCATGGTTGATGTGCCATGAGATGGTACAGGTATGGGATCCCTTATCTGTAAACCCATTAGCTAGAAATCTCCACGGAGATTCCCATTCAAGAGTTTTCTTAAAATGGAAAAAAATGCTCTCAAATTCAACCGTTGATAAATAACCCCCTTAATGTTTACATGATTTTCTAGTAGACTTAAGGTATGACAATCGAAATTATGGAAAGAACCCTTATCTAGAAAGCCCTAGGTCTCAAACATTCTGGATAGCAGGTTTCATATCTGTATAGGTATTATGTTTTTGTTTGTGCTTGTGCTTCTGAGTCAGCTTTCTTTAATAGTAAGCCTGGAGTGGGAGGAGAATGTAAGAGAGAAAGGAAGAAACATAAATATATTAACTGTGCCAAAAGTCTGTGCTTGTTTTCTGTTGCGGAGTATTGTTTTGTTTAGATTTATTTGTTATCTATTATTACCCTTTAACACTGACCTTGGATACATTTTGGGTATTTGTACATCTAAACAGTTTAAAGATTCTCTCCCAAAAGCTATCATGTATCAGAATATGAAAACAAGAAAGGTCACTAGTGTTAACTCACCAAGTGTAGGAGGAGGTTCAGGTGCACTTCGCTGAACCTTCAGCTGAGGGAGCCGATCAAAACTGGGGCAAATTCACTAAAGCGTGTCCCTGGCAAAAATTCGCTAGCGAAGTAGATAGACTAGAACAACTTTGCACCCTTACGCCAGGTGAAGTTGCGCACTGAAGAAGGGATGTAACTACGCCAATTCACTAAGATGACCATTTTACTGAATGTTACCTCTTGCGCTAGACTTTAATTCACCAGGTCAGACCTGGCGAAGTTCAATACAATAGATTTTTGAAAAAAAAAAGTCCCAAAAACGCTGGCGTCTTTTACGTTTTTTAGGGTGATAGTCTGAAAAATAGCATAATTTTTTCGGGGTTACCTTACTTCCCCCCTACATTTCCTAACATATGGCACTCAATAGTGATGGGTGAATTTATTCGCCAGGCGCAAATTCGCAGTGAAGCCCTCGCTAGCACAACTTCTAAAGTTAGTGAATTTGCCCCGTATTTGTAGTTGTGCAGGCACTTAAGAACCAATCATCCACACAGACATATAAATAAAACAGTTTTACTTGGTATTTATGGCATCGCCTTACATGTTTTGCATCGCCATCAACGCTTAATCATAGGCTTGTGTGTTTAAGTGTCAATGGAGATACGAAACACATAAGGCAATTCCATGCATACCAAATAAGACACTGGTTTTATTTATACTTTAGTGTGGACAATTGTTTCTTGTGTATCATGTACCATGTGTATCATGTATTAGATATCAGTACATTTTTAAACTTATAAACTTAAGGCATTGCTAAATGGCCAGGGTAATTTGGCAGACAACCCTTCTGAATCACACAAATCAATATAAAATTCACTGTGTGCACAAACAACAAAAACCTTTGTTGATATGAAAATAAAACTGATCTCAGTGCCAGCAAAAGGGTAAGGCAGATGAAAACATCCATTACAATCACAGGAGAAGCAAATCAACTGAAAGCCTCTGCAGATTATGCTATTTAGCTTTCAATAAGTGAAGAAACTGATGCATTGTGTTAGAAAACTGGCAAATGGTTAAACAATTACAGGACAGTAAATTGGTTACATAACAAAATTACTACCTGAATGCTAACTAGCAGGTGCAGGCAATCCCTCGGCTTTAATAGCATGTCTTCATCTTTGTTAGAAAAGAATATTCCATTCTAAGTCAGCCCTTACTTGCACCATGCCAGCTCCCTTGCCTACAAGAGAAGAGCTGAATATTCTGTGCAGGGCATTATCCCTCAATAAATTTTCACAGCATCCTAACACAGAGGTGGTCAACAACGGTAAGAAATAAGTAAGAGCGAATTGCATTTGTCATTCCTTTTGTCTCAAAGAAAAACTGTTTATAACAATCATTTACCAAATTAAAATTATGTTGCTGAACACTTTGAAATGCCTGTTTCAAACCTTCAGGATAAGCTGAGCAGGATACAACGCCTATGTTACAAGGACTGAAATTATATTTGAACACTGTTTTCATTATATACTGTAGAAGCATTGTGATGGAAGAGAGAGAGAGAAAAAAACAGGCGTCCAGGCACCTGACTATTGCTAACAATGAGAGAAAGTAAATTACCTGCAATTACATTCACCAAGGCGTTTTAACAAAATTTCAAAATGACTATTTGGCTATTGTTTCACAGAAAAAATGGAAATGACTCTAGAATGGGCCTTTATAATTCTTGCTGGAATAACAGTAATATAGGAATATGATGTTATGTGGATACCAGGAGATAGACATTGTTGACATGATATGTTCATAATGATGCCCAGAAGCACAAGGCAAAGAAAGAAAATATCTTGAGTATTTTTTTCTTATCCTTTTTTGCATGTTTGATTTGAAAACAGAGAAGTCCTTTCAGAAACGTTCCCACCTCCTGTATTCCTAAATTCCCCTTTTACCTTAAAATATATTTTGCTGTTACTCATTATCAAACTATGGAATTCAGAAATATTGTCTGGAATATCAACTATTTTGAGACATCTGGAAAACATTAGAAAATCTTATTTACAAAAATTGCATACCATGCAGTAATATTACTAATGCCCCATGATTAGAAATTCTAAAAGAGTGGGCACCAAATGACACACAAAGTTTAATACCCTAGAATGAAAAAGATTCGAATTGTTGAGGAAAATCACACAGTTACAGTAGATCCGTTGAAAATTTAAGGAAACCATTTATTGGTTACAACACAATCCTGTTCTAGCTTGTCCTAATGCCTGGTTACTATCCCTTCAACTGTCTTTAAACTATTCTTTCCTGCTTCCCCTACCCTTACCCTTGATTCTGGGTTACATTTAAGAGATAAAAATCATTTGGAAGAGTCGGTCCATCTCCTAAAATCTAAATGTACAAAAGATGAAGTTTAATATAATTTGTAGTCAGTGGGAATTTTCCCACCCCAAAAATGCATTGCAGTCAATGCATTGCAGTCAATGCATTTACAGCAATGCTATAAAGGAGGTTCAGGCACACTAGGAAATCCACAGGGGCCACAAAATATGAAATTAAAAAAAAATCATTTTAATTCAGTCTAAAGTTGAATATCTCCTAATGGCCCAATGCATTTCATGCTCATAACTCATGATTCTGAGCTGAGTCTCAGGCTGGTGTACCTGGACTGACATTTTAACTTGGTGAGTTTAACAACAATGGTTATTGGTGGCACTAACTAACTAAAGTCTCAGAACACAGACTTTTGCAGCAGATCCATGGCTGTCATAGAATTTTGCTCATTTGTACCTCCAAGTTGAGAGCTGGGATATGGTTGTTATTACTAACCACTGCCAAAGAGGAGAAAATGCACACGTTATACAGCAGATAACAGATAAGCTGTGTAGAAAACATTTTAAATTGAGTTTTCAGACTGTCAATCATAAAATTCGAAATTGATGCTCCATTTTGTTGTGACATTTTGTCGCTGTGATTTAAAAAAAAAAAAAAAAAACTATTGATAAATGAGTTAAAATCATTTATCCGTTTGGTCGGATTTACGTTCATAAAAAAATTTGATTAAATTGTGTTTTAGTAAGTGTGCCCCTATGCTTTTAGTTCTTAAACAAGAATAATTAAAGGAGTCAAATGCTATTCATGGCACTGTACAGATCTATAAAATACAAATTTGTTGCCAAGAAATAGTTTTATCTAGGTGTTCACACATTGAAAAATTAGTTAAAATTATGGAAGAGCGTTTGGTCGGATTTACGTTCATAAAAAAATTTGATTAATTTGAGTTTTATTAAGTGTGTGCCCCTATGGTTTTAGTTTTTAAACAGGAATAATTAAAGGAGTCAAATGCTATTTATGGCACTGTACATATCTATAAAATACAAAATTGTTGCCAATAAATAGTTGTAACGATCGGCTCCCTAATCCAGAACCCAAGCTAAGCACCCTTTTGTAGGCTCTTGCTTCTGCCTATAACAGCCGACTTTTACCTCGGGAGGAGCCCTTGGCTAATTGGATAACGCCAGGTCTTAATAAGAGAGTTGCAACGCAAAGGTTCTGGACAAGTGAAGGGGCAAAAACATAAGCTAGTCTTTGGGCAGAAGGTCGAGGTACAAGGTGTTAAGCAGGGTTAAGGGTTAAGCAGGAACAAAGTCGAATATCAGGCAAAGGGTCAGGATACAGAGGTTAGAATAGTCAAAAGCCAGGCAGGGAGAAACACAGGAAACAGATCAGAAGCTAACAAGCACATGGTACAAGCACCAGGACAAAACCTATAACGGGCATTGATAAAAAACACAAAATCCCTTTAAATACTTTTGAATATTCTCTCCATTGCTCCCTGACGTCATCACGCCAGCACACATGCGCCATAAATATCAAGAGTGCGCGTGCACACTTAGGAAACAGGCACCGGAGGAGAACACAGTGGGCATCCCCGCTGGCCTGCTATACCACCAGGGTGAGCGCATTTTGTTACAATAGTTTTATCTAGGTGTTCACACAACAGACACAAACATTAAATCTAAAAATATATATATTTTTCCTCCAACAGGCAGGAAGGTTGAATTTTACTTGAGAGTGTTTGGAGGTAAGTATGTTTAATGAATAGTGTCAATAAGCACAACCTTTGCTTTTATTTTTGTGTGACTGCATTTGTAAATTACCCTTGTTGCCATGTTGCACCATACTCTTTCAATGTGTTATCTGTTTTATTCTCTAGACCTTATTGTGCATCTTTTCTTTAATCCTGCTGGGAAAACTCAATGCGTAGAGAGGTTCACATAAGGACAAATCAGCTGTGATCCTGAACATCCCATTAGTAAGCACATTCACAACAGAATTACAGAAAGCGAAGTGTTTGGGGATTTAAATGTATGGTTATGTGGAGGGGCCAAGAAGTGCCCTTCTGGACATATCTTAAAGAAACCTGTGAAGGGGTGTGTTCCTGAGGCAAAGGATGTGTTCGTCCATCACTAACAGGAAGAGTAATTTTTCTTTCAAAGGGCCTCTTGATAAACATTTATAAACATTTGTCATATTTTACATTTCATTTCAATAATTTATAGCTTATTTTTCTACTCAAAATGGGAACGTAATGTAAAATTCATAACTTTGCTATCTTCCAATGGCAAAAATGCTTTAGTTGTGCTTGATTCAGTGCAGGGGAAGTATATCTGGCATATTAGAAGCCTAAAAATTATTGAAACATTAAAGAGACACCAATCATGTTGAATCAAAAGCTTTAGAGATGAAAGGGTAAGCAACATCGCCAGTAGACCTTCATTTGGGATAAAACGACAATGCATAGCTGGGCTTATAGGCCACAGTATAAAATAATAGTTTTTTTGTATTACATTAATTAACCTCTTTGTGTCTGTGAATGATTAACTAATGATATAAAACTTGTTCAATGAGTTTCACAGTTAATAGTTACAGTATGTATTGAAGTGAAATTAGCCTGGGCACCAGCAATTTAATGAAAAATCATTATAACGGCTCAAGGTTAACATCTTTCCTATTTTGACATTTCCCATCCTCCAATCAATAGAAAGACTTACACTTTAAAATTAGCTGGCTTTATTTATGTTGGGACACAATGAAGTCCCTTATTACCTCACTCAGGTTACTACAATATCTTCTCTTTTGTGGACAATCTTCCATGGCTAGTGATAGGCGAATTTATTTGCCAGACGGGATTTTTCGGCGAATTCCTGCGATTCGCTGCCGGCTAATAAATTTGCAAAACGCCATCGAAAATAAAAAAAATGAGACGCACGTCAAAAAAAGTGAATGACGTTAACAAAAATGAGGCAACGTGTTTCACAAATTTTTTTAAATTCACAAATTTCGCTGGAAATTTGCAAATTGTTTGGCGAAATGGGATAGATTTGCCCATCACTATCCATGGCAGTAAAAAGACTTCCATACTTGTGGAGCAATGTCTTCAGCTCCAGTGACTATTCCAAGGTAATAACCACATTTAGCATATATTACAATGCATGTATATTACATATATAATGAACAATTATAACGGGGGTCACTGCTTTACTGAGAAGCAGCACTGACCTTAACAGTCCACTGTTGGGTTTCACACTTCACAACTGTAGGTTAGATCAAGCAAAACAACACCAGAGCTCTGTCATTTTCTATCCTAAGGTGGCTCAGAGTATGAGCAATGTATGAACATCAAGTGTGCCTAATGGATCAAAGACCTGTCAGGATGGGCACACCCAATAGACCCTTCTCCTTTACTGCAGCCTATTTCAGAACAGATTTTTGCCCAAAAAGTCCAAAATAGTGGGATATTTGGGCTAATTCCAGTGCAGACCACAGAATAGGAGAGGGCATCTTCCACTGACTTATTTACAACCATGGCAGGTCTGAGATGCCAGATTTTTGGATTCTGACTTTTTTTATTTTTTCCACTAAAAATTCGGATTTATGGCATTTAGCCCCCTTAATCTGCCCAGCTTCCATCTCCAGCAGTGTTTTTTTTTTATAGGCACGCATCTAGCCTGGCCCTTCTTGATCGTGTCAGATATGGGGCATGTCAGGCCTATAAATAGGTGTGTCTAGCTAGGTTGCAGTGGGCACTGCTTGGAAGTAGGTGGGTTAGGGTCAGGTCACACAACTATTACATAACGTTCATCACAAAAATCAGGGCTGGATTTGGAGTGTGGGCAACTCTAGGCAGTACGATCCTAGTGCCCACCCTAGTGCGGAGCTGTGTCTTATTAGAAGTACAAATGTAGATTTTCTACTGTACTTTTACAGCATATTGGCCATTGATGAGACTTGTTAATCTATGCAATTAATTATGAATACATTTTATCTGCAATAACCTAAAGGAAAATAATAATAATAATAATATTTCAGGATTTTTAATCAATCAGCTGAGTACCATTATATAAAACACACACACAATCATATGTATTTCTTTTTTATAAAAATGGGATGCAATATTTAAATGCTAAAGTCCTATAAAAGCTCCCATTCCTTCTGCTGAACTATTAATTCAATATATCCAGAATCACATGCAGGTGTTGGAGAGGGTTTAGTCCTTGGAGAGCCTGATCATTGCTAAATATCTATTCTAAAATAATGACCTCATTTATTTGCGTAGCTTGGCTGTATGTGTTTGACCTAAAAGGATTATGAAAACTCTGTGGCATGATTTAAGCCATGGGCCAATAAAACCCTGTTTATCCTTGAATTTAAAGAACTGGCAGGTTAACGATTTGGAAACCAACATTTTCAAAGGATTTTAAAAAAATTAATTTTCAAGCGAAACAAATTGTTACATAAACAAACCATCAAAGCCCGCATATGGCTTTTTGTGGCAAAATAACTTAAATGTTCCAACTTGCCTGGAACAGCAAGGGTTTAGTCAAAATTTTCTCATTTAATCTTTATTTGCTTTCATTCCTTTGCTTTTAAAATACTATTGATTTGTACTTTTTGATCCGATTAATAACACAATTTCAGCCAAGGTTGGGCCACTGAAAGCAGAACATTGCTGCATATAACAAATAGGAGTAGAGGTAGGTAGAATGCTACAAAGGAGGCTGCACTTAATCTGGGATGCCTGCCAGTTTAATAAAAGGCCTCATCAGCTGTAGCAAGATGGACGGATGATCATTTTCCCAGGTGGGGAAGGGAACAGGATAAGAAATGCTAGTGTAATGGGCTATAGCTGAAGAGGGCTCATTTGTACAATGCATACAGACTTAAAGAACAACCAAGTCACTTTGAACTCTGCATGCTTATGTACTAGGAGTGATACTTATTCTGAAGCAATTGATCTTATCTAGAATACTGTATCGCATGAAAACAGCACTGTTGGAATATGGATAACAGAGACACCTATTGGAGAAGATCATGCTTGACACACAAAAAAGTAGCTCTTGCTATATGATATGTAAATAAAATAAGAGATATGTATTATTTACTTTTAAATACATTTACAGACATATAATTGTCCTTAAATAGTGAAGGGGAACTCATATCTGTATTTAAATAAAGATAGATGATATAGAATAGATAGATAGATAGATAGATAGATAGATAAACTCAAACTTTTCCCTTCTACCCCACTTCTGCCTCTAAGTAATACTTTTAGTTGGGAATGTAATATTGGTCCCTGGTGTGCCAATAGGATAGCTATTGTGAATTTTATTTATATGTAATAAAAATTAGCAATATGTAATAATTTTTTGGGCAAAATATTTACAGAGCAGGTGTTAAAGGTTCACCAAGCGCAAGTAAGATTTGCAATACAATAAAAGACTAATGAAGAATATCACAATGCATCATGCTAATTTTTATTCGCAAAGGTTTGCGAATGGGAATTCACTTTGGGAATTTTATTACATTTCCCCTTAGTATCCATTCAAAACGCATTGGGGAAAATTTACTCAAGGACAAAGTGGTCATCGCTAGTGAAAATTCACCAGAAATACCATCCGTAGGGACATTGCTAATTCACTAACATAAAGGACGATTCGCTAGTGAAAGAGTTCATCGCTAATGAAGTTTTGCAACCTTTTGCCAGGTGAAGACTTCCGAGGTTAAAATTTGCCCTTTAGTGAATTTCCCCGATGTGTTTGAGTACATTAAATATGTGCCCAACAGATTGACTATTCTTAATATGTATCATGCATCTAACCTCCATCATCCAAGCCCAGTGGCACTTGCAAATATTGCTGAATACTGCTGAAAGTACTGCTAAATTTCCATATGTAGGTAGTCTGTCAGGGCCCTTCAACTAAAGATTTAAAGCTAAACAGGTTTACATACTCATGAGCAGGATTTCAGGTGCAAATTGTAATGGGCCTATTTTTTGCAGTTTGATCCACCTCTGTGTTATTTTTGCCTTCTATGTTGATTCACAGAAGGAAATGGTGTTTTGATATAACTCCACTGAAGTATTTTTATTTGCTGAAAATTGATCATCATTGTCTTAATGAATCTATAATTCTGGATATGACATTGAGAAGGACTTACATTGTGCATCTGTTGAAACTATCTATAGAAATTAATGAGATTTGATTAATGCATTCATGCATCTTTCTGTAAGATGAATATGTTTTTAGGGCCGAGCCTGATTTATAATAGAATTAAACCAGGCTACTTAGCGCTCACCCATATAATATTTCATCTTAATGCAGAGAC
>CM044435.1:18832153-18873605 GCA_024363595.1 Xenopus borealis | reverse complement strand
TGAATTATGGCTACATACTTTCCTTGGGTATATTTTACGTGTTATGGGTACATACTTTCCTTGTGCCCTTACAGAGATTGTACAGCTTTGTGTTAACTTTTAGTGATGTAGAGAGTGATATTCCGAGACAAATGACATGTGGTTTTAATTTTTTATTCAGTGTAGATTTGCATTATTTAGCATTTTATTCAGCAACTCTCCAGTTTCGCAGTTTCTCCAAATACCCAAGCAACCACGCACTGATTTGAATAAGCGACCAAAATATGAATATCAGAGGACCTGAACAAAAAAATAAGTAGTAAAAAGTAGCGATATCAATAAATATTTAGCCTTACATAGCATTTGATTTTTTTGATTGGGTCAATGACACCCATTTAAAAATAGGAAAGAGTCAAAAGAAAAGAGTGAAAAATTAAAAAGACTATAAAAAAACTAAGACCAAATGAAAAATGGTTTAGAATTGGAAATTCTATGCCTTACTAAATCTTAACCTGAACCACCCTTTAAAAGGACACCAGTATTCTCATTAATTGATGGGTTATCACGTTCTTCTTTTGCACCTAGTGTTTCTTCCTGCTGGATTTTGTGTCTCTTTATTTGACCTTAGACTGAAACTCTGCTGCCCACCCCTGAACTTGATATTCTTCACTTTTGTTTGACTGCTGGTACTGTGTTTTGGTTTCCCGGTCTCTCTCAGACAAATGCCCAACTAGTATGATGAACCTAGCATCTTGCAGTCTGCCTCCTGGATTTAAAACAGTGCACAAGTATGAAAAACATGTTTGATTTTACTGATTTCACGCATCATATCCTGCCCTGCACATAATAAAAGACCCCTTTGGTTTTGAGGGCAAAATTAAAACCACATTTTGGAGTAGTGTGATTTTAAAAAAGTCCCTACAGTCCCTTTTTTATTGCAGATGCATCAAATGGGTTATCTTGAATCATCTCATTGTAAAAACACCATGGAATGCAACTTACTGTATAAAAATGGCTGCAGAGATAATTATATGAGTTATCACTGCTGGATAAAACTAGATATATATGTAAGTTCAGAAAACTGTGATTGTGTGTATAGTCAAGTGGCTAACAAGCTGTGATGGATCTTTTGGCGAAAGGTTATATGAGCAAAATGATACTGCAAACAACAATTTAGACAGTACGTAAAGATAATCATGAGTCATAGTTTTAAACAAATATAATGATAGTTTATTTATCACTGCTTGAAGAATATAAAATATATCCCTTAATTGTTTAGATATGTCTTTGTTTTGCAAGGCTTCTTCGATCTCTTGAAAATATGCTCCTTCAAAGGTAAACTGAAATTTAGGAGGTGGCACATATTTAACTGCTTCCACTAAAGAATACTAAGTGAATTGTACATGAATTTAAATGCTTTTGGGACCAGTATCCTCAAACATGTTTTACAATCTTTTGGTCTAGAATGGTCCATAATGAATTACATAGCAATGAGTTGCAGACACTCCCTGCTCTGTGGTGTTTGAAAAATGTGTTCACACATATACCTGCCTAAGAGCTGGCAGAATACATAGCATTTTAGAACTCGCCTCGAAGGAAGGGGGTTCCCCAGTGACTCATGAGTCTCAAAGAATACTGGCAGTGCACCCCATACAGTGCTAAGGAAGTAATAGGTTTGGAGCAACAGAGAACAAAATGTAAAATTAGCCATTTATCTCTGGATGCCCATTTCTCAGAGCTGCTGTTGAGACTTGGAAGCAGGGCTGGGAGTCACTGCTGGATAATTGTGTTAATAAAAACAGCCAAAGCTGCAGCACTCTATCACTATGCTGTAGACGTTCGAACATTGCCATCTCTCATTGTGTTATGAAACTTGCTACATTAAAAAATAGTGATCATCTTATTAGCACAACCCATATCCCTATTATATTCTACCTACAAACACAGCAGGCCTTCTCTACTGTCTCACAAAAACACTCCTTTTTCATGCTTGCACTTCTGCTCATACAATGGAAGATTCTTTGATCACAGTAGGAAACTAAAGAAATGAATTTTACTCATTTGATTGGATGTTATTTGTTTTTGCACTAATTCCCAAAGGTTAGTGCTATCTGATTAAAACATAGATAAGCACAAAATGGCTCCTCTATATCTTTTCTTCAATTCCGCCTAGTACTTCATATCTTTATTTCATGCTTATGGTTTATTTTATTAAGTTCCTTTTTTCACAGCTATTTACTGGCTTTCTTCTTCCAGCAACTCAATTCCTCTTCCCACGGGAGAAATTGGATCCTACTCTGACACTATAGAGACTGACGGGAAATAAGCTTTCCATGCCAGCACACTTATTGCAAGAAGGATTTAGACTTCATTTGTTCGTATTATTGCTTAAACTTAATGAGTGAATATCCCTCTTGACTGAGTTGCAAAGGCACTTAAGACAACAAAGTGGAATTTAGCTGGAAGATGACATCTCTAAAGAGCAGACTCACCATAATGTGATAAAGTTGAAAATATATATGTAGATATTCACACTTTACTTTTAAGAAATCAGGTTTCTTTTAAGGGATGTGATATGAGCTTACCTTAAACACAAAATTTGCTTTCACAACCCCAATCAATCAACAATACTTCTCTGACTAGACTGTGGTTTATATTCCCAAAGTTTTTTTTTATAAAAGTCAATGATAACATTTACACCCCAGACCACTTTGTTAAACCCTACATATTTATAAAACTGCAAAATTATGTTATGCATAAAGGTAAATGCAAAAAAGGTATAAGCTTTAAAAAAAATCACATTAAACAATGTCACTGAGAGACACCAGCATTTTCTTTCCACCTCAATGTGTTCTATTGATTTATGCCAGGTCTGAATATTTTGTTTATTGACAGCCTAAGGCAGGGGTCCCCAACTTTTTTCACCAGTGAGCAACATTCAGATGTAAAAAGAGTTGGGGGGCAACATAAGCATGAACATTTTTCCTGGGTGGTTCCAAATATGGGTTGTATTTGGCTATTTGTAGCCCCTATGTGGACTGGCAGACTACAGGAAACTCTGTTTGGCAATGCATCTGTTTTTTATGCACCCAGAACTTGCCTTCAAACCTGGAATTAAAAAAATAAGCACCTGCTTTGAGGTCACTGGGAGCAACATCCAAGTGGTTGGGGAGCAACATGTTGCTCACGAGCTACTGGTTGGGGATCACTGCCCTAAGGACTGAATATGCAATTTTTTTTTACATTTAGGGCATTGTTCATACAATATCCATTTCTGTATGGAGTCCTGCAGCAGTGCAGTGCATAAAGAGGTGCGCCAGTACTGCACGGAGAGAGGCAGCAGCCTTACCTTCCCCCTTGCACTTCCACACTCAGGTGATATAATCACCCGGCACCACTTGAGCCACTGGACTGGGCGTGGGACAAAGGTGAGCACAACTTCACTTCCTGCCTTTTAGGCAATGAGCACCAGGTAGCGAAACATGGAGACAGCAGCAACCCAAAAGTGAGTTAAATGTGTTAAACAGGCACTGCGGAGATTAAAGAAGAGAAGTTCTGTTATTTAGTTATTGATAGAGCTTGATTGTAGCAGGAGAGAATGAATTTGAAGTGGATGAAGTCAGGATCAGTTTGTGACTTTCTCCACCATCATTTAGCTGATCTACGACATCTTCTGAGGTGCCAAGTTACATTAGTTTGCTAGGGTTGAAGTTTAGCTAGTCAACTGTGATGGGTGGTAGAAGGAGCAAGGGATTCGAGAGCTCTTGAAATTATTCAATTAATTCATTTCAAGCCCCCCTTTGAGGGCCCAATATGTGGTTAGGGCCCCCATTTAATACATTACAATATCACAAACATGTTTTGGCCATTCAGCCATTGTCCAAAGATTATCTAGGACATTATGTAAGTGTTGAAATACTCACTATCTAGGCACTCTATTTCAAATATGTCCCTAAGTGGGTTTATCCATTGAAGGCTCTGACCTACAGTTTGATAACCAGTGCTCTAAGACCAGTGCTCTGTTGATTGTGAATACCTATAATGGAAAATTTATTGTCACAATAATGCACACACACACACATTCAAATCCTTTCAGTTCCTGGAAATGAACCACTTTGCATTGCAGATATTGAGCAATATTCAATTAACTTAAGGGCATCATGAAAAGACATCTGGAAAGTGACACAAATAGTTAAAATTAATGTTGGTGAGTAGTGTACCACATGTGATACTGCCTGAGTGATTTTTCCTAGGGAGTGTTTTAAGGCCTACAATGTGTAGTGAATGCACCCAAAAAAAAAAATCTCCATAGGCTAGGACCAAGTTAACAAAGGGCAATGTAAGATGGGAATGCTTAGGGTTGCCACCTCACCCCTTTAAAACCGAACACATATGGAATACACAGCCTGCATGGCTAATTAGCAATTCATTTAGATGCATGATGCATGGCTGCACATAAATCAGTTCAGTCTGCAGCATGCATCTAAATGTATTGCTAATTAGCCATGCAGGCTGTGTATTCCATATGTGTTCAGTTTTAAAGGGGTGAGGTGGCAACCCTAGGAATGCTTCAAGTTCTTATAGGGCCCACAAACAGAGTTCCTAAAATGCCTGAATGCTCTAAATTAGCCTTATCTTTATGCACAAATGGGGCAATTATATGTCACAAGGGGATGTCATCACTGTAATTTCCCTTCTCTTAACCTTTATCTGTGCCACTGTTCTGCCTCCAATTCCTCTATGGATTTTAGGCTCTTATGTTTGGACAAAATTCCTCAAGATTTCTGCTAAACCATTTTGCTTAATTCTGCCCTAAAATGGTGCAATTTGCAAAACATGGCTTATAAAGATCTACTCATAGCTAAAATATTGCAGTTGCTAGATTTACAATGCCTTAAAATATGTCTATTTCTCTGTCAATGACACAGTGTACTAAAGCCTTGTTAAACATCCCATTGGCCTTAATTCTTTCTTTTGCTGCTTGCAGAAGTATCTTTTTAAATCTGTACAATCTGCTAAATATATATCTGTGTAATGCCACATTAATGTCACTGCAATCTAAAACATCCATTGAAGTGTTCTTAACCTTAAAACATGTTTCTTTAAATGGGCTTCAAAATTCAAGTCCTTATCTGAATTAAAAATTTGAAGAGGGAAGCTGTTCCCCAGTCACTCATTTTAGTGAGTGTGATTTCTTGTTTTCCAACGGCACATGAATACATTTATATGTTACTCTGTGGCTGTCTTCCAGATTCACTTTGGATGAAGTGCTCCAGCTAATTCTGAAGCATCAAGAGTCTTGATTATTATAGAGTGCACAGCATCTGAACATTACATCTCTGCAAAGCACAAACATAACAGGATGGAAAAATACACTGAGGGGTTTACTCTAAGTCACTCTACTTGTCCTTACATCCAACAACATTTTTATAACACTGTTAGGAATTGCAAAATTCATTATTCTCCAGGAAAATCAAGGTGGGATAGGTCTAAGACAATGAATTGTAAAGCTAAAGAGGTACAGTAAGTCAAGACAGTGAAGAATATTAGGTTGTATTGATATACACATTGCATGTGAGAATTAACTTTTTATTAGGTGGATGTCATTGATTTGATATGGAATTAGGCACTATACAATATGATGGCAAATAAGAACCGGAGCTGTTTTTTCAACCTAAATATTCTATTGTATGTACTGTATGCTTTCAAGAATTATTTTTTCTTTACAGGACTCAATGCTTTTATGTTAGTTGGACTATTTTATATATATATATATATATATATATATATATATATATATATATGCATGTAAGATCAATTAAAGAGTTTGATTCATGATACATGGAGTGCGGGTACTTCTGATCAAGTGTATATAGCAATGATAAAATGATAAAATCCTTTGAATCAAACAATTCAAATTATTTTAGCGCATGATCGAAGGATTGTTCTTTGATAAAATAAAACTTAGAAAGTCCTCACCGTGACACCGGGAAAAAACAGTTGGGCCACCAGCCCTCGTGGGCCCCTCGACTGGCCCAGCTATAACCACAGCCATGACTGCCATCCCTCATAGCCTCTAGAAGGAAAAAGTACCTTAGTGGCCCCCAGTCTGACGCTGCCCCTAACTCCCATCAGTATCCTGCCAGGAGTGAATTATGGACTTTTTCTAACTATTCAGGGGTCACCTCAAAGGGAAAACCACAGGCACCTTCTTGCTGGTGTTCCCAGAAGAAGCTTTGGTCACCTACTAGTTATGCAGTTTAAATGTTTGGGAGCTATAGCATTTTATTCCTGGTTAAACTTAGAAGACACTTACTTGTTGCTCCCTGAAATGTTTGCAACACAAATATAACCTCCATTCTGTAACGTTAGCAACACCTATTAGAAGTTTGCAGGGGACATGGCGTGGTGACCAGCACAAGTGTCATGGAATACCTAGGGATGCAGCCAGCTGAAAACAAACAGTAGTTCTGGAATTTTGAAGGTATAGCATTCAACATGTATAATATATTCATTGGCCTTTACTAAGCACAGTAAAGGAAAGTGAGGTTTTGACATTAGAAAGCTTTTAAACTCATATCATTTTAATTAAAAAAATGAATGCCTGCTGTTCAGGTTGCCTACCATACAGCTTCATTTGTTATTAGTGAGGAGTAAAGGATGAGCATAACTTCGGGGGTTTTAAAAACCATTTATACTCCCATCCAATTTCAAGCTGATCTCATGTCTAGAATTCAAATAGGAAGCTAACTTGTCAATTGCACCCACAAAGAGTAGGCTGCATATTCAATGGATAATCATCTTCTACTATGTACGCCGCTAGCCCTGCAGAATTAAGAAAAACTTTAATTAAATGTGGAATATTCTGGGAGCTGTAGACCTGCAACATTGGAGTAAGCCATTAGCAAAGACCAAAGTTAAGGGTAGTTCATGTCTCCTTTCACTGCATCATTGTGCTGAAATGTATTCCCATTTTCCTCAACAGGCCATACAACACAAGGGTTTCCATGAAATTCACTTATTGTTGCGAAACTCTGAATAACTCTCTATGCAACCCTCTCTATCTAATACAAATGTGCATCATGAGAGAAAGACTGAAAAGAGTTCCTTTAAGTGGAAAGATACATATATTTCTCGCTTAAAATTGACATATATTTGAATATAATAGGGATCATTTTACTTACCCTGGTGGTGCAAGTGGTAGAGTGCTAAGGGGTGCAAGAGCACTATCTTCCTGGGATAAGCTTCTCTCTACTTCTCATGGAGGACTCACCATCTCCTGCTTCGTAACTTGTGCATCTGCATGAAGTGCACACAGCCGCAGATCTCTGTAACCAACCTTGAGGGGATGTCACTTCCATATTGCACATATACACAAATGACATGAACCTAATGAATCACATTTGCCAGAAATACACTTACACCCTCATTGACAGAAATAAAATTGGTGCTGCGATGTGTGTTAATTTTACAAGAGATTTTCAGAGTTGCAAGGGCTATGTTCACTGCCAATACAGGTACTAGAAGTATTGAAGGTTGAAAAAAGTATTACCACTTTTTGTTAAATGAAATTCCCCAGAAATAGTAAATTATGAGAAAGATAAGATAGATAGATAGACCACTCTATTTTTCTGGGATCCATTATTATGCTGGAATTTTGGGAATAAAACTGCACAGGGTAAAAAAACATTGCAATCTGTTTTTGCCACTCTTCCTTGTAAATGAGTTGGCGATGTGAAGTGGTTTTCAAGTCCTCCTCTCTTTGCTCATTTGTATGTGAGTTCCATAACTTTGCAAAAGAAAATCTACAGTATAAGCATATTTACCATGATGGCTTGGACTATAGACAGGACAGGAATAATGAAGAAACCCTTCCAATAAATAACTGAAATATACATTGCAATTATATTACAATAAATACAGCTTCTAGTTCTACACTTTATTGCCTCAATTACGCCTCAATTACCAATTAAACCAGAATCCTGTAATATACAAAATCCATGGCAGTTCATGCCATTGCATATGGATATTGGGTTGCCTTTTTATGTTGTTTGCCAGTTCCCATATACTGTATGTGGATCTTACTTTCAGACTGCACTATTTCTTATTCTGTAAGTCTGTAAGTCTGTGTGCATAATGTTCATATTTAGTTGTTCTTATTCAGTTTTCCCTTAATTTCTGTCACTGTTTAATATCTTCTTAGACTGATAATCCTATCCAAATTTTTTTCCTCCACTGCTTACATCAAAATTTCAAAGTAAATCATGAATATTTCTTGACTGATAAAAGCATGAACCTTAATTTCATAGCTTTTGTAGCACATATTTGAAGCACAATATTTCTGCAATGCTGCTATAAATCTAATTTACCAGCCTCTGTGGGTGTCCCTTCTCCACAGCCATGATAAATGAAAACAGATGAGGAATCTTAATATGCTTTGCTCTCATATTTGAATACACAAATTAAATGCGCTCTTTCTATTTCCTCCTCCCTTTAATTTGAGTAAATCTGTATTATCATATTTTGCTCATATATTTGGCTGTCATAACATTATCATAACTAACCTATGTCATTCACTTCTCATAGTGGTAGATCTGCTTTATTTGCATTGTCTAGCTGCAAGCAGCAAAGTATTTCAAATATACCTGGAAAATCGCTGGAGATGTGGTTTAATGTGAAGCCATTATTGGTGTTCCATAATCATATTGTTTACTTGTTTAATTGTATACACACCTGTACTAGGCACAAGTTTGAGTATGGAGAGGGAGAGAACTTGAATACACCCCCCCCCACCCATCATGAATATAAAACATGGCTGAATATCACTGTATACTGTACATGAGGTCTGCGGCAGTTCTCCAAAACCTAGTGCAGAGATTTATGCCAATTTATCTACATGATGGATTGTGTTTTTGTTTTGCAACCTGTTTTCCATGTCCTAAATAACCCCTAGGACTAAAGCTGGAACACCACAAAACTATTCAAATTAAAATGTCTTTATTACACACTTTAAGGGATTCTGTAATGATTTTTACAATATTTTTTATTTCTAAATTACACTTTTTACACTACAAATAATTCACTCTGCAAAATAAAATTTTATTTCTGAACAAGCAAGTGCATATTTTGCAAGTTGCAATATTGATATGGAGGCAGCCATCTCAGGTTAGTTTGCCTGGTCATGTGCTTTCAGAAAGAGCCTGCACTTTAGGAAGGAACTGCTTTCTGGCAGGCTTTTATTTCTCCTAATCGATGTAACTGAATGTGACGCAGTGGGACCTGGGTTTTTCTACTGAGTGCTGTTCTTTGATCTACCTGACAGCTATTATCTTGTGTTAGGGAGCTGTTACCTGGTTACCTTCCCATTGTTCTGTTGTTAGGCTGTCGGGGGGGATGGGGGATATCACTCCAGTTTGCAGTACAGCAGTGACAACAAGAGTGAGTCAAGTTTATTAGAGCACCAGTCACATGTCTTGGGGCAGCTTGAAAGCTGACAAAATGTTTAGCCCCATGTCAGATTTCAAAAACAATCAGTTTGCTGTTTTAAAAAATGGAATTCAGTGCAGACATCTGCTGGAGCAGCATTATTAACTGTTGCATTTTGAAAAATGTATTTTTCCAACAACAGTATCCCTTTAACAAGCTTTATAAAGGGCCACATGTCTTGCAACACTGATGTAATGCCATTAGTGATGGACGAATCTACCCTGTTTTGCTTTGCCGAAAAATTCACGAATTTCCAGCGAATTGCCAATTTGCACGTCATTTTCGTCGCGTCATATTTGTCGTGTCGTTTTCGTCGTGTCGCGTAGTTTTTGACCCGCATCGCATCAAAGACGATGCGCAACTCGTTTTTTTTTTTTTTACGCTGGGCGAATTTTCGCTGGCATTTCGCAAATTTATTCGCTGGTGGCGAATCGCGGGAATTCGCCCCTGCCGCATAAATTTGCCCATCGCTAAATGCCATAAGACATTTTAAATGGAATTATTTTGTGGTGATATTTCAGATTTGCTCTTAGTATATCTGTGCACTGTACCAGTGGAAAGCTGCTAATTTTTTTGTAAGGGACCTGTTATCAAGAATGCTCGAGACCTGGGCTTTTCCAAATAAGGGGTCTTTCCATAATTTGGATCTCAATACCTTAAGTCTACTAAAATATCATATCAACATGAATTAAACCCAATAGGAGTGTTTTCAACCAATAAGGATTCATGATATCTTAGCTGAGGTATAAGCTACTGTTTTATTTATACAGAGAAAAGGGAAATAATTTTTATAAATCTGAATTATCTGACTAAAATGGGAGATGGCCTTCCTGTAATTTGGAGATTTCTGGATAAAGGGTTTCTGGACCCTATACCTGTTCTTGCTTCTAAATGTCCCCTATTGCATACTCAACCAACTTCCCTCTTGTTTTCATTAAAAGATGAGAATCCATGAAAATGTCTGTTTATTCTGGCAAGTCATCAAACATGCCAATTTTAGTGGTGGGCCAGAACAGGCTAATCCAATTGTTGCCACCCTAAACAACAACTGCAACTTAATAGGGGCCTATGGGGAGGACCCAACTAAAGAGGATCACATAGACAGGATGAATGATTACATTTGCCCACACCAGGCTTGATACTTGTTGGGAAGGACAACAGATTAGCCTCATAAACCGGCCAATAGGCTACCTACTTGGGCATCATGACTCAAGGGTTAAAGTGAGAATCTGGAGTATTTTCAAAATGAAAATTTCCCTCACCATTGCCAAATCATTAAAAGGAGAATACAAAGACAAATTGTCTTTGCAATGGCGTAAATTCACATTTCTTCTGTTTTATACTGGCACAAATTAAAAATTTCTCAAGATGAAAACTGGAAATCTAAATCCTACTGAGGCTCTAAGTAGATTATTTTCACCATCATATTTTAACGTATTTCTTCAATGGGATTGTTGCACTACATTCCTCAACATTTGCTGCAGTGCAAAGATACTGATGGAAAAGCCATTACCTATACATGCAGGGCACTCACTACATGGAAGTAGTTCCTAGGTACAATGTTATTTTGATGAAATAGATGGTGTTGCCTCTGTGTTTGGAAAATCTTTTGGTCACAGACAAATCGGAAACAGGTTGAAACATTAGCTTCCTGGGTGTGGGCATTATAGATGACATTTATCCTACTGTTCCATTATTGTGACATAGAGGTTTCTGTAAATTCTACTACTGACATCACAGGAGTTCGGGATATATATATTAAAAAAATAAATAAATAAAGTAGAATTTGAGTTTATTGGAAGTATAAACAACTTCTAATGTGTTTCATTCATGCCAAAAATGTTCACAAATTACCAACCAAGATTTTCAGTGTTTCAGTCCTTTTTGACTGATTTCAGATCTGAACGACTTCTTTCCATTGCAAGCACGCTCAGTGCTTGCAATAAAATTACGCAACCACAAAGCATTTTTTGCGACAGATTATTTAACAAAACTCCAGAGCAGGTGTTAACACTAACCTTTGCTTAGTGATATAATATTTTAGATTGCAAGAAGCGCTAAATATTCACAAAAATTTAATTTTAAACAACAATTGTGATTGTTAATTATATTCCCCCTTATGTGACAAAAAAGTTAGAACAATCCACCTACAATGAGTGCAATCACGCCCATGTATCTCTAAACCTCTTCTTTTTCTTTTATCTGTGTGATTTTGAATAAAGTCTCAAGAGACAACGGGAATATGACTGCCTCTGCAGCTGCCGTCCTGAAAATAATAGTAAGTTGCAGCTCATTATGAGCGTCAGCTGCTTGAAAAAGCAGATTGCCATAGCCATGAGTTTATTATGGTTTGAAAATATAAAAGGTTGGGTAGCAATCCACTCTAAGTACTTCATTACTGATGTACAACTAAAGAGGCTCTAATTATGAATTGCGCATTAAGATGTATATGCCACATTGTGCTATGAAAAGTGGTTATTTTATACTGTTACAGCAAAGCAAATCATTTAATGACAAGTTCTGTCCAAGAAAATTGCATTGCAAATATATAAATATATAAAGGGTTTTGTGTTCTGGTGTCCATAAACAAAGACATCTATAATATCCATAGATACATAGGAATTATTTAAACAATTGAATGAAAATTCAATGTATATATATATATATATATATATATATATAATATATATATATATATATATATATATATATGGGCTAAATTCATTGAAAGTAATTGTTAAAGAGACAGCATAAACACTATTATAGACACAAATGGATAAGTTAAAAAATAAAGGATGACCCTGGACTCGAGTGCTAGAGCATTAAAGGGCACAGAATCACACTATGTAGTTCTTATCCAAGAAGTGTTTGCATCTGGGGGCATGCTGTACTTTGTACCTCAATGATGCACAAGTTCAGATATACTGTAGCTCATGAATAATACAGTGCAGATGAATTCTGGCAGTGCTATAGTCATGGGGGGTGCAGGTTCTTGCTCAAAGTGTCTGCATTTTTTTCACACTTTGTACTAGCTTAAAAATATGTTTAGACAAATACAAGAGGTCCTCTGCACTCAACCCATTATCAATATATTTAAGACATTGAGACATTTTGTGCATACAGCTACTAAAAAATGCCTTACCCTTTAAGCAAAGTTTTGTCCATATATTGCAATATATTTAAGCTGGCCAACTACGTCAATGCCATTCCATATCTGGCAAAGTCCTATTCTCAAATTGCATCTGATTCATTAAGAATTCTATTGCTTCATTATACATTTTACAAAGGGACTAGGTTTTACCTGCAACTTAGTTGTTGCTTTCAAAGTAAAAACTTCGAAACTTGGTTGCCCTTTTATTAGATACCAGTGGAATCACCTGACTATAGTTGGGGAGGGGTGGGAGCTACTCACTACTCCTATATGAACTATAACAAACAAGGGAAAGTTGTGCTTACCACCAACTTTTTTTAAATATGTTTAATTGTTAAATATGTAAGTACTGATACAGCCCTTATATCCTGACTGATCTGATATCCTATCCCTGATAGACATCATTCAGTTGAGACACTATTACTGACATTACTGACATTGCTAGTATACAGTATGTCCTAAGAACTTATGGTTTAAGTTAGAAATGCTAAAAATATAATCATTTCATTTCAAAAACAACTATTAAAAGGGTGGTTAACCTTTAAGTTAGTTGTTAGTATGTTATAACATAGGTATTTCTAAGCAATTTAGCAATTGGCCTTCATTTTTTCTTTTTATAATTTTTGAATTATGTGCCTTCTTATTTTGACTCTTTCCAGCTTTTACCAACAAAAACAGTTGTTTGTAGGGCAATGAACAAACACATTTATATAGTATTCCATAATTCACTCACTTAGCATCTGAAGGCTGCAAACAATTGTACCCAAGAGAGATGGGGCCTGCCTGCTGTCCTTCCTAGGTGCAGCATTCCTCCATAATTCCCCCGGGCCCCAGGACTAACCCCTGTTACAGGCAATTTGTAGAAGTTTTGAAACAGAACAGGAATCAGCAGTGTTTAATCTGCAATCACCCTTTATTGGTGTATTCTCAAAACATGTTTCGGGAGCAAGTCCCTTTTTCAAGTGAAAACAACAAGACTAATTAACACACTTAAATACCCTCAAAACCACACTTCTTATCCTTAAATGCACCCAATGGTGCCCACGTTGACATGGGTTAATCCAACCCAACTGTTACATATACATGTGACCATGTCACCATTGACACAAAGTCCTTCAAATTGAAGAATAGTTGAAAAAAGTCCCAAACCAAAAGTCCATAAATACAGTCCATCCTGTTGAAATAAATACATTTAAAAACTTTAGAAATTGCACGTGGCCTATCAAAAGTTAAAACATATGAGCACTGCAAATGCAAAGCCTGCCCAAGGGTAGGATCACCTCACATGTAGTTCACTTTTACTTAAAATAGACTTACTGTCTCAATAAATAACTTTTACTACACTTACTTTTGAAGTATTCACTTTCTATTTCTGTGACCTGCATAAAACAAGAATACATTAGAAGCTGATTACAAAAAACATTTGTAGCCGATTCCTGTGCTGTTTCAAAACTTCTACAAATTGCCTATTTATCACGACGGATGGTGTGTATTGAAACAACAGGTTTATAAGTATTTGATTTATTTCACTCATCTTCTATGATTTAACCCCTGTTACACCCTACACTTAATACCACTATCACAGGCACCGCTGCCTAGGGGAGTCCCTCCCGCTGGGACATTAAACTAACATATCCCCCTTACCCCGGTACCCTCTTTGTAGGAAGGAGCTGTTCAAGGTAAAAGAGAATGCTCCCTTCAGATCTATCCTCTTTTAACTTTGTTGGCTAGTAACCCACAAAGTACAACACCCATAATCCCTAACCACCTCTCCTGGTTCCCTGGTTCCCAGCCCTATAATGTCCCTATCAGAAGCAAATACCATCAACAGGCAGAATTTTGTCAATAAAGAAGAGAGAAGTAGAAAACATATAGCAAGATAAACAATTTTATTTGCACAACACAGCGGGTCATTTTATATCAGCGATATTGGTTAATAGGTGTCTGTATAACTGCAATAAGGGTTACAAAATTGTACATTACACTCTGTAAATTCTAGCAAATGCCCATGGACTTAAAGCACCTGGGAAAATACTTTGTGGTGGCTTTAGAAAGCCCACTATTATGATATGCATCTAAGCCAACTTGTATGTTGTAATTCAGCCATTACATTTTGTCCGCAATGTAACAAAATACTATTTTCCACTAGAGAAATGTCATTTAAAACATCTACTTATCATAACCGGTAAGAGAAAAATGTCAAGCTCCCCTCTGCAGTCGCAAAGCAAATACATCTTTTCTAATTAAGAATAGTTCATTCCGTGTCCCAGCTTTCTGAAACATCATCTTACATATGAAGAGTTTTATGTCTTGGCTACAAATTGAAAAGTCACAGAAGGTGTATGTATAAAAACTCCCATACTGTTTATTCCTGAAACGGATGATGAAGGGAAATTCTACACATTCTGTTTTTTTATGGCTTTAGTTGGAGCAATCCATACCACACAAATGTGCTTGAATGGCTTTTGAAATGCTGTATAAATCAAAGCAAGTAAAATTTAGATGAAGGTAACGAAAGCAAAGAAGGGAACCATCAAAACAGTTAATAGATGCAGGGCCTCAGGAAGATTTGTTTTCAAAGAAATTGGCTTAAATGAACATATAACATGCAAATACACTCATAGTGTGTGCAAATAGACATAGAAATGTGCTCAAGATTGTTTCTGTTGGTAAATAATTCATTATATCCCATTTAGCACTCTTCTCACTGCTGGCTGTTTCATACTTCAATTTTCAAAAGGCGACTGATGTTTCTCAATAAAAAAAAACTGTGTTTGTGTTCTTCTGGCTAGGCAATGAAAAAGAGAAGTTAAAACCTGAAAAAAAACAAACTTACTCTGTTTCCATTTAAAGTAAAGGTTATACATAGGTATATATACATATATATATATATATATAGAGAGAGAGAGAGATTTAACTTTTTCCCAAAAACACAAAATAGGGGAAAGACAACAGACAGGAAATACAGAAAAATATATTATTTCTATTTTTTTGACACACAACAGATCCTTTGTCATGTCTTGTTTGATGTCTTGAAAAAGTAAAAGATATTCTTCACACTGTGAAACACGTGGTTTTCATATAGGGAAAATGACAGAATGTCTGCTTTATCTGTCATCTTAGACGCAAAGACTAGCAAGCCAAAATCTCTCCCATTGTGGTATCCAAGTATTACATAGTTATTCACTCATACTGTTCTTTTGTGTGCTTAAAGTAAAACTACTCGAACATTGGGATTTTAGTGTGGGTTGTCCAGTTTGTGTAAGTTCTATGCAGACTCGGGGAAATCACATAATAGATGCATTGTATTTTATGAATATTGTTATTTATATTGTAAGTGCCAACATTTTCTGATGCACTGTGTGATAGAATGGTGTATACAGCATACATACAGATTGCATAAATACATAACTGATGACTGATACAAGAGGTAAAAACCCTGATTAATAGGGCAGTACATTAAAAAATGTGACTATACACAAAATATGTTTCATACACAGGCTGGCTGGGATTTAGATTATGGTATGAAGATTGTCAGTACCTAAAAGGTTGGAGTCAGGATCAAGGAGGAATCTTAATGCAGAAGTCCAATTTGCAGTAAGGGTTAAGAGAGTTTAAATCCAGGCTAAAGTTTAGGGCAGACGGGCAGATTCGGGGAAGTTGGAAACTGTGAGCAACTTTGGAAATCGAAGCAATGTGAGTGCATTAGCGCAGGCGATTATTCATACAAGCAGACAGAAGGCAGGAAAAAGGCCATTTGGGGAGATTGTTGCGTAAGTGGGAGCAAGGGAGGAACCCATGACGGCACCACTTCTTTGGAGGTAAAAAGGTCCGTAAAAATAATTGGAATGTAACAAAAACTCAATAGATCTAAGTAAAAATTCACATTGTATATCAGGAAAAGCTTGTTCAATAGTTAACCAATACTCGACACCCAGATATACAATGTGACAATTTCTTAGGTTGCACAGCATTTTTTCCACTTGGGATGCATTTCAGGAAAGGGCAATGGATCTTAGGGACATATTTGTTGCCCGTGGATACGAGAAAGCGTTTTCCAAAAATAGATTTGATTTATTGAAACATACTAAAAAACAGTACAATAAGAATATGAATCGAGACAATACTCAAACATTATTGGGAAGCCAAAATCGAACTTCCAAGTTACGTTTTTCGATAACGAGTATATACCAGGAATGCACACTATATACAGAGGAGTATAAGAAAACATTGGGGTATCCTGTTACAGGATCCTATTTTGAAGGACACTTTAGACCAGTTACCCTCGTCTGTGTTCCGAAAGGGGAGATCTTTAGCATCATACTTATCCCCCAGTCCCCTCAGCTTGGCTGAGATACAAAGGAACATATAAATGTGGTCGCAATTGGTGCAAATCATGCACAGTACTTAATGTTTCCACAGTTTTTGGCAGTAGACATGCAGGAAAAAATATATACTGCCAAGCAGTACTCTAATTGTTGCTCTAGGTGGGTCATTTATTTGGCCACTTGCATGTGTGAGGCCCAGGTTCTTGGCACACCTATCGGCTGTAGAAAGGGGAGGTAAAAAAACAGCTAGAGCAAAGCATATTATAGAAACACACAAGGGAGTGCCTGGAGTGACCTTTCAGATAATTGATCATTTAAAACCCAACATCCGGGGGGATAAGGATGAGTTTTTGTCGAGATTGGAAGCTTATTGGATTTTTCAACTTAAAACAACAGGGATTCATGGAGGCCTTAATGTGACTGGGAACTAATGTTATTTTTGAGTTCCCTTGAGATTTGTAGATGTATATTTAACTAATTCCTGATTTTTCTCTCTAATGAATGGATAAAACTGGGGGTTTATAAATTGAATTGATATTAAACTTATTTATATCATCTTAAAATAATTTTGAAAATATTTATTACTGACACCAGTTTACTATTTTTGACTCCAGTTCATCTCTAGTTGTATTATATTTAACTAATTATATTTAACTAATTGTTAATTATATTCCATATATACAATTGAGTGATATTATCTTTATGATCTATGCTTCATGTATTACGTGCTATTTCCACTGGGAGTGTACCACGTAGCAGCACAGCTTCTTTACATCGTGGGTCAGTGAGTGCTCCCTATTCTATCTAAGTTTCAGGAACAAAGCTGGAGGTCAGAAATGGAGTCAAACCAAGATAAGTAATTTAGGAAAACTCAGGAGCTTTACAAAAAAGACATATATTTGAACATTGAACCCAGGTCTTTGGCATCCTTTTATTTTAAATGTTCACACCATAATGTGGCACAATGACATCATGATTTGGTGAAATTACATTAGAAATTATAAGAATTTACTGTTGTTCATTTAAAATTACTTGCTGGAAATGTAGAAAGTGCAGTACAACAGCTAACTTGGCAGCCATGAGTTCTTGTAAATGGGTGTGGTATATTTCTATGTTGGAGACCAGGAACATTTTAATGTTTTGGTGTTGTAAAAGTCTGCCCAAAGCTGACTAATTTATTGGTTAGAACTACAAGGAGTTCATCTAGCATGTTTGTTTCATTTCAGTTATTGACTCCAGTATCTATATTCTATGTATTTTCCCTAGTCTCACACTTGTAGTAGGAAGTTCAGGAGAAATTGGAAATCTCTGCACCAAAGTGGGGCTTTGTGGAAGACTGGGCTAGCTCCAGAGGATAGTAATACACATCATTTTAGAGTGATTTGTTTTGCTTCTAGAATCTTGCAACTATGTATTATGATTAATGTGCTACAACTGAACATCATAAATGGCTGTTGTTGATCTGATCTTCTACAGTTATCATGGACCATCTGGTATGGTCTAATATTAAAAGATAATCTAAGTAACGCAGACATGAAATGCCCATTTGTATATTTGATACACTACTGTTTTTATAATCCTTAAGAATGTATAGAGCACTTGAGAGGTCAATACCATGAAATACCATCTATAAAGTTATGTATTTCAAAAGGAGCATGCATATAACAGGTCCAACAGCTTGCCTGGGTGCAGGCAATATATGTTTTGCATTGCCCTTGCTGAATTTGGTCTTTTTCACAAGAAACAGGGAAATTGAACTTCTATTTAAGAGATATCTCCTGAAGTGACCCCATTTAATAAGATTTCCAGAAAATATCAGTAAAGGCAGAGACTGGCCTTTTTAACTATCCTGAATAATCAGCTATCTGATGTTTTGATTAAACAATGCACAGCCTTCCTTGATTTCTTTGTAGAGAAGATAACAATGGCAGAAATTGAAGTTGTGTATTGTGTCCTGGGGTCATTTAAACCAACCGTATTTACTAAGTGCAAAGTTTCTTAGCCTTATATCCAACCATAACTTCATAGATTAAATTTGAACCAAACATGTAGGAGGAAGTACCATTAGGATAGATTTGCAGGCTAGGTCAGTTATTGCAGCTGTGATGAGTAGTGATGGGTGAATTTATTCGCCTGCAGTGAATTCACAGCAAATGCCTGCGATTCGCAAAACACCAGCAAAATTTCACCTAGCGAAAATTCACCGGTGTCTCAGACACCAGCATCCTTTTTTCAATGCTGCTGGTGGACAGACGCCCACGTCGAAAGCGAGACGTGGTGGCGTTTTGCTAATTTCTTGCCATTTTGCGAATTTCTCTAGAAATGCCGCCGATTCGCCCATCACTAGTGAAGAGTCCTTCTTAGGCTGGTCACATGATGGTTAGGCCAATAAATGTAGTTGCTCTCTTTAGCCAATTAGGAAGCAATAAGAGTTTCAAGCAGGTCTGGACTGGGATTCAAAGAAGGCCCTGTCATTTCATATACACAGGCCCAAACAGCCCTTACATGCACAATCAGTAGGGACTGTGGTATCTTACAGCAGCCCCTCTGGCATCTGCCAGAATCCACAAATTCCAGTCCAGAGCTATATCATGGCACAAATTAATGATCAAGGCCTTGTTCCAGCTGGTATAATAGCATTGGTGGACCAATAGCATTTGCCACTTTGAAATGGAAAGTTGAAAGAAAATGAGCCATTATATTTGTTTTTAAGGCCAGTTTACCCATATTAGAAACCTGAGCTGGGTAAATGTTCACTTTAATTCTGCATATCAGGAAAACTAATATGCATATGTAAATTAAATCACCTGCCTTTATCAGGAAGATGTGAAACGACAATGCCAAAGCATTTGTCCAAAATATTCTACATCATCCTGCAAACTCAATCAGGAGTTTACTTCATTCTTTTGAGCCATTCACGTATTGTCATTGGCTGAACAGTTATGAGAGAGTTTATTCGTATCTGTTTTTCTATGCAAACTCACTGCGGGCAATTGCAGTGTATCCATTCACTTACCAGTCCAGATTCACAAAAAATAGGTTTAAAAGTGGAGCCTGGGAATCATTGCATATAGAGAGGCACATCCTCTAGTTCATGGTTACCACAAGAGCAGGGATCCCCAACCTTTTGAGGCCGTGAGCAGCATTCAGAAGAAAAAGGAGTTGGGGAGCAACGCTAGCATAAAAATTGTTCTTGGGGTGCCAAATAAGTGCTGTGATTGGCCATTTGGTAGCCCCTATGTGGATTGGCAACCTGTATTGAGGCTCTGTTTAGAAGTACACCTGGTTCTTATACAACCAAAACATTCCTCCTGCTCCTGCTTTGAGACCACTGGGAGCAACATCCAAGGGGTTGGAGAGCAACATGTTGCTCATGAGCTACTGGTTGGGGATCACTGCACTAGGGCAACCCAAATGGCCTCATTACTGAGAGTGTGACCAGGAGATACTCTTGGTTTAACTCAGGAGCACCTCTGTGGGACTGAAGTGTCTTCAGATTACACCTTCCATTTTTATAATATTTGGAAGGAAACTGAGGTGGAAGCACCATGGAGTCTGTAGCAGATAAAGAAACTGTATCATAAATGACCACTAAGGTAAATAATTGAACTTCCTTGTTCTGCTACTCCCCTTCCTGTGATGTCACACTGCTGCACACTTTCAAATTAGCACTGAGCTTAGCTTCTCAACAGCTGCTCAAACACTGAGCATGTGCATGCCACAGACACTCCTAACAAAATCCAAGATGGGAAACTCTCTGACAACAGAAGGCCTGAATCATTGTACTATAGCAACATACCTCCTAACGTTCGGAAAATAGAAAGAGTGACAAATATGATTTTGGCCATGCCCTAAATATCACATCTACTTTACAAAATTTGGCAGGCAGTGGAAAGTTTTAACACATTTCTGAGGGTTTTAGGGTCAGAAACCTGCTTATCTTAAATACTTAAAATTGTATCTTTGCTTATCATAAATTGTTACAAATGTATATAAATGCAGCTGCAACATATTCTAGCCTCTTATTTTGTTTGAACTTTTAGAAAATGTGTATCTTTTTCTGACTGTTCAGTGCAGGAGATCAAAGAGAAAGTTGGGACATTTCAGTAACTAACCCAGGAATGTGGGTTGAGATGTCAAAATCGGGACCAACCTGCAAAAAAAATCAGGCAGTTGGGAGGTATGTAGTGATGCTGAACCTTTGGTTCAGTAAGTTCTAGCCATAACCATTTTTATAATTTAGTTGTCCTTTAATACTTATCTAAAACTTTATTCTTTGAAACAATTTACTAGGTATTATGGTAGTGGATTATCAGTGGTTAAGGTGGGTTTTGAATATAAATAGGTGCTTCTCTATGAAGAAATGTCAAAATATATAAGTTGCCCCAGTCTTGCATACTGGTATGGTTTCAGCTAACAAGGGCAGGATTAGCCACTGTTTGCAATTGAAGACACCACTTAAGTTAAAGGACTACTCAGCAGAAGCCAAGTTATATATATATAATATTTATAGACCTGGGTGAGAACAAACAAACAGCTACTACAAAGTCTCTAATCACAGAATAGAAAGGGAAATAGAAATATTGCTTTCAATTGCAATTTCCTTTACAAGCAACTTTAAAACCATTGAAATTTTAAATTGGGAAGTTGCTTTGAATTGTATTTACATTTGTGGGGAATCAAATATCTTTTGTGGTCAAGATCTATATTAATCATTGTTACTCGGGTACAATTAATTTTAAAGTTGGTGAGACCCAGGAATGCTATATTGGGTGAATGATAATGTACATTACTGCATGGAAATGTATTTCACTTTAGTTGGTATATTTTTTTATAAATGTAGGTAGAGGTAAGACATATAAGCAGGGTTAAGCAGGGGTAGAATAGATTTAGAATTACTTGTAACTCTAGGTCTTTCTCTCTGAGCCTGTTCTATTTTAAACATCTTCAATAAAACCCTCTGGCCCTGGCCTATATTGTGACCTACCTGAGCTTTGAAATGAACATTGCTGTTTGAATCTGGATTAAAAAAGATAAAAGGCAGCTTTCTTATAGATAAACTACATCCTGAGCTTTAATGTCATATTTGTGTGACAAGGTAAGTGCTTACAGGATTAGCCATCTGACACCATGGGAAGCGTCACCTTGTTCCCTTGTCACATTATCAGTTTCCTTGACATCAGCTGGAGTATCACTCTTACCTCTGAATTAGCATGAACCATCCAGAATAATGATCAGTGAAAACAATGGTACTGTACAAGGGACCAGAATTTAAAATAGTTGTATGTCTGTGCTTTCAATATGTATCTAACCGATTTATTTGTTATAATTACATTTTGCAAGTATAAATTTTAGAAAGCAGATATCTCATATATTTATGCGGTGAGTGACAGAAGATTGTGAGCTCTATGTTAAAATGAGTTACAGGGATAGTATAAAATGCAGGGAAATATTGAAAATGGAAGTAAATGGAGAATTTTGCAAAGGTTCCCACCTGCTGTATTTTTATTTGACCTACAATAGAGGAATGCCTAACATGCAGGACAGAGGCCAAAATATATAGACATTTAATCTAGTTTCTGATATATAGGGGCACATTCACTAAAGGGCGATTTATGGATGTTTAGAGAAAAAATGCCCCAACGTCGCCTATTCACTAAATGACAAAGAGGACAACTTGCAAGCGAAAAACCTCAGTTCTAGAGAACTTTCAAATTCTTTTGTGAAAATTCTTCATCTGCTAATTCATAAGCCTTTATTTCTGTTATAATGGAGAGTTGTCCACATCAAATGAAAACAAATGGCTGTTTATGTAGGGGAAATAGGTCTGTCACCAGTGCTGCAAGGGAGAGGTTTCATAAATGGTATTTTGGCACAAATGATACAACAGTTGCATAAGTGATTACATTAAGCAAATGCCCAGTTTTAAGTGAAGATCACCTTTAAAGGACATGTAAAGCCTACATTTTCCTACCATTTATATAAGTCGGACACATTCAAATGGCATTATTTGTACTGCATACATCCCCTCCATTTGCCAACGTCATTTCGCTAAAACATATAGCAGGTTTCACCGGTGGCCATTTTCCCATCTAACTGTGCAATTATATCTGCAAACAGCACGTATACAATGTAAAGTTCATGCAATTGAAGAATGCAGGCTAACACAGGCAGAGTTTACTATGATGACAAGTTCTGCATGGAGTGAGCACTGTAATGGTTACTCTGAGCTCAGGAGAGATGGTTAGGATTTAAAAATAGGATCAGCCAGTTTCAGCAATTTTCTATGGGGACCAGCAATGCCATTTCCTCATTGGCTGTTAGACTGGCGGATGTGTTTATTAATCTGAGTTGAGAAGAACTGAGCATGCTCATAAGCCAACAGCCAAAGGAAATTATAGAGGGAGGGGACTGAGTGGGTTAGAGTATCAGAAGGAATACTAATTTAGTGGGTGCTGCAGCCTTACTATTAACCTTTGAACAACCAGAGTGGCAGGTATTTAGAGATTTCAAAGAGGCTCTTCGGTGATTACATTTTTGCGTGGGGAGTGTACAAGTCCTTTAAACAAGTATAATGGAATTATAATTATAGTATTGTCTTACATTAAATTCTTAGAATGTAACTTCTTCAGTCAGATTAAATAATGGATCTGCCCTAGGCAAAGCTTGGCCATGGTGGTTTATCCTACAAACCCTGGTCCTGCATGGGCTTCACCCATTTAAAGTACAGTTCTAAAAAGTTTTTTTAATTTTTAAAGAATAATGGGCACATCTGCATACTACCTGTTGTACTTTTTACAAGACACCTCCTTTTAGCAGCACAATACTTTTTTGGTTTATTATTTAACCAAGTTACAATAATAATTTCTCATCTCTGGTTTCATAGTTTAAATACTTGAAGTTACCTAATAAAGTAACCTTGTACTACATCTCATCTTGACTAGTATTTTTTACTTAAATCTTAGGTTATAAATGTCACCCCAAGGGTTTTGTGCAATCCATGTGAGGGCTATTTCAACAAGACTAAAACAGTTCTGTAATAGTTGCAGGGAACTGCCCCTACAATTTGAGAAAATAACAAATATTATAATACTTTTTTCTCTCTCTCTTTGAATCAAAATGATTGTATGTGATTGTCTTCACAAAAAATATTCCCTTGTGTTTTCTGCACTACTATTATTGGATCATTGGGCACATTATTATCATATTTATAAAGATAATGTAACACATCTGAATGTCTTGTGTGGTTCATTAACTCATGAACCTCATTAAGGCTCAGATGCCGCCACCCCCCCCCCCCAAAAAAAACCCCTACTGTCATCTGTGGAGCTAGGGTTTGGTTATTGCGGTTTAATATAGTTAAAGTTTAAGTTCCAGATATAGTTCTTCTGTGGAAAGGCTACATGCTTCACTCATAATCTTTTCATGTGCTCTAATATTTTCACTGAACATGAAGGTTTTCTACTATATATTTTTTGCACAGACACTTTCAGTCTATTTTAATGTGGCTGCTTATACAGAAATGTACAACAATATATATATATATTCAAAAAATTGAAAGCACTCACAGCGAATTACCTCAGCAGTCACATAAAAAGTATAGATTTCTTTATTTCATGCTTACATCTACGTGTTTCAACCCGCACAGGGTCGTCATCAGGATATATACATACATATATAGATTTATATATACAGTGTTGTTGTTGACGATGTTGGACCTTTGTCAAGATGCATTAACTTGTATATAAAATAGCAATAAAGGTTACACAATATAAAGTTTTAAAAAACCCTGCCTTGTTTGTGACATCACACCCCAATATGTTAATGTTATAAGCATTGAGGATATATTGGGCAATAATTGGGAGTCTGCCAGTAAGGAAAACCTTACATTAAGGTCCCAATATACAGTTAAAAATAATCTGCCATTTAGCAACAAAACAGCTAAAGGCACCAGGGCCGGGAATTGGCACCCTGGAAATTTAAATTTCAAAACCAATGTGATTGTGGCTTGGCCTAGGTGGCCTCTCCACAAATCCAGGCCTGAAAGGAACAATACTGATTAAGTCCCTTTGGAGATAGAGTATTGATTGTTTTTATCCAAAATGTTTTGCACTGTAAAAGGAGTCGGGATCTATCTCCACCCCTTTTAAGCATTGGTATATAATCAATCGCCATAAACTTAGGAAGGTAATCGATGTTCAACCTCAAGAAAATGTTTGGCCACCGACATGGTAGTCTTTGATCTCTTAAAGCACTATTAATAGCTGACCTATGGGCATCAATCCAAAGTCACAACATTAGGTCAGTTTTTCCCACGCATGAAAGTCCACATGGGCATGTAATAAGATATAATATGTGGGTAGTAGTACACGTAATATGGTGGCAAATTTATTTCAGTGTCCAGTGTGGGGGTGTACAAAACCCATTCCCTTCGTCATGGATCTACAAGACACATAACGGACACTTGAAACATCCAGCTTTAATAGAGGGTAACCAAGTGATGACCTACTGATTCTCCTTATTGCAGTATATAATTATTAAATCTTCTATGAGACAGGGCTTCCATCAGCTGGTATTCAGTGCATTTGTATACAAAACTTGCCTTGTGTTATTGCTAATTAATTAGACTTTTAACGAAAAGGTAGGTTTAGAAGTAGTGATAGGAGAATCTAGGTCGAAAGATTCACAAAATGGCGCGCCTCGTTTTCGATGCGGGCGTACACAGATTTTTCTAATTTTCACTCTGACTTCCCTAATTATTTTTTGTATTATCATATCATTTAGTCTTAGGCTGTCATAAGTGTCATTTGAATATTTCACTAACAGCCAGCTTCTTTAGTCACTAAGTTACCATATGCTCAATTTGTTAAGGATTTATATTACATCACTAGAAACCGGGCATAGGTATTGGGAGTAGAATGCATCCATTTTTTGGTTTGAAGAAGTGACAAGGTTTAGAATAGAATCTGCATGCACAGAACCTATTTGCTCTGGGTAAATTTTACAGATTCATTATAAATTAAATTATAGTTTAGAAAGCTATTTATTAAAGACCTTTTTTCATTCTTGCTATCTATAAATCTTATAATAATTTAGTATATGAAATATAGGCTAGTGTTGTATCCCACTGACACTGATAATAGTTAATTCTAGATGAATAATGTAAAGTTGCAGATGAGAGATACTTATAAATAATATTATACAAAGCCAAATGTAAAATAAATATGATTTTTTTTGAAGACGTAAGTAGATAATTAATTAAATCAGATCATTTAACCTTGATTGCCAGTTGGAATCCTTAATTACCATGAAACCTTAAGTTTTCATTATTTGTACCCTTGGGAATTAATTCCCTTGGTAGCAATACAATGTCAGTACAGTATATTCAAAGTCAATATTTTCATAATTATCTTTTTACAGGATAGCAAAGGTCTTCCGAAAAAGCACTTAAATTCATGTAATGATATCACCATGAGCTCCAACTATATTTTTTTTATTTGAGAAAGGGGTTTACATGAAAGCATTATTGATAGCTTCCTTCTTGATACAGGTTATTGATTTAAGTAGAAAGTTCTGGTGGAGATTAAATCCTTTCCTAGAAATTCTCTCTTGAATTCTGAAAGCTCAGAAATAGGAAATGTCAAATAATATTAAAGTTATTATTGTGAAGGGCAGCAGCAGTTGCCATTATGCAATCCACAAAGCCAAACTCTTCTTACCATGGTTGAAAACCTAGTGTACAGTATGCTCACATATATTCATTATGCATCTGTGAAGACTAACCCTGGTGGTCTAGCGGTGGCGCAGCGGGGACGCCCGCCGCACCATCCTTCTCCTTTGCCGGCTCCTTAGTGCGTGCGCGGCGCACTTCCGGGTTGCTTAAAGGCGCAGCGTGCTGACGTGATGACGTCAGCGCGCAATGGCGCCAAATTCAAATGCTTAAAAGGAGGATTCAGGTTGCAGCTTGTTGCCCGTGATAGGTTTTGTTCCTGGTGCCTTGTACTTGTGCTGTATAGCTTCTGACCTGTCTGATACCTGTGTTTGACCCTGCCTGGCTGTTTTTGACTACTCTGATCTCTGGAACCTGACCCTTGCCTGAAACCGACCTTGAATTGCTTAACCCTCCTGCTTGACTTCCTGGTTTGACCCCTGCCTGTTATTGACTCCGATTCTGCCTTCTCCCATCTATTGATTACCCAGATTTGACCCTTGCCTGCCTGACGAAACCTAGTTATCCGCCTGCCTCGACCCAGCCTGTCTGACTACGCCTTTGCCTTTTCCATTTGTACTGTGATCTTCGGCCTAACTGACTTTATATACAGTCGTGCCCCATTGCTGGCCAGAACTCCTGCCTTGCACCTCTCGTTTAAGTCCAGGTGGCATCTGAGTAGCTGAGGGCTCCTCCCGAAGCCAAAGGCGGCCACACCACTGGTGAAGCACGAGCCTAGATCAGGGTGCTTGGTACTTGTTTTGGTATTTGGGTGCCGACCGTGACAGCATCTTTCTACTGTCTAAAAAGATAAGTGAAAAGACAAAGTGGTTTATTTATAAAAGAGAGAAAAAGAGGTGGTCACAGTCTTGTATAGTGAAATTCTGCCACTCTACATTCATTTCTATGGAATTTTTAAAAGAGTATCTATCAATGGGTGAAAGTGAATGTTCACCCTTCGATAAATACGCCTTTCCAAATCCCATAGAAAATAATGGAGAGTGGTGGAATTTCACTCTAGAGGACTGTGGCCACCTCCAACTTCACTTTTGATAATCAGATGACTTGGCTGAGGGGTCAATGCACATGGAAGCATTTAGGAAGCTTGAGGGAAATTTATATATTATATTAATATTATATATTAATTTATAGTAATAAGATTTCCTGTAGATATACCCGGGAGACTGAATCAAATGCTTTCTCCAAGTCCAGGGAGAGAAGCAACAGTTGAGCATTACCTCTCCCTGCCCATGCAGAGGAGATTTACCTCCCTTTGTACATTAACATTAGTTTGGCAAGGGGGCATAAAGCCTGTTTGATCTTTATGTATAATAGTTGTTTAAAAACGAATTCGCCTGGTTGCAAAGCATTTTCACAAGAATTTTAAAATCAATATTGAGAAGGGATATTGGCCTATAATTTTCAGCCTTGGTAGAATCCTTTGCAGGCTTTGGAATTTCTGAAATATAGGCACTTAAAGTGTAAGGGCAAAAGTGATGAATTTTGCCAAAATCTGCAAACAAACAGCACAGAATAAATCCGCCCATCACTATTGAGGAGCTAATATTTTCATAAAATTTCTTTATAGCTTTTGTATTTCTTCAGCAGTTATTGACTTAGCCATCAAGTCTTTCTGGTTTGTTGTTAAGGATGCAAAGGTTAGTTGCTTCAAATAGGCTTTAGATATTGTATGTGTTTTTCAATATAACTTTTGGGAGAATGATTGGAATGTATCTACTATATCTTCTCAATGTGCTGATGGTCTGTCCGGCCTATAAATGAGCTTCTGTATAGGTACAAAACCAGTTTCAACTTGTTGTTTAAGAGGGTGTCAGCCTAATTACATTTTGATATTACATGGCAATATTTTACATATAGATATACACCATAATCATGTGATGGAGTGCACCTATTGACTAATTGCTTAGACATAAATAGAGCCATAATTTCACATTTAAAATACTGAAGCTCTGTAACTTGCTGCATACAGAACAGACAAAAATGGAATTTGTATTTATTATCATTTGCATTCATCATAAAAAAGGTACAGAAACCGATACCAGTGTTCTGGTGGATTCTACCCTGAAAGCACAATAATTTTAGCATTGAGAGAACACTATTGTCTGAAATAGTGGAGGTATGGACCTGGGTAAGGTCCGCATTATACACTATACCTATTGGAAAAGGACTTTATATTGACTGATTGCAAAACCTACAGTACTAATTAAGCACGTGTAATTTATATACACTACTGCCACTACAGGGCTATTGGAAGAGTTATATATGAACTTCTTATTAGCTTAACTTTACAGAGTCTTAGAATATAAAACCATAAATCCAAGCATGGTTTTACAAATTGGGCACCCCTAGACCGACACCTTCCCAGTGTCCCCTTTCCTGTACATGCCCTCATGTGGAAGTCCTATCTTGTTGGGTTCAGAGAACTGGGGATTGATATATAGGAGATTTAAAGAGGGATCAATGTCTCCAGTGTTTGGAACCCATTCAGATGTGGCTGGTGGCATGCTGCCCCTCAAATTCTGTTCCCCAGGTTTGGACCTTTGTAGTCTTCACACAATTCTGAGCCTGATGGAGAGGGTCTCTCCCATACCACTGTTTTGCTTCTATGGGTTAGGAAATTACATAATTTTAATGTTTTGCAGTGTCAATGTAAATACGTTTGCTATATATTTTTTGGGTTGAAGCTTTTAACCATGCAAGGAATTAGTCTCATGGTGTGATGTATAGATATCTTTACTTGTTAGAGACACCATGCAGGGGTAATTAATCATTGAGAATAGCATGTAGTGTCTGGAGTCTTGAGTTATGTAACCTCTTTACTATTAAGTTTAAAAAAGTTGCACCAGTGATCAAAGATTAATTCAATATAAATGTTTAGAAATATGAACTAATGTCAGAGAAGAGAAATACCTAGAGCCATTGTTGTCAGTGCAGTTTGAATAAGGAAAATGTGTCACTCCAGCAAAGCATCTAAGGCTGTGCAATAGAGCAGTAAGCCCCTCCAGGCAAAGTAATAAGGTGCAATTATAGTGTGGGTTGGACAGTTATGAATGAATCTAGAGAAACACCTCCCAGGCTTGGTAATGTGTCTGTCAAATGAAATTCATGCCTTCCTCCAACCAGCCTTTTTTCAGAAAAGAAATGGAATATGTACAGAGAATATAAGAAATACTAACACAATTTTACTGTCCAATATTTGCAAATTAAAAAGGGCAATCTCAGTAGAGACTTTTATTCTTTTCCAAGACTTTTCTCTTTTTTCTTGACAGGGGTCATCTTATATATTTTCTTCAACCAAACAATTAGTGTTGGCTCTGTAGCACTCGTCTTTAGGTAATGGTAAGCCTTGGGATATAACCTGGAACAGCAGGATGAAAATGTTCAGATTCTTCTAAGCACTGATGCCTGAGGATAATGCAAGGCTGCTAGGAAAGGCAATTCCTGCCAATTAATGCCAAGTCAAGATTTATTATTGCTATTAGCATCATTTATTTGTGAAGTACAAACATGGCCAGCAGCATAGTCCAGAACAGGGGCATAGCTATAGTCAACAATCATTGTCAGAGATACAAAATGATGTGACAACTGATGTGGGCTCCCAAAAACTTGTATTTGGGTACATTTTTCCATGTTTAATATAAGTCTAGTTTGATTTCAAGTAAAGATTTTCAACTGTATTTTTTTAATAATATTTGCATATGATGTGTTTCTTTTTTCTTTTTTTTTTTTTTAATCAGTATTTGTCGTTCTTGGAAAATGCATTGGCTTGTGAAAAGTGATTCCTGTGCCCCAGGTGAAAACACCTAAGGATATTGTAACATTCAGAAAAATAATGCCTCTTCATTGAATTACAGATGCAGTCACTTGGATTTGTGTGTTAAATGCGTCGTCACTTAACTCATCTATCCCATTTATCCCACTTAGCACAGAATATTTTGTCACAGCATCCCATCCAATTAAAGAGTTCACCATTGAAAACAATGGGGCTTTGGTATGCTAATGAAAGGTTAAATGCATTAAATGAGTTAAGATAACTTTGGATAACACAGTTTCTTCAATTAGCCCTGAGTCACGACGCATTTAACTTACAAATCCAAGTGACTGCATCTGTACTATCAAAAGCAAAAACATGGGCATACATATATGTGATTAATAACATCTGTAACCCCACAATAATTTTGACGTTCTATTATATGTTGTATTGCAGAAAATCTTGGTTATATTAACATACATTTTTTATACAGAACCTACAGCCCATCCATATGTGTGTATACGTGCATATATAGATATACACATAATTATATGTGTAAATTTCTATAATTTGGATCTTTCTATACCTTAAGTTAGCTAAAAATTATTTAAACATTAAATAAACCCAATAGGATTGTTTTGCCACCAAGTTACCAGCAAGTGCAAGCTACTGTTTTATTATTACAGATAAAAAAGGAAATAAGTCTTGAAAATTTAGAATTATTTGCTTAAAATTGACATGGAAAAGTGCCTTCCTAATGCAATGCTTTCTGAATAACAGGTTTCTAAAAAAGACAGCCATCTTGGATTATTTATGGCAGACCATATTGTCACTGACATTATAGCCTATGTTGTTTAATAATGACTGGAGGCCAGACAGCTTGATTTGCTTTACATAAAGGGAAATAATTAATTAATAAGATGAAGTAGCCATTTAAGTTTTTCTAAATAAATGTAGTAATAGAGCAAGGGAGATTGCAAACTATAATTCATCTCTACATAGGAGAGTTGAAACATGGCATTGACCCTAAAATGCTGTAGGGAAATGTTAAGGTCATCTTTAGGTAGAAAGAATTGTCAATGGCAGGAAAACATACAACAGGCACAGACACTGGAGAATCTCATTTTTCTGTTCTATCATATTGATGAACAGATCCTTTATTTATGGACCAAAAACTTACAGAATTAGTTAATGATTACACTTTAAGGTGGATTAGGGTGGTTTCCCACAAGAACCAATTAGAAGAGAATAATGGTACATTAGATATGATATTAGATATATGTGATTATAATATTTAATAATATTTTCACTTAGCAGCAGTTCATATAATTTTTGATAATATCCATTAAAATAATAAAATATACCTACCTACATCAAAGTATAATTGTTAGCAGATTAAGAACTAAGTAGACAAAATATTCAAATGACGCCATCTCTAGCACTTCTAGTCTGCCTTTCACTACCTATTCCCCTGAGGCTCTTCAGTTTTCTTTATTAAATAGGGTTACACTGGTGATTGGTGATGTTGATGGTCTTTATATAGATCTGTTAGCTCTCCTGAGAAACTGAGAGCTGGCTGTACAGGTGTGGGACCTGTTATCCAGAAAACCATTACGCAGAAAGCTCCAAATAATGGAAAGATCATCTCTGATAGACTTAATTTTATCCAAATAATCCAAATGTTTAAAAATAATTTCCTTTTTCCCTTTAATAATAAAAAATCAGTTTGTAATTGATCCCAACAAATATACTGTATAATTAATCTAGTCTATTGGGGTTATTTAATAGATTTAAGGTAGGAAGATCCAAATTACAGAAAGATCCTTTATCTGGAAACCCCCTGGTCCCAAGCATTCTGGATGACAGGTCCCATACCTGTATATGAGCAGATTTTGGCTTATAAATCCACCATTGTTGACCAAGTCAGCAGTATGGAATAAAACAATTTGTTCCTCTCTCAGTATTGGAACAGGGCTTGGCCAGATATCTATTAAGACTGAAGATCCTGTCAGAAGAGGAGTCCATAATGAAATCAGTAGTCTTCTGATGGGTCTGCATATGATGTTCCAAATGCTGATCTGAGGCCAAAAGATCAGATCAGCCTGATAAGGCCCACCACTTGAATGGCAAAATATCACTCATCTACTGTAGCAAGAAGTGATCTAATCATACTGTATATAGAGGCTTGTAATATGATTATTTCTTCTCCTGCCCAGATATAAATCAAGGCAACAATGATTTCTCTTTGAAGGAGAAAGTGATAGGTCGTTAGTAGTTGACAGTTTTGAGGAAAAGCTTATATACTTTATTTTACATTTAATTTCCCAAGAATTTCAGTTGCATGATCGCTCTCCTTTAAGTTTAGTTTCTAAATTGAACAAATAGTTATTATTGAAACCAATATGATTTGCTTATAAGAAACAGGTACGCATGGCAGCATTTAACAATGATCTTGCTGACAAAATGACATAAAAATCAATGATCGTCAGCTGGAATAAGGTCCAGAGAGAGTCCTCCTTCAGAGTGTTAAATAAACAAGATAAAGTTCCTGGTAATTATGTGTTCATATTACAAGGAACTGTGTCTATAATGGATCATCACAAATAAACGTTTGTGCACATAAATGCCTAGTTTCTGAATTATGTTCCCATGGCCATTTGAAAAGAAATAGTTATTCTTAAATCAAACATTTTTTGTTATTTTTACCTCTTTCCACACAAATAACAGTGCAAGAAATGTATAAAATTCACCAAGCCAAATGCCATGTACTGTATATTATTCATGACCACATTAAAGTCACCTAAGCCTTTTGAAATATATAGGAAATCTTACATTTCTTTGGCAATGGACAATGACATATCATTCTGTGGGGGATATAAATATACAGTGACTACACACGCTTTAGCAGTAAAATAAAAAGGGTTATATTGCATAGGCATAAACAGGAATGGAAGTAAAAATGGAAATATGCAGTAAACTATATCAAAGTTCAGCAATCAGCAATGAACTAAACAATTCTGAATGATATCAAATGCAGCTAATGCTAAATACAGTATGTCGGCCTTCTCATCAAACTGTTCTAAAAATCCTAATGGTTAGAAATTTTGTATCATTATTTTGATCATAATACAGGAATTGGATTTGTTATTTGAAAATTGTTTATCCAGAAAGCGCTAAATTACAGGAAGACAATCTCTGATAGACTCAATTTTAATCAAATAATTTAAATGATTTAAATTGAATTTCTTTTTCTCTGTAATAACAAAACATTACCATGTACTGTTAATCCAAATTACTGAAAGATCTGGAAACCCCCAGGTCCCAATAATTACAGATAACAGGTTTCATACCTGTAGCACAATCCCCTGAATTAGTACAGGTATGGGGTTCGCTATCCAGAAACCCATTATCCATAAAGCTCTGAATTACAGGAAGGCCATCTCCCATATATAAATTTTTCTCTGTAATAATAAATCAGTACATTTTACTTGTATTTTTCCAGATATAATTAATCCTTATTGGAAATAAAACCAGCCTATTGGGTTTATTTAATGTTTACACAATTTTCTAGTAAACTTACCGTATGAATATCCAAATTTTTTCTCCACATATTTCTTTGAACCAAATTCATAGGAGTTGATGGACTTTTTTAAAATTTTATTAGTTCAAACAAAATGCCAAATCACAGGGGAATTTGCAAAATGGCAAAATTGCTGAAAAATTCTGCCAAATGCATTTGCCTGGTTATTTGTTGCATTGGCATCACTTTTCCCCATGTGAAACACATTATGAAATTCTAGAGCAGAACAATTTCGCCACTCACAAAAATTCACTCATCCCAAGTAATTTCAAGGCAGCTAGCTTGAGTTTATTAATTGTACCGGCAACATTTTACTGTTGATATTTGGCCTTTAATAATAAACCTAATCTTTATAGAAAGAAATTGGACCTGGAGAAACCTAAGCAAGCAATCAGTTTGAAGTTTATAACTTTATTCAGCACTTCAGATTAAACAAAAGCAAAGGAACAGGGGTCAGCAAATGCAAATGCATGGTTCTGGCAAAATTAAATGGTCACACAATTTCTGGGTAACATGAAAAACAGACAAAACTCAGTAGTAAACATGAGTGATTGTAACGAATGGCACCCTAAATCCAGAACCAGTGCTAGGCTCCCTGGTCTTGGCTCTTGATTCTGCCTATAATAGCTGCCTTTCACCTTGGGAGGAGCCCTTGGCTGATTGGATGCCACCAGGTCTTACTTAAAGGGGCATGCTCGTCTCACCAAGGATTCTAGATGGGATACTAGATGGAAGAATGCCACTTGGAAGAATGCCACTTGGAAGAATGCCACTTGGAAGACAGCCTGGAACAGGAAGGCCAGGCCAGCACAAGCAGAATAGAGAATAGTCAGACAGGCCAGGATCAGGATTGGAGAGTGTAGCATAGTCAGTGGACAGGCAGGCAAAGATCAGATTGGACAGTACAGAATGTTCAGCAGGCAGGCAAGGGTCAAATCCAGGAAAGTCAATCAGGATTCACTAAGAATAACACCCAGGAACAAGCTGAGCTGAATCTAACAATGGGGAATGAGTTTAATACTGGGATCTCTTTAAATACTTTTGAATTTTGCACCAATGCGTGATGATGCCGCATGTGTCATAGAGAAACCAGCATGTGTAGAGCATCCCTGCCAGCCACTAGACCACCAGGGAGAGCCACTGGACTGTCAGGGTAAACTTTATTCGTTACAGTGATACAGTCATATGAAAAAGTTTATGAACCCCTCTTAATTCTTTAAAGTTTTGTCATTGGCTGAGTAGCAACTTCCTTTTAATATAAAACATGCCTTGTGGAAACAGTCATATTTTAGCAGTGACATAAAGTTTACTGGATAAATATGCAATATGCATCATATGCAACAAAATTAGACAGGTGCATACATTTGGCACCCCAACAAAGACATTACATCAATACTAGTGATGGACGAATTTATTCGCCAGGGGCGAATTTGCGGCGAATTCCCGCGATTCACCGCTGGCGAATAAATTCGCGAAACTACCAAAAAAATTAGCCAAAAACAATTTGCCGCGCAAAAACGAGTTGCGCGTCATTTTTGACGCGACGCGCGCCGAAAATGACGCGACGCACGCCGAAAATGACGCGACCCGACGTCAAAAACGACGCGCGACTCGTTTCGCGAATCGGCAAAAAATTCGCGAATTTTTCGGCGAAGCGAAACGCGGCCGTTTCGCCCATCACTAATCAATACTTAGTTGAGCCTCCTTTTGCAAAAGTAACAACCTCTAGACGCCTCCTATAGCCTTTGTTGAGTGTCTGGATTCTGGATGGCGGTGTTTTTGACCATTTGTCCATACAAAATATCTCCAGGTCAGTTAAAATTATGGCTGCTAAGTATGGACAGCAGGTTTCAAATAATTTCACAGATTTTTTTATATTACTCAAGTTGTGGGACTGTGACTCCCTTTGCGGAATATTGTGCTTCTCCCTCTGCATAAATACCTTTGTAGATTTTGAAGTTTAGGGTCATTGTCTTGTTGGAATATCCAACTCTTGCATAACTTAAACTCTGTGACTAATGCTTGAACATTACCCTGAAGAATTTGCTAATATTGGGTTGAATTCAGCCAACCCTCGACTTTAATAAGGGCCCCAGTCCCTGAACTAACCACACAGCCCCACAGCATGATGGAACGTCCACCAAATTTGACAGTAGGTAGCAGGTGTTTTTCTTGGAATGTGGTGTTCATCTTCTGCCATATATATCACTTTTTTATGACCAATTAACTTTTTGTTTCATCAGTCCAAAGCATTTTGTTCTAAATGACTGTGGTTTGTCTAAATGAGCTTTTGCATACAAGTGTGATGTGAGTGCAGAAAGGGCTTCTTTCTCATCACCCTGACATACAGATGTTATTTGTACATATTGTGCTGAATTGTAGAACAATATATAGATACACCATCTGCAGTAAGAGGTTCTTGCAGGTCTTTGTAGGTGATATTTGGGTTGTCTGTAACCATCCTCACAATCCTCTGCATATGCCACTCTTGTATTTTTATTGGCCTGCCAGACCTGGGAACTGTGCCTGTGGTCTTCCATTTCCTGATTACATTTCTTTCAGTTGAAACTGACAGTTGAGTTTTTTTGTAGCCTTCCCCTAAAACATGAGACAGAACAATCTTTGTTTTCAGAACTTTTAAGAGTTGATTTGAGGATCCCATGCTTTCATTCTTCAGAGGAGAGTCAAACAGAAGCAAAACTTGCAATTGGCCACCGTAAATATATTTTCTCATGATTGGACAACCTGCCTATGAAGTTCAAGGCTTAACAAGCTAATCCAACCCATTTGGTGTTGACAGTAATCAGTATTGAGCAGTTATATGCATTAAAATTAGCAAAATTACAGGGGTACCCAAATTTTTGCACAGCCAGTATTCATTTGATTTAATTTCATACTGAAAACTGCTTCACTAAAAATCTTTGTTCAGGAAACACTCCAGTACTCCGATTTTCATGGGAAATGAAAGACATACCACTGTTATCTTTTTTGTTGAATGTGGAGTAAATTATTATGCAGGCTGAGAGGGGTTCCCAAACTTTTTCATATCACTGTAATTATACAGTATCAAGGGTAACAAAACTAAAATTCATAGGGGCCATGTACAGAGAATTTCGATACTCCCAAGTCATGCATTTCTGACAAACTAGGGTTGGTCCAGAAGATACTCTTATGCAACCTATGTCCCAGCTATTTTAAATGCAGTGGTGCCACATGGAGGTTGCAGATGATTGGGTAATATAATAATAGGCAATTTACACCAATTTCTTACCTTCACTCATTGCCCCTAGCTTTGTAAACAATATTCACTAAAAGTTCACCACACTTGGTTGCAGCACATACACTAATTCATCAAGTTTCGTCTTGGCAACCAAAAGCTGACAAAGTTTTGCTAGCATAAATTCATCAGCGGAAGCATGTCATAGCAAACTTTCTCTAATGTTCATTTCTGCCTAGCCTAAGTTTGTTAGTACACTTACACTTAGGTCAATTTGAATATGGGGGTACATATAGATCATATATATGTGTTTATTAGTTATGCAAATGTGTCCAGTGGCCACTCATTAAAAATGTCCAAGGAAGCAAAATAAAGACAAAAGAGATCCTCTAATGCCCTAGACATGAGCCCACCCTAAAACAAATCTGACTCTTTGTCCCTCTGAGTTTTGTTTTTTATTTACACAACCACACGCCTAAATAATTTGCCCATTTCTGCCTCTACGAACAATTAATACCAAGCAACTGTAATACAAAAGTGACTCAATGCTCTCTTTTGTCTGTTCTCTGCCATTATAGTTCTTTTACTGAACACTAGCAGTTAGGCAGGTTAAAATAGTTAAAAGCTTGAACTTGATGGATGTGTGTCTTTTTTCAACTTAACTTACTATGTTACTATGTTATACTGTAACATGAAATAAGATTATATTTAACAATGCCATTCCCTCAATTTGTTTATTGTGAGAGGATTATTATATAATGGCAGATACTAAGTGAGTGACTTAGGGGTAGAGGAGGAGGATTGCCACTTTAGCTCCCGTATACAGTAATACAACTCTTATAATGACTATAAATGTTTTATGCAAAAACATTCAGAAAGAACAGTAATGTATGCAATCATCCTTTATGCCTGTTTAAGGAGAGATGAAAGTAGGGAAACCCATATTGTACTTACAAACAATGACAGATTTTAAATTTCACTATAAGTTGGATAGATTTACACATTATTATTGTTGTTATAATTATTATTATTAATATTTATTATAATAATAATAGATCAATATTAGTTGATTTGGAATGCAGAATAATTTGTGTCGAACCCCTTTTTTGAAATGTAAGGAAGATTAAATGTGGTGCCAGGTTATCTCAGCAATAGAAGGCCTGTTTTTGTATATCGGTGCAGGCATTTTTAGCCATGGATGACTAGTAAACATTAACAGTAAGCCATACTGCATACAGATGAAAGGACAGATGGAAAAAGGGAAAGGTAACAGGTGAATAATCACTGAAGAAAGAACATGAAAAAATATATCCTTTCTTTTTCTATAGATACAGATGAATCAAGTGTTATCTATGCATTTTGTGCCATAGCCAATTTACTAACTATTGGGATCTGGGAAATATAATATACTTTTGAAAGGCTTAACTTTCTGCTTATTCAAAAATTAATAAGTTACCAGACTTGGAAAACCTGTTCACTTTTTGTTCCTACTGAGTTACTTACAGGCAGGGCCTTATTTCATATAGGCATCTAAGAGTCTGTGCCTAGGGCACCAGCTTTTGGGGAGCTGCTATCGGGTGCATATCAGAAAAATCTTTTTAAAAATAACATTAAAAAATCCCCCCAAGCTGCAACAGGACACTTAACAATGTCTGTAGAATTAAGTCAAATCAACTGGACTTGAATTGTTTTTCTCAGAGATGTTTCACCAGGTGTCCAACTGGCTTTCTCAATTCACAATTCCAGTCCAGATGATTTGACTTATTTCTATGGATATACCATGACCTGGATGAATGAGACTCTTCACAAAGACACTCAAAGAAGTTTGGCGGCAGAGCTGAGGGAGTAAGGGGTACATGGTCCATTGTCTCTACCCCCGATATGATGAAAATGCAGAAGTGATGTCACATGGGGGTGCTGTAAAGGTACAGTGTCAAGGGCAGCATCAAATCTAAATACATCCCTGCTAACATGGATGGCGATGCTTTAATTAAGGTCATGATCTGATGTCTGATGTTACTAAAGGGTCAATAGACATTAACCAACATCTTAAAAAAAACTGGCAACAACAAAATTAATTACTAAGGGCTAAAATACATTTTAACATTGATAAAACAGCAAACAGTGCATTCCTTTTCTCTCTCTCCATAATTAGATAACCTTTTAACATTAAAATAGAAATGAAATTGACAACGGATATGAATCGTAGGTTTAGTCATTCCCGTAAAAATTGGTTGAATTCTGGGCAAGCCTTTAAACCCTGCCAATTTCGTTGATTTTCACCTTTTTCTGTTTAATCTCTTTTAGGAACTTCTCGTTTATGAAGGTTTTTCTATTATTATCAAAGCCAACATAATTTACAAGACAGGATCAGTGCCTAAGAGGTTTTTTGTTATTATTATTTTAATATTATTGCTCTGTGGTTACATGGCCAGTACCGTAAGCAAGTGATTTAAATGTTCAAGTAATGATGTCTAAGGAAGATGGATTTTCTTCTGGGAATCAGTGCAGCACAGAGTAATGACCAGGAAAAAGGCATTGGCAAATAAGGATAGATAAAGATGGTTAGGGCATGTAATGATTGGTTTAAACTACAATTTGCTTTTAAACTGTTTATTTATAACTGCTTTGGAGAACAGCCATCCAAACAAACAGGATAAGCAAATCATCCATTACTCCTGGCTCTTATTGTTATTGCTACAATGCATCCCTAGGAGTTTCCCCTGCTTCATCTGCCATTTTTCTCAAATGTGTTACAGAAAAATATATGAACATACATGTTGATAGTTATTGTAATATAAATATGACATCCATATGGCATCCATTTTTCATTGATGGGCAAGATTTGCAGAGCTTGAAAAAACTAAATGATTTTATGCAAATGCATATTTCAATTTTGGATTTAGAATGGTTAAGAAATCTGGGCATTTTTAATGAAAGGAGTTTATTTCCTGGTGGTGATGAAAAGAATACAGTAATGGCATTACAATTTTTAAGGCAGAAATAAACAAATACAAAACATATGTAACTCGTTAAATTTTTGTATTATTCTTTTGCAGATGTTCTGCATATTATACCTTTTTTATTATATAATTACTATATATTTTTATAATTGTACATCAGTTGCCTACTTGCAACTTAATGCCCTCTAGATGTAATTTCTCTTTAAAAGAAATTGAAATCAATTGCATTGTATTAAAATGTATGAACATGTGCTATTATAGTAAAAAAAATATGAATGTTTTGGATTCTTTTGAATTTTTCTCATAGACTTCAAAAGATTTTTCATGTGATAAATTATGAGATACGTTTTTGCATCTAAAACTGAATGTCATCCATGAAGGGGTTTTATAGTTTACTTTAATGGGAACAGTGCAGAAGTTTAGGTGTGTCCATTTGCACTTCAAAGGGGTCCCTATTAAAGTCAATAGTAGCTGCTGGAGGTCGAAAACTCAAAGAGAAGAGTTATTTGGGTCTGAAATTGTATTCAAGGGAGGTTTGCAGGTTCAGAATGGCAATCTATGAGTACTAGGCACTTGAAGTAACAGGGCTTAATTTCAATCCAAGTCAAGGTATGGAGAGTTGTAACATCAGTGTATGACTAAAAGTGAGCTTTCTCTAGAATTATTTTGAAATTAAAAGACATACACGAAAGCGGTTACAAAACTTAATTGTAGTGGAGTTAGTAGGTCTATACAAATGGAAAGTATTTTAATAGCAAATACAAATCTGCTTGAGAAATGTACAGATGAAGCCACCTGGATTTGTATGTTAAATGCGTCATGACTCGGGATTAATTGAAGAATCTAAAGTGATCTTAGCTTATTTAATGCATTTAACCTTTTCATTAGCATATCAAAGCACCCTTGTTCACAATGGTGAATGCTTCAATTAGATGGTATGCTGTGACACAATTTTCTGTGTTAAATGGCCTAAGTGGGATATCTGTGTTAAGTTATTCTGTGTCAAACACACAAACTAAAGTGGGTTATGTTATTGTCACTTGGCACATTTTTCAAGCATGAGACTATCTAGAGAAAGAAGAATGAAGCAAAAGGAAGGGGAAACCAGGATAAAAGGAGAATTACACAAAAAGTTAGAGGAAAAATGAAGAAATAAGAAGACTGAAACACAAAGGAAGTACAAACATGAAGAAAAAAACAAATGGAATGTATATAATGATGACCCTTTCAGTGATTCATTTAACCCCAAACTCCCCAATACAAAACA
>CM044435.1:18803467-18829902 GCA_024363595.1 Xenopus borealis | reverse complement strand
ACAGGGGGGTCCTGTTTCTGATATCATGCCTCTCCTTGCCTTTTATCCATGCTTGTATAATGTTTTGCTTGAACAGTCAGAAAAGAAGTATTTCTCCCTTGTATTCAACATTTCATGTCATCAACAAGCAAAAAAATGTGTGTTTCCTTAGTTACAAACATCCCCGGTATTAGAGATAGCTGAAATTAACTGCATAGTGGCATATGGTCTGCTCTACATTAAATAGAGTATTAGCCCTTAATCCCCAGGGCAGTAAAAGAGTGAAGTTTGTGATAAAGGCAATGTGAAAGCTCTTGCTGTGATGCTGTATCGTGCTATGTGCAGGCATGATATGTGTGTATTTAACTTGGAGAGGCCTCTGTATGCAAGTTGCTTTGCCTGTGGGGCACAGGAATGTGTGCTTGACAGCGTGGCTAAGACTACTGCAAGTGACAGAAGGAGGGGGTGGAATAGGAACTATAAAAACAATTATCCCTGTTCTAAATTTGGAGACATTCAGCATTGTCTGTGCTGTCATATCCACAAGCTGACAGTTTTGGATTGGTGCTTGACACTGATTGGCAGTAAAAGATGAGCTGTCTTTAACAGACCTCCATGTGAAATGCATTGAAGACAACAGTCAGGGAGCATTTTAAGCCGCTCTGTCCCTTCAAACTTTTTTTCCCCTACCCACAGCCTTTTAAACTACAGCCTTAAGCAAACTCATGCTAACATTGCTTTATCTTTTGACAGAGCTGTCCTACTTCAGCTCTTCTCTAAGCTAACAAATCCGCATTGGGCTTTAGTACTGCACAGCGTGGCTTCCACAGGGATGAAATTGACCACATTCTTCCATTTAAAATGAAAATAAAAAACTACTGCAAGATTTATATTTCAGATTTTCTTTCACCTTTAAAGAGTAATGAATTTTAATTATATGGAAAGACTTTCTCTTCCCTGCATACTTGCAGTTGTACACATACATAGGAGCTGCCATGCTACAAGCTGAAGGACTCCCGTTATCCAGAAAGCTGAGAATTACAGAAATGCATCTCCCGTACACTCTATTTTATCCAAATTTTAAAAAAAAAAGATTTCCATTTTTTCTGTAATAATAACATAGTACCTTATACTTGATCCAAACTAAGATAATGAATCCGTTTTACAAACAAACAAACCTATTGGGTTTAAGCTTTGAGATATGTTTCCTTAAGCCAATAGTAATGTCTTTGTATACAGAACATTTAGCATTCCTACTCATATGTGAGAGAAGCCATAGTACTTACCTTAGGTGCAGCATTCGGTTTAGAGTTATTAAAGGCACAGATAAATAAATTACATAATGAATGTGCTGTGCCATAAATAGAAATCAAACCTCCTGTGCCTCATAAATCTTATTTATGAGACACACAAAGTGAAGCAAATAGAATATTTTCTAGTAGGCTGATCACAACAAATTGCTGATGAAATAAAATCAGCCAGCACAGGTATTCCCATGAACACATTACTGTTCTACGGGAATATTTAAAGGTATTCACATTTAATTGGATTTTTAGGCCTTAGGAGGATCCAGTCCGATTGCTTGGCTTTCCATTTAAATGACTAAGTAAAGTCCAGATTCTTAAAGGAGTACTAACATTTAAAAAATTAGCAGGCTAGAAATGTTACTTAGAGGACACTTATTATTCCCCCAGGCAGAAGGACAATATCGTTAAAGAACAAGTAAACGTTTTTTTTTTCTATCTCTAAATTTGCTCTAAACAGCCCCTCAAATTAATGTACCTTAGTCCCTGCTGCAAGTCTGCTCTGGTTTCTGTGTTATCAGCAGCTTGTTTCACCTTCTTCCTGGTGCAGAGTGAAGCCCAGCCCCTTAGCTTTCTGAGCTGACCTTATATCTTGGACTAGTCCAGAAGATCATTTGCATACTATGACATAGTAGAGAGCAGTGTGTGTAGCAGCTTTTGCTTGGGGAAACTAGCTTACTAATGAAACACTGGCTCCCTCTTCCTCTCTATTGTGGAACAGCAGCAAATGGACAGCTCAGTAAACTAAGGGGCTGGGCTTCACTCTGCACCAGGAAGAAGGGGAAACGAGCTGCTGATAACACAGAAACCAGAGCAGACTTGCAGCAGGGACTAAGGTACATTAATCTGGGGGGCTGTTTAGAGCAAATTTACAGAAAGAAAAAGAAAAACATTTACTTTTCCTTTAAAGTGGTGCAGAAAGCAATTCTGCCCAGGGAAATGGTTGCACTTTGTTGTTCACCCTGGATAAAAAAAATCTCTGCACCTCTGCCATTAACATCTGAATAATGCACCAGTTAGGGGACAGGTAGAGGTAGGAGTTATCTTAATGTATTGCTCCCCCTGCCCACCATTGTTGAACAGAATGTTGCTAAACATAGACAAATCCCTGTTCAGTTTAGAAGATGGCAGAGACAAACAGCAATTTTGCAATTGTAAAATTCAGTGTACAAAAGTGCAAAAATGGGTGCATTGCTCATAGAAGATTGAAAATGACCCCTATTATGTTTTGGGATTCTTTATCAGCCCAAGCCCAGCCCTTTGATGTTTGCTCTGATGATGCCCCCAATAGATCTCCATCTTCTTGCCATGGATTGTGGTTAGTTACCCACGAATACAGACAGAAAAAAGGCCTGACGTGTCAGATGGAGAACTCCTATTATAGCACTGCTAAACTTCTCTGCTGGTACAGCATGTTCAGCCTACAGGAATAAACTTTCTAGTCATATTAGTTACATAGTTAAATTGGGTTGAAAAAAGACAAATTTTACCTCCTAAATGTCTTAAAACGCACAAAATTTGCACATGAACATTAATCCATAGCAACCAATAAGATATTTGCTTTTAAACAGTTGACCAGAAAATTAATTCTGGTCTGGTTTGCTGATTGGTTTCTTTGGGATACTGATTCTGGGCAAACTTTATCAAATGTTGCGTTTGTGAGTTTTTTTTCTATCTCAAATAAACGTGATTGTTTGCTTATTTATTAACGAAATCAGTATGTAAAAAACCTTCATTGAATGCAATCAGGGGAAAAACTTGAATACCCTGAATTTATTGACTTTTAGGCTAAAAAAATTTAAATACCTACAATTTATTGAGTTTTCGAATGCAAACCACCATAAAAAAATCTGAAAATCATAAAGGAATAAAAGACATCTTGAAATGGTTAATGGGACTTCTCAAAAATAGAGCACTCTACCGACTATAATACCTGATAGGTACAAGGTATGTCGATCCAAACCTGCCTAGGGTAAAAAATATGGATTCAAGCAATGTAATTACTGCAGCACACTGGAAATTAGTAGTGATTTGCTCAAAAGAAGTTATTTATTGGCTCAAATATAGACATATCAAACAGGCAACGTTTTGGATCCCACTGGGTCCTTTATGATTTATCCTTGATAAAGGGTCTGAAACGTTGCCTGTTTGAAATGTCTATAAGCTTGAATGGTGTAGCGCATCAAAAAATATTTGATGCCCATAGACTTTAATGGGTTTCACCAAATTTTCACCTGTGGCAAATGTTTGGCTTAGTGAAACAGGTCAAATTTCCCCATCCCAATAGGAGATGCAATCAAAATAATAGAATTACATTTGCCCAGGTCTAATTTCCCCAGGGAACCAACATTTGTTGCTGATTCCTGAAAACTTAGAAGGTGTCAATATGTATTTATGTAACCCCATGTTTCCCCAAAATTATGCTGAATTATAGCCATATTTTACCTGCACTTAGGCCTTTAACGTCATATTTACACTGCAAAAGATGAATTGTATTAGAAAAAAAAATCAATTTAAAATGAACAGTATTCGACTGTCGTTCAATATAGAAAATGCTGAAAAAACTAAATGTGCAGTGGTAAATGTATCTTTAAATTGAATTTAGTAAAAGTTGCTGAATGTGTTCATTCGTGGGGGGGGGGGTTGTTCTCAGTTTTGTCTGAATGTGTTATTATTTCTCTTCGGAGACATTACTTCCAGAATTATGAATCAAATTACAGACAGCAATTATCACTAATCTCATTCCACTAACTATGTCTTCACACCTTCATCCTACTGAGAAGGAAAAAAAACCCAGTAATAATGTTGCACAGCCACTTAATTGCTGAAACCGGAGACCTATTTTTTTCACCTCCTCTGATTAATAATATATTTATTACTTTACTTTAGAAATAAAGAGTGTTTACCATATCCTCCCAGGCTTTTTTTTTTCTGAGCCACTTTCATACTGCAAAGAGTACACAGTGTCATTTTGTTGGGGCAACTGCTAATGAAGTATTAAGCTGAATCCATTCCAGACCATCTCTACCTAATAAACGCTTTTGTACATTCAGTTATCAGTGTCCATTACCATAAATAATTAGAATTGCTAAATACAATGAATGGGACATTGGTGATTAAAAAGGGAAACAGTTTATTCATCTGATGTGCAAATAACTTTATTCGCCCCCCACCTCCAAAAATAACCTTTGTATTAAACATAGTTAATGGAAAGGAAGGCATTAGTAATCATTTATTAAAACAAGGCACAACGCTAGGTATAATAATGAGTGCAGAATTGCAGCCATTATTGCTTCATGTTAATTAGCATTTGCACACTAGTAGCTGATATGCCAGTTGGGCCTATGTTGGGTTGCTGTGGGTTGAATCACACTTCCATTTCAGATAGAATGGTGGGTTGAGAACAATAACATGACGATTTGCTCTTTTTGTAACTTTGCACAATTTTATGATGATGATACAACTGAATCTAATTTATTTTCTATCATTGATTGTGTATTTCTCAACTCCCTCCCAAAGGCATTCTGTGGAAAAACAATGATAATCAGCCGGCAGTCTAAGTGAAACACCCTACTGAGTCTGTTTATTAAACTGTGGATTGATGTGTAGTAAAGTTCTGCAATGCAGAGATAAAACTGTATAAAGAAAGATAAACTACACCTTTTGCTTCAACCACACCACACACTAAAAAGTTAAAAAACAAATAGAATTTTTTTTCCAAAAGCAGTGATAATTTATCAGGAACTTTATAAATATTTTTTATTTCTATACGGCCTTTATTCTTTTCATGGACTGATCATTGTTAATAAGATCACGCTTCCTGCCTGGGAAGCTCGCACTCTAAAGGTGGCAATATCTAGGTTTGACCCACATGGAAAGTCTCACAAGCCAAACAGATAGAAATTGTATGAACAATAAAGTAGTAGCCTTTGCTTTGTCCTGCTCATTTGGGCAAACACCTGAATGAACGAACAGCAGGTAGAAAAGTGGAGCCTGCGAGATGTGGCTCCTCGTCACAATTCTGGACACAAAGGTGCCCTGAGAAGGCTATACAGGTAAGGAACCCATTATATAGAATGTTTGGGACTTGGGGTTTTCAGGATAATGGATGTTTCTGTAATTTGTATCTCCATACCTTAAGTCTAATAGAAAATCATGGAAACATTAAATAAAACCAAAAAGTGTGCCCTGTTGCCCTGAGAAGTATATACAGTTCAGGCAATGAATCTGTTATACAGAATGCTTGGGACTTGGGGTTTTCAGGATAATGCATGTTTCTGCAATTTAACTCTCCATACCTTAAGGCTAAGGCCAGACGGGGAGATTCGGGGGCATTTTGTCGCCTGGCGACTTCTCGCCGCGACTTGTAGCCCCCGAACCTCCCCGAATAGCCAAGTCCTGGGGCACACCGGCGTTACTTGAAAACGCCGGCGCCTATTCAGACGGAGCGGCGCGATTTTTGAAATCGCTCCAAATTGACTCCAAAAATCACGCCGCTCCGTCTGAATAGGCGCCGGCGTTTTCAAGTAATGCCGGTGCGCCCCAGGACTTGGCTATTCGGGGAGGTTTGGTGGCTACAAGTCGCGGCGAGAAGTCGCCAGGCGACAAAATGCCCCCGAATCTCCCTGTCTGCCCTAGCCCTTAGACTAATAGAAAATCATGGAAGCATTAAATAAAGCCAATAGACTGTTTTTTCTTCCAATAAGGATTAATTACAGTATATCTTAGTTTGGATTAAGTACAAGCTACTGTTTTATTATTACAGAGAAAAAGGAAATCATTTAAAAAAATTTGGATAAAATGGAGTCTATGGGCGACCACCTTTCTGTAATTCCGAGCATTTTAGATAATGGGTTTCTCGATAATAGATCCCATACCTGTATCACCTGCGGTTGAGAAATGAAACTTTCAGACAATGTTAATATGTGAAATTTCTGTTTATAGCAGAGCACTTAAAAGCAAACTAACCTCAATTAAATTGTAAATGGATCAAGCAAGTAATAATGCGGAAAAGTAAAACTGAAACACTGCATGTCAAAGAAAATGTAACCTTAAGCAAGATACATTTATCCAACAGTAATTACTATAATATGAAATGTTAGAGAATTAGAAATATATATCTCTATATTATTTGCAATACTATCTGTAAACTTTTTAACATTATAAAGTGCGAGTTTCAAGTTTTACATCTGTGTGAATCTTAATATATGTGAGAAGGAAGGGTTAATGTGTGATTTGTTAATTGTGTGGTGTGAATTAAGATGAAAATTGTATTTAAAAGTTGTTGTGTGTGTAAAAAGTTATTCACTGTCATGGGTTAAAATATTCACGAGGTAGCAGCAGAGTACTAGGGATTAGCTAGTTGTAGTTCTAAAACCAGCCACTAGAAGGAAACAAAGTATGAAAGGGGAATTTCCACCCAGGGCGTGGTTCGTTGGATTGGCTAGATAAATAGAACTGTAAATGGGGCACTAGGTGCCTTTGCCAGTGAGGGCTAGTGAGTAAGGGTAGCTGGCAACCCACCAAGGAGTAAGAGGCTTAGTAGCTCAGCCACAGAGAGGGAAAAAGTGATAATTACGACAGTGTGGACAGCCCAGGTCAAGGTGAAAAAAGCCTACCCGAAAAGCCAGAGGACGCTGCTGTGGTGGTCAGCTGGCCGAAGGAGGGAGGAGACACAACGAAAAATTCCTACCGAGCGAGGTGGGGGGTCATAGGGCATACGGCGGACTGCCTGACAGTAGGTGGTGCAGTAAAGGCCTAAGGACTGGGTTCGCAAGTCTAACTTAAAGGGGTTGTTCACCTTTGAGTTAACTTTTAGTATAATGTAGAGAGTGATATTCTGAGACAATTTGCAATTGATTTTCATTTTTTATTGTTTGTGGTTTTATAGTTACTTTTTATTCAGCAGCTTTCTATTTTGCAGTCAGCAATTTGGTTTCTACGGTACAAATTACCCTAGCGACACTGCGTTGATTTGAGTAGGAGACTGGAATATGAATAGGAGATGGACTGAATAGAATGAGAAGTAATAAAAAGTGGCAATAACAATGCATTTGTAGCCTTACAGAGCATTTGTTTTTAGATGGTGTCAGTGACCCCCATTTGAAAGCTGCAAAGAAATATAAGAAAATTGCAAATCATTAAAAAACTATGAAAAAGAAATAATTAAGACCAATTGAAAAGTTTCTTAGAATTGGCCCTTCTACAATATACCAAAAGTTAACTTGAAGGTGAACCACCCCTTTAAGTGGGGCATGGTGAACACCTGTATCTGTGGAAGGCTGTGGAAGACGTTGGTTAATAATCTATTATCCGGAAAAGGTGCCTACATGTGTGTAGAAACCCACGCTCAGTTACAGCTAATAAATAATGTACATTAAGGGGCAGATTTATCAGGGGTAAAAGTAAAAATTCAAGTTATTTTTATGGCCAAAATTGTCAAATTCAACTAGGGAAGTATTCAAATTTGATTTGCTGAATTGCTGTTTTAGCCTATGGAAGACATAATGGGATCAATTTGGAGTTGTTTGCAGCCTTCCTGACATTGAGTTTTTAAAATTCTAATTTAATTTAGTTTGCGGGTTGATTTAAATAACTCCCAAGAACTCAAATCTGACCCTTGATAAATTTGCCCCTAAGTTTGCCCTTGCCAACCTAAAGGTGCAGTACACCTCTGTGTGGTTGAGGGGCCTGGAGGCAGAGGGATTGGTGGTTGGGGTGAAGGGAATGTGGGGGGGGGGTGGTGTGAACCCCTGGACCTCAGACACCCCAGTCAAATGGTTGTCAGTCGATGATGTCAACAAATTACATCATTATACTTAGCAGTTGACATAATTCATCAGAATAATCCGGATGAAAGCCATGGCAGCTATGTGGAAGTGCAGGAGTGTGTTTTGAAGTAAGTGCATTAGTATGTGCTCTTATTGCATCCATTTTAGAATGTACATGAATAATCAAGTAAAAATGTTGAGTCAAGTAACATGCAAAGAAACATCCATTTATAATGTGGTTGAATATGCCCATGTATATCATCAGGAGCCAAATGAGCCTCTGGGCCAATTTACGCAGACTTAATTAAATGAAGCCTGGTAAACCCATCCAATATGTTGGAATGTTGGGTTACCATGCAGTAATATTCAAATGTAATATTTTCTGTGCATGAAAACAAATCTACAAACCATAGCTTTTAGAATTTATAGCTGGTCAGTTTAAATTGCCTATTCAATGTAAGGATGATCATTATGAAGTATTTTAGTTTGAGTCCAGTTCCAAATGCACAGAACACTGTCATCATCTTTTAGTTACATTTTCTACAAAACATGTCAACATGATCAAATCAACAGTACCCTGTTATTTCTCCATGGAAGGAACAAAATATATATTGCAGTTGTTAATGTGATGCTTATTTACTAGCTGGCATTGCAAAGTGAATATCAGTTGACATGCCTATACAATCAATTCTATACATTTTAAAGACATTTCAAACCTATATTAAAATGGAGACATTGATATTTGCATAAGTATATGAGACGTTTAGATAAACGCCATTTCCCGTTAGCAGTAACTCAGAGGAGGTAAAAAAGGGCAAAGGAATATGAATTGCTTTGTACAAGAACTCATTAAGCACTGTGTGCATGTGTGTGTGTGCATGGACTGAATGTTCATTAAATATTTTCCCCCTGGAATAGCCTGCTGCTAGCTAAAAACCTCCTTCAACTCCACAAACCCCAGTGCAATAAAATAAAAAAGTTTGGACAGAAACAATAAAAAAACTGTTTATTTTTTTACCTTGTTAAAATTACCTTTCTGCCTCTGATTACAAACCATTCTGGGTTGATTCAGAAATGACCTTTCATCCTATCATTGTCTTGAATGCTTGTCAATCATTGTCAGTCTTCCTTAACTTCTTTCATCTCAGCAATGCCTTTTTTTAGTTTCTCTTGGAGATTATCAAACATGTCAACTGTTTTGTCTAAATGAATGAAAGGCGAAAAAAAGACATGGTCGATTCACATTAATTAAATCTGAATAAGGAAGGACAACATTAAATTTAATTAGAAGAGGGACCAGGAAAGAGTTTCTGTTTTTGCTTCTACTCATTTTTTTTTTTTTTTTGTTGAAACTGAAGTCAGCAACATTGGAATGTTAAAACACTGATCTGAAAAAAAGAAGTCTTCATTGTTACTTGTGTAATGTGATGCGCTGTCTCTGCCTTTTTGGCTTTGGTTGGGTTTGTTTAGCAGAGTAAAAACATTGTTGTTTTCAGCTAAGAAGGCTCCCAAGGGATATATGCAGTCAGAATGAAGGAATATGAAGAACTCTAAACACAAGCAAGGTTGTTAAAACTAGCACAGAAATCAAGAATATGAAATAATTAAAACTTTATTTCCATCTATCAACTTCCCCAAAATAATGTATCCTTATAAAAAAGATTGTATGTGAAGAGCATCAGAGATAAGTTGACTTGGAACTGCAGCTTGAGGATGATAACTCGCTCAATGAAACAGCAACATAAAGTGTGAATAAGGTTGGTCATGTGGGGAACTGGCAAAAGTGCTATTCAGAGACAAAGTTGGCACTTACGGCACGTCAGCAGGCAAAACTATGGAAAAACTATGAAGCTGAAGCAGGTGTTAACAACTTGGATCTGTATAAACCAGAAGAAGCAGCAAATCCAGGAGAAGATTGTTGTTGACTAATGGATAATCAAGCATAGTGAATGAATCAGTTTTCCAGTGTTTGAGCATTAGCTGCATTCCTATTTTGATGTATGTACAGAATGGGGTTTGTGAAGTGAATTATGCATGACACTGACCTGACTGAAATGTGCATACAACTGACATTTCTGAGAAGCCATATTATTATTATTATTATTATTATTATTAACATGTATTTTTATAGCGCCAACTTATTTCGTAGCCATATGACTCAGAGGACCTGTCATAAACTTCTTCAAACTTTGATCTTTGGAGGGTTTTTTGTCAATATGAGACTGAGGTTTCCAGAGAGAAGTCATGAGGTGGACAGGGCAATCTTTAAGTGTTGTAGATAGGGTTGCCACCTGGCCGGTATTTTACCGGCCTGTCCGGTATTTTCGATGGCTGATCCCAATGTTATTAATAGGAAAAAAAGATAAATATATTTTTTTTTAAGAAAAGGTGGCAACCCTAGTTGTAGAGTAATGGTGGAATCGAAGTCATTTGTCCCACAAATCACTCCATCCACTTCCATCATCAAAAAGGTTTTCCAATAATGATGTTTTGCAAATATAACAACTAATGTCAGCCTCTCTGATGGATGACATTAAAAAGTATGACATTTGATGTCTCAGAACTGTCCAGAAAATGGTAGGTCTACACGAAAGGTTGCAGCAAGCCACTTCCACTCCTATGGTATATTTATGTTAAGTATTCAAGTCACTCACCCCTTATTCTAGTCTGAGAGCCTAAAATACATAAAAGATAGTTTGAGATGTAGCAGCCAGGGTAGCATACATGATTGCAGATTATTAGAATGCCTTCCTCAATATTATAAGGTCTGCTAGGAGATTAGAATGAAAATAACTTTGTAAGAGCCTTCTTGCAGAGAATGATGTGCTGATTATGCTGTATTACATGTAAGCACTATGTAAATAAAGTGTAATAATAAGTAGTAAAAACAATAAGCAGTGCCAATCCATATGTGAGCCCCTGGATCTTCAATACCCAGCAAGTAAGAAATTAGGAAAAACTATCTGCTTTATTAGGAGTCTCAGCTAATTTGCTTAGAAGATGTTATGACACAGAGGTAATAAAAATAAAAAAGCAGAGACATTCTGTTATAGTACAAAAAAATAAATGAATATCTGCAGGTGTTAGAGTTGGGGATTAGGGAGGAGGACAGATGTAGTTCCTTGGCAGAGAGCTGTGAGGATATATTTGTTCACAAGAACAGAGATATTAGAAGAAGCTTGGATATTTATAGCTAATTAAAAAGTTACACTAAGGGGCAGACTTCTCAAGGCTCAAATTTTGAAGTGCAAAAACCTCAAATTCTAATTCAAAAAGAAGAATAGGTCCATATTCAATAAAATTTGAATTGTTTGAATCGAAGTAATAGAGCATTGGATTGAATTCAATGAAAAGTTTTTCCTCAAAAAAACACCAATTGATGCCTAATAGGTTCTAGGATGTCGCCCATAGGCTAAAACAATTTGCCAGGTTTTAGATGGCGAATTGTTGAATTTGAATTTTTAAAGAGACAGTACTTGATGAAATTCGAATTTTAAAATTTTATGCAAATTTTTATAGAATTTGGACTATTACTTAGTCGAAGTACACAAAAATAGCTTCAGTTTGACACTTGATAAATCTGCCTAAATTTTGAGAGAAACAAACAGGCAGTGCAAGAATTTACAAAGGCTTTTAGCTGTAGCAGTACATACTATTAAAGGGCAACTATTGTTTTTAATATGTTACTTTTTGTTTAGAGTTACTTTTTGAATTTTATATATATTTTATTCAGCCTGTAACATCAAAAAAGTAATATTTATCAATGATTCTTTATTGTGCTGCTAGGCAGAGCATGCAATGAGAATACTGATAATATCCTGATAATATCCTGATAATATCCTGATAATATTCTTAAAAACTGTAATTGCTACAATGGCTTCATTCCCTATCAAACATACGTACAGATGCAGCCACATGGATTTGTCTGTTAAATGCATTGTGAATCAGGGTTAATTGAAGAAACTGTGTTATCTAAAGTCATCTTAACTCATTTAATGCATTTAACCTTTTCATTAGCATACCAAAGCACCATTGTTTTCAATGGTGAACTCTTTAATTGAGTGGGATTCTGTGACACAATATTCTGTGATAAGTGAGTTAAATGGGATGTCTGAATTAAGTTATTCTGTGTCAAACGCACAATCCAAAGTGGCTTCATCTGTATCACTCCTTTTTAGATAAACTAAAAAACCCATTAAGTAGAATGCCTTTAGACCTATGGAACACAAGTCACTTTGTCTGCCATAGTCCGGAAGACAACAGCATATTTCAAATAGTTCTTGAGTGTTTATGCCAGCCAAGGCACTTTACCCTAAACAACATTACAAGCAAGTGTGTAAACTGTGTAAATAACACCCCATGTGACATCAGCCTTAGGCCTTTAAAAGTATGGATCAGACAATGGCTGAATTTTCAAAGTGAGAAAACTTAGAAATTCGACCATCAAAGTTTTTTTAAAGGACTTTATTGATCTAAAATGGACCAATTTTGACTGAATAGGTACATTTTAGATCAATTGCATCATTTGAATTTCAGGAAAGGTTCTAGGAGGTCCCCCATAGGCTAAAATGGCTAAGATGGCAATTTGGCATCTTTAAGGTGGCGAAGTGGTGAAGTCGAAGGATTTTTTCCTATTCAAATTTCAAATTTTGGCCTATTCGATCAGTCAAAGTAGCCCAAAACTACTTCAAAATTTGAATCTATTAAATTCTAATTTTATTCGAATATTCACTTCGACCCTTAGTAAATGTGCTCTTAAGTATTCATAGTTGTATTTACAGACAGCAATGCTACTGGTAAAGATAGTTTTAAGTATGTATATAATTAATATTTATCACAAAAAAGCCTAAAAACGAAGGTTAAAAAAATTCTGGAGATTGACTTCCCCACCTCATACCAGGCGAACTGCCAACATGAAGCTACATCCTCCTCAATCTTATGTAAGTTACATAATATCCTGTCTGACAGAAATGTAGAAACGCTGGTGACTTTTTTTTTTAAGCGGGATTGCCTGAAAAGTTATAACAAACTTTTTTGGGTTAACATTTTTCCCCAGACATTTTAAGGTCATTGAAACATTCATTTTACAGTGGGCTCATGTGTAGAGCATTAGATGGTCTCTTTTTGTCTTTATTAAGGTTCCTTGTACATTTGTAATAAAAAGTGGCTACTTCAAGCATTTGCACCAACATCTCTAATAAAGACGTCCATACGACTTTAATGTACCCTGTCTATTCAAACTGGCCTAAGTGTAAGATCCCTAGTGATTTTTTAACTAGGCATAAACATACTCTAGAGAATCTTCGCTATTAAATGTTCCCAGTGAAGAAGTATCGCTAGCAAAAAGTCTCCAGGGTTTGGCGACCAGTACGCAACCTTGCATTTTAGTGAATAAGTGTACCAGTAATGAATTTTCGCCTGGCGAAGTGGTGCGAATTGGTTACTGGTGACAGTTCGCTCTTAAGTGAATCTGCCCCTATAAAGGCAGATTACAGGGGGAAGGGGAAGTCTGTAACTCAAGCAGTGGGATGGACTTGAATGATATTTTATGGAGATATTTGATCTTATGCAAGTGAATGCAAAGCTTTTCTTCCTGGCCATGAACAACTATTAACATGTTTTGCTTTAATGCCATCAGGGTAAGTTCCACCCACTGTTATGGCCCCTTTGATCTCTAGATGTCATATGGTCTCCCTGATTAATTGATATATCAACTAACCACATCTAAGTGGAAACAGAAATAAGTTTTAAAAGTTTTTGAGTGACAATTTATCAACAACATCCATTTTCCTTGGCAAGTTGAACCTTTTAAGGAGAAAACTACTGTAAACACAGTGTTTCCACAAAAGCATATAAATTGTGAACTATCACACATTTCTTTGTAGAATAGAGAAATAAAAGGATTGTGCTTTTACAATGCTACGAGCAAATGTAAAATGTTATTTTCCCTACTTCCTAGTTACATTCTTGCCAGCACCTATGAATCAAGCCAACTCTATTAACACCCTCCAGTATGTGAGTGATTTACTATCTTCTCTTTCAGCATCCGCGTCAAATGTAAGAAATTTGTTTATTAAGTTTCAAACATCTGATACAAATCTTTTAGTCAGATAGGATTACATCAGCCCAGACATGGCAGTTTATTTGATGCACGGAAAAACAAGAGAGATGATAGCAAGACATGCCGGAATTGATCGGCTCATTAATATAAAAGCACTAAATAAAACTATTTTGCTTTCACTTAAAGGGCAACTATCTGGAAAGTCTAGGGGGGAGGTTTTAAGTAAATCTTGTTTATTTGTTAATGTGATACAATGTTTTGTTAAAGTGAACCCAACAAGGTCTCCCCCCCAAACATGTTTTACGTACCAGAGGTATTGTAGGCGCTGTGTTTCTTTTCTAAAACAGCATAGACCTTTGCAAGATACTGTACCTCTACAAACCATAATGTAAAAGGGAAAAGGGAAACAGTGGTAGATTAGGGAGAAAAGGGGATAGTGCAGTGTTTTGTGATGATTTTGGTGTACCATTTATTGAATTGGGAAGGTTGTTGTGTATAACAATTGGATCATTTATTGCCCTCTAACATAAACACAGGTAAGCCTGGTAGGTGCCATATCAAACCCTTTTAATTATATCAATTTAGTAAAGGTGTCCATTCATAATATGGGCTCTATTGGGCCACCCATAATTAGGGCCAAATCTGGCTTATCTTTATCAAATTATTTTATTATCCATTGGGGTCTATGGAGACTTTTTGGACAAGAACTTCATCCTAGTCAGACAGAATTTTCAAACCTTTCTAAATGATACCTGGCTGATATTTGCCCTGTATGGGTAATAACCTGTCAAATTAATAAATTGGCAGCTTAAATCTAACTGGGTATCAGAGCCGGGTTGCAGCGCCGGCTGAGCACGCACATCAGAGGTGGCCTCTTTTATCAGCAGACATCATGGATTAACCTTAAGGATCCAGCATTGGACTGGGGGTCCAGGCCCATTAGGTGGCCATGTCAAGGGGCTCCAACCCCCAGCCCATCACCCCAGGTGCAACCCTCCTCCAATGCCTCCATGAATAGATTTCTTTCTGCAAGATGCAATACGGTTGGGGCCAGAAGGGGTGGTCAGGGAGAGGCATAGAGAGCATGTCTGGGGCAGTGGAGCCCACAATGGTCCCAGGGGAGGTCTTTTCCCAGTGTCCTTACAGCCCAGTCCAATCCTGTAACCAAATAAAAATAGGTATGGGACTTATCCAGAATGCTTTGGACCTGGGGTTTTCCAGATAATGGATCTGGAACTGGAACTTTATAAGTTAAGTCTGCTAAAAGTCATTTAAATTAAATAAACCCAATTGTTTTCCTATCAATAAAATTGATTATATCTTAGCTGGGATCAAGTATAAGGTACTGTTTTACAGAGAAAAATGGAATTATATGTTTTACAATTTTTAGTTATTTTATTAAAATGAAGTCTATAGAAGACAAGCTTCCCATAGTTTCCTGATAAAGGATCCTATATATGTAGAAGTATGGGATTTCCAATAAGGATGAATAATGTCTTTGTTTGGATCATGTACAAGGTTCTGTTTTATTATTACAGAGAAAAAGGAAATCATTATAAAAAATGTGATTATTTGGATAAAATGGAGTCCATGGGAGATGTAAAACCAATTTGTAGAAGCGGTCTGTTACTGAGCTCACCCGAATGCGCGTTTGCTCCTGTGCTGCCGATACGTAATACCGGATGCTACACTCCGGTTCCTCGTAATACACATAAAGTTCCCGTATCCCCGGCGCTTTCAAGGACATTCAGCACGCTCATGTATCCAATAACAGACTCTGAGGAAGCGCCGTTAGTCATTTGTGCAAGGATACCCACTGTTTGACACTGTGTGTGCCTTCAATAAAGCCATGAAGTTATTGGATACATGAGCGTGCTGAATCTCCTTGAAAGCGCCGGGGATACGGGAACTTTATGTGTATTCCATGGGAGATGGCCTTTCCATAATTCGAAGCTTACTGGATAACTGGTTTCCCGATTATGGATCCTATACCTATAGTAGAAAGCAGACAACACATTGTTCATTGTGAAGATGCATTAGCTTTCCATAATTTGGATCTCCATACCTCAAGTCTACAAGAAAATTGTGTAAACATTAAACAAAGGCTGGTTTTGCTTCCAATAAGGATGAATCATATTTTGGTTTGGATCAAGTATAAGGTTCTGTTTTATTATTACAGAGAAAAAGAAAATTATTTTTAAACATTCTGATTATTTGGATAAATTGTCTTTGGGAGATGGCCTTTCCATAATTCGGAGATTTCTTGATAACAGGTTTCCAGATAGTGGATCCCTTACCAGTAGTAGAAAGCAGACCGTAAATAGCAGTTTACATAGTACACATCTTATAGGCAGGATAAGGGATACATTGTGCATTGTGAAGATGCATTAACCCTTCAGCACTTTTTTAAAAGTAAAATCACTATTGCCAATACTTTATGCACTTAAGGTTTTATACCATGTCAGTGTGGATTAAAATTGTCTGCAGGTACCCATCACCTTGTGTGGCAGTCAGGTTGTGGAGGTTATTGATGATTTTTTTAATCTTTTTATTCATTGTTCCTTTTTAACAAAGCACAGGCTTTTACGTAACTCCACATTCAAAATAATATGGGAGATTGTACAATATATAAGTGAAACTAGAGTTTAATAGTTCAGAAACCTATGGACATTCTCATCAACATGTATAAATTGTATTAGGAAAAAAATAGATTTGCTTTGTTTGTTTCTTTGCAGAAATATACCTACCTCATAGATATTTATCAGCTGACAGTCCCTGGAATAAGCCTCTGACTGCTGTCTGGATTTCCTGCAGAGATCCTGTCTGAAAAAATGTGTTAATATTGTCATGCTTGGCATAACAGAAGAAAGCACTCTGCAATGGAATGGAATGAGATATGGTGACTTGATGATGCAAAGAGAATCAACCAGAATATCAGTCAGTCTTTATCAGTCAGAAATTCAATTTGCTCTATGTTTACATTTATTTGTGATGTGCAGTATGTACCAGGTTACCCCCCCCATAATTAAAAATAAACTCAACCAAAGGCATAAAGCAATAAGTTGATATAGATAATATACAGTAGACAATATTTAAACATCTCTATGTCCCATCCCATGGTGTGGCATGCAAAAGTGACAATGTTTTAGCCCAGGAGTGTACATGTTTTACTAATGAAAGGTCTACTTTTAGTGGTGATGTCCCATTATGATCTACATCCATAATAGCATTGTTAGGATTCTGTTCAATGGAAATATTTCTGTCTGATTTCTGATAAAATGTATATCGTTATATATAAACATCTATTTCTTATGTAGCCATAACACAAAACATAACTGAATGAAAAGCATGAAATAGGAGCGTGATTTAGAAAAGCTGTTTATTGACCTTTGTCTTGAGATCTACTGATCAACAGCTAAAGGTCTACACTTAGAACCCCATCTACCTCTTGGACACCCTTTTTAGTCTCTCCACTGTTTCATTAGGTCAGTCCTCCAATACCTAATTCAGCAGTGCCCACCTATAAATAAACTGTCAATTCTGTCCAACTGCTGACATTCTGGGTACCTTGCAGCTAGTTCACGTGTGACACAAATCCCACAAATCCCACAAATTCAGACATAATTGGTGGAAAACTTAAGTAACTCTTGTCAAAGATGAAAATACTAGCTTTGAGGTGAACTGGTCCCTGACCTTGAGTCAATTTTCCCATTTTTAATTTCAGGAGGGTAAATACTGTAAGTACAAAATTCAATCTAGAGAAAAAGAGAAGCACTTAGCATGGATAGCATTTAATCTATTGATTTTAGATTTTTTTTTAATCTAAATTTAGATTTGATTTAGATTAGAAGAGTTTCTTCGAAGTTCAGAAAAAAGCAACTTTCATGGCTAGAAGCTGTTGCCAATATCATAGTTCCTCTCTTTGTGACTGAGCTTATAAGAAAGGAATGCACAAGGATTAAGAAAGGAATTCATAAAGATGAAGAAGACCCTGTGAGGATTTCTCACCCTGCTGGTCTAGTGGTGAGGCAGGGACGCCCGCCGCGCTGCTCCTCTTCTTAGTCTTGCCAGCTGCTTTAGTGTGCCCGTGGCAGGCACTTCTGGGTTTTGTGCACACATGCGTGCTTGAGCAATGATGCCAGCGAGAAATGCCATGAAATTTAAAATAGTCAAAGGGATTTTTCAGGTTTTTTCATTGCCTGTGATAGGTTTTGTACCTGGTGCTCTAACCTTGTATCCTACTTGATATTCTGATCCTGATTCCTGTGTTTGACCCTGCCTGGCTTTGATTACTTTAGTATCTCTATCCTGACCCGCGCCTGTTATTTGACTACCGATTCGGCCTCATCCGCATCTGATTGATTACCCGGTTTTGACCCTTGCCTGCCTGATGTTCCTAGCTATCTGCCTGCCTCGACCCAGCCAGTCTGACCACGAATCTGCCTACTCCTGCCTGTACTGTGACCTTTGGCCTTACTGACTTTAACAACAGTTGTGCCCCTCTGCCTATTCAGAACCTCTCCCTTGCACTCCTCGTTTAAATCCAGGTGGCATCTGAGTAGCTGAGGGCTCCTCCTGAAGCCAAAGGTGGCTACACTACTGGTGAAGCACAAGCCTAGACCAGAGTGCTTAGTATTGGTTCTGTTGTTGGGTGACGACCGTGACAGACCCTTAATGCTTTGTCTTTGAGGAAGTATGACTCCAACAGCAATATTGGATGCAACAACGTCAACAATGAAGGATGTTTAGTGGTTAGGATAAACCAGAATATGGGCCTTAAGTTTAATGAATGCCATTTGGACATGTCCAGTCCATCTAAATGTACTTTTTTGTATTTTTATGAGTTTAAAAATTGCGAGTTTAATTGTAGAACCCACAGATAGAAACTCAACTAAAAATTTTAATTATTAAAAAAGGCTACTTGGTGGAATCTGGTCACTTCAAAATTGTTTACATTTTGTCTTTAGCCATAGAAATGTCTTGAGAAAAAAGAATTGTATAGACATGGGTTGTAGCAGGAACAGAGTAACTGATTATTGTGGCTCTGCTTTTATTATAATTAATATCAGAAAATAATAAGGTTCCCTTGACACAATCAATTATTATTTTTTCATAACAAAGTTTTATTTGGTCTTAACAATTATATTTCCAGACATTGTGACTTTTCTCAAAGAACATATATATATATATATATATATATATATATATATATAGAGAGAGAGAGAGAGAGAGAGATAAAATCATAATTGCAATTTTACAAAATGGTCTTGTGTTGAAATTGCAAAAACTTATACAAGCAATAATAACACGAATAGTATCACAAAATAAAGGGAAGGGTATTCAAAGAAATAACAGGGACCTATGCTGGTATTGACTACCCAGTCTGGGCAGACTGTTCTGAGAAAGAAAATGGTCCCATTTTGACCATATTCTCTCATGTTGAGGTACAGACTCTACATTTTTTGTTGTCATTGTCTCCATTAGTTTCATGTCCTGGATGGGAGTGATAGTCTCACGTACTGTTGGGGGGACTGGGTGCTTTCCAATTTTAGGTAATTGACAATCAAGCTCCTGTGTACATATAGGGGAAATTCACTAAAGCGTGAAGCGTGACGTCAATTCGTAACTTCGCAAATTTACTAACACCGAATTTTCGCTAGTGAAGTAGATAGACTAGTGCAACTTCGCACCCTTACTCCAGGCAAAGTTGCACACTGATGAAGGATCATAATTACGCAAATTCACTAAGATGACCATTTTCCTGAACGTTACCACTTACACTAGACTCAATACAATAGATAGGAGTTTGAAAAGAAAATTGGAAAGTCCTAAAAAAACTCTGGTGTGTTTTACCATTTTAGGGTGATAGTCTGAAAAAGATCGAATTTTTTTTGGGGGGTGTTACCCTCCTTCCCCCCTACATTTCCTAACATATGGCAACTCAAATATACAGGGGGCATATGTAGGGCAATAGGACAACTTTATTTTTTTTATTAAAGGTTTCCTGGGCTTGTGTAATGTAATGTAGTGGCTGTAACATATACTTCTATTAGACTTTGAAATTCGAACCGTATGCAAATTAGGCATCGCTAGCACAAATGCCCTTTGTCTGGCGAAGTAACACTAGCGCAACTGCGCAATCCTTCACCGACCTTATCAAAACTTCGCACTTTAGTGAATTTGCGTTGCGCTGACAATAATTCGCCTGGCGAAAAGCGGGGAACGTTAGCAAAGGCAAAGCTAGCGAATTTTCTCTGCTTAGTAAATTTCCCCCTAAGAGTTTATGTTCAGGGGGAGGAATGTCTGCATAGGGTAGGCCTAGAAGAGCATTAGAGGTCTGAATAGGCATTTGCCAAAAAAAGATCTTCGTGATCATTGCCCTGATGCCTCTCCAAAACTCAGATAGCTTTGGACAGTACCACAGAATTTGTGAGAGGGAGCCCTTGTGCCCATATGCCCTCCAGCACATTTCCAAGGTGTTTGGGTATATTTTGCTGGGGCATAATATCAAGAACAAATTGTCTTATAAACGCTTTCTTTCTGTCTCACACAGGTAACGCTCCTCCAAGCATTATCCCAGATATCTTCCAATTGTTCTTAAGTGAGAACAATCAAGAGCTCCCTCTCCCATTGTACCGTATATATTTATGCTTTGGGAATGGTTTCTCTATTTCTGTATTCAGGATAGAATAAATGGTACTGTAGATATTGATGCTCTCTAGGGCAGTCCACCAAGGCACTTATTTTCAAAAGGGGTTAGGAAGCCAGATTTACCTTGGATAGTTAAAGTACCAGTTCTGGGGAATTTGATGGCTCTCGGAGTTCTGCACATTTGTGTATTTTGTTCTCTAATGGGTTCATATATATTCGGAACAGGTTTTTCGAACCACAACATCCTTGGAAAGAAGGGGAACGACCAAGAACTGTGAATTGGCAAGGATTGACTGCATTATGCAAGGGAAGGGGGCTGCCAAGGGAGTTCCCAATATTAAGGATGAATTTAGTCACCTGTAGAATGTTAGGTGGAAGCTTAACAGGTTTGGTAGTTTGCCAAAGGACAGTATTTGGGTGTATTGTGGCTAGGTACAGTGATTAAATAAGTGCTAGTGATGGGCGAATCTCACCCGTTTCACTTTGCGGAAAAATTAGCGAATTTCCATCAAAATTCGCGAATTGGCGTCATTTCCGTTGCGTCATTTTCGGCGCACGACGCGTCATTTTCAGCGTGCGTCGCATCAAAAACAACGCACGACTCGTTTATTTTTGCCGAATTTTTGCAGGCGAATTTTTGCTGGCGTTTCACGAATTTATTCGCCACCGGCGAATCGCAGGAATTCGCCCCGAATTCACCCCTGGCGAATAAATTAGCCCATCACTAAGGAGTGCCCATCCAGTTGATGAGGCATAAGTGGTCCAGCCCAATGCCTGGATATTTGGTACAGCTAACCCACCTTGAGTTGTACCCATTGTCAGTACGTTTGGGCGCTCTGTGTCTAGATTTTGCCCAAATGAATTTAAACATTTTTTGGATGCTTTGCATAGTTAAACTTGGTACCATTACAGGCAGGGTATGATATCTATCCCCACGCACTGGTTACACAGTTAAATGGTTAAGAAAACTGGGGGAATGTGGGGAGAGCAACTACATTTAGGAAGTGCTGAATCGAAAGTGAAAGTAATTGCCTGCCCAGCGTCTATTCCTAAGGCAAAAAGGTGGTGCAGGCAATATTTGATTGACAGGTGACATTTTTAAATGCACATGAATGAACATTTAAAAAAAAAAGAATTTGGATTTCATGTTTAATTTGAAAAGTACTTTTATTATACAGCTTTTTATGTCTGGATAACAGGTCCGCTTTAACACATGCCGCCTGATACTTTTCCAGATATTGGCCAACTCATGGAACTTATTGCAGACGTTGGTCCCTCTATATAAATTCAGAAGAAAGAACATTCCCCACTGCACCAGAATTGATTAATAACTGAAAATTGATTAGAAACTGATCTTGTGGCAATAAAACAACCACTGTTAAATATATTTAATGACTAGTGAATTTTGGGGACTGACTCAAAGAAGAAAAAGCTAGTTTATTTTTTAAATCCTGGTTTCTGTGGATTTTCATACAGCTGCAAAATTACTCTCTCCACAACAAAACAGGGAACAAAGATTGGGGAAGTTGTTTGGCATTTCCCTGACCCCTCCCTCTGTTTAATAAGATCATTTAAACTCTCCTGGGAATCTACTCTCTGGGCCAATTCAACTTTAATTAGCCAAGCCCTCCCTAAAAATGCCTCCAGTCCCCTACCTTCTAAATAAGGCAACATATTGTGTCAGTGCCATTTTACCTTCTATATGGTTTCAAAAAGTATTTTCAGCACTTACATTTCATAAAGGACTTCTCTGCTCAATTAAAGGGGAAGCCCATGCTAGTTAATCACCCTGATGAATAAGTCCAACCGCTGAAGCATTATTGGGGAAATGAATAGGTTGGATCAGAAAATGGAGTGCATACTAATTTTAAAAGGGAAACATTAGAAACAACTGGGAGAGCAGCCACCTCTGAGGCAACTTGTAATTGTTGCACTGAGTTTGTAGACATTGCATTGGCTTGAGCCAAGGTGGTAATCTGCTGTGAGCAAGTGGTCAGAATTTGTTTTTAGCAAAAATGTTCAGAACATGCAATTAATCCCAGAGACTAGATTTTTAGCAGGCAGAATGTGCAAGTAATTAGAATTTACCACCAACTGGAAAATACTGTAGTGCAACAATAACTATAAACATCCTCTTTAACTTGGTAGCACAGATCCAAGTACACCTGGACTAGTAAAGGTTGAGAACAGGAGAAATTACAGGCAGCCCTGTGTATGCAGGGACTACTCAGTGTATTATCAGGAGTAACAGAGTAGGAAGTATAATAAAGCAGAGAGATTAGACAGGCCCAGTCATACATGGGAAGCCAGCAGTACAAAGTACCAGGGATTTAGCTGAGAGCAGACACCAGGTGAGCCGGATCATATACAGAGGAACAGAATCAAATGCCAGTACCAAAGGATTTAGATTAGACAATGCCAGACAAGACACATTCTTAACACACAAACTGAATTACTCCCTCAAGTCAAATTGCAGGAACACCCTTCCTCTAACCTAAACAACTGCTTGATTAAGCAATGAGCTGAGAGGGGGGCAGGATCTATAAAAAGCCTCCTTCTGCAGCTGATTGGAGGAAACCAGCAGGTAGGTTAACCCATATACTTGCTGAATCCTGACAATTACAGACCTAAACCTTGGCTGTCAATTGACAAATATGTGGAGCAGGCGCCTTATAAAATCATACACTAATGGAAAATAAAGCATGAACTCTATATATATGCAGTACACCTACACGTTAACTACTACTCGAAGCCAATTCAAAGCAATGGTCTTTGTTATTTATTTTTTATAGTTTTTTTAGTTATTTGCCTTTTTCCAACTTTCAAATGGGTTCACTGACCCCATCTAAAAATGCTCTGTAAGGCTACAAATGCTTATTGCTACTTTATATTGCTTATCTTTCTATTCAGGCCCTCTCCTATGCATATTCTAGTCTCTTATTTAAATCAACGTGGGTTGCTAGGGGAGTTTGGACCATAGCAACCAGATTGCTGAAACTGCAAACTGAAGAGCTGCAGAATAAAAAGCAAAATAACTCAAGAACCACAAATAGTTAAAAATAAAAATCCAATGCAAATTTTCTTTTCATCATAATAAAGGTTATCTCAGACAAACAACCCCTTTAATTGTACATCAGTTCAGTACCAGTTACAAAAGTGCCCCTAAAACCTGCAGAATACATATGTTACATGATTAGTCATATGAATAGCAAGAAAAGAAAACATCATATTTAGAATGACTTATATAAAATTCTACAATAACCACCGTCCAAACAAGGAAAAGCAAGACTCTTCTGTGGTCTTGCATAGAAGGTCTTTCAGTGTCTTCTTCTACTGTTGGTAAAAGAGAAGCATGCATCAGTCACTGCTATTTTACTTAAACCCTATAAATCACAATATTTGACATTTGGGCAAAATATCAAGTAAAGGGTACTTTTAGAAGTAAATCTAGAGCAACTGAACTTTAAATTCTCATCATATAAACTCTTCCAATAATCCAATCACAATGGTGAAGTGTAACTATCCAGAGAAGTTACAACTGAAACTCACAGACTGGCGACAATGCGCTGGGTAGAGGAGCACACAGAGGTGCACTGGTGTCGGTGGGGGAACAAGGCCAGGGGTAGGTAAAAGAAGACATAAGAAGACTAATTAAGAGGTATGCGATTCGCGAAACGCCAGAAAAATTCCACCTGGTGAAAATTGGCTGGCATCTCGTTTTGGACGTGGTGGTCCATTTTGGATGGCTGCATTGAAAAAATGGACGCCGGCGTCCAAAAACGAATGCAGGCTTCCTTTTTTTTCCGACACCAATAATGGACGCCTGCATCCAAAACAAGACAGGCCGCGGTTCACAAATTTTTCGCAGTTTCACAAATTTCTAATAGATTCACCCATCACTACTAGGCATGTGCCTCGTCTGCCTACCCTAGTTCCAACCCTGCTCACAGAGGTTGTGAATGCTGTGCAGTTACAGTGTTAGAATTAACATTGTGTCATGCAACTCAAATAGAGTGTTACTTGTTAGAGCTGCATGAATGGAGGTGTAAAGTTTTGTGAAACCACTGGGGTAAAGATGTTAGAACAGCATTGTATATAGTAGAAAGGGGGTGTCGAAGGCCCAGTCCTCTGTTTAAGGAGAATTCAACCCTGTAAAAAAAAAAAAACATAGCCCCCACACGCGTAGATCCCACCTCCCCCCCAGTCTAACTGCCCCCCGGGGAAATACCCCATACTTTATTCTTACCCCTCGGCACAGATTAACGCAGCAGTTTTCCATGTGGCACATGCGCAGTTGGAGCATTTTGACAGTTTGCGACAACTGTGCATTTGCCAAAATGGACAGAACACCAAACTCCCAGTCAGCTTACCAAAGCGTTGAAGATGGCCGTGTAGCACTATGTTGGCTGAATCTGCACCAAGGGGAAATTACAAAGCATGGGGCATTTCCCTGGGGAGCAGTTAGGTTGGAGGGAGGGGGGTCTATGTGGGGTGGGGGCACAGGGTTTTTTTTACAGGGTTGAATTCACCTTTAAAATGAATACCCTCTTTTAGTCTCTATAGCAGGAGTGACCATACTTTACTAATGCAAGGTCTACTTTTAGTCCCATTGTAATTGTCCCATTATAATTTACATCTATAATATTGTATCTACATCCATAATATTGCATTGTTAACATTCTGTTTCATGGAAAGATTTCTGACTGATTTCTGATAAAATGTATATTGTTATATTTTAACATCTATTTCTTATGTAGCCATAACATATCTGAATGGAAAGCATGAAACAGGAGGGGATTTAGACAAGCTGTTTATTGACTTTTTGTCTTGAGATTTACTGATCACCAGCTAAAGGTCTACTGGTATATCCCGATCATAGTCTATATATAGTCTTTTACCCTCATTCAGTCCTGTCTTATAATGAATTGGGTCACTTGGGATGATAATGATGGCTGAACATCAGAACATACTGAGCCATAGTGACAATATTAGTTCTTCTCTGTACATATGTATTCACTTATGGGGGAATGTAATAAAAGTTGGTAACAGAAACAATATTTGCAAGGTGAAAAAGTTAATCTTTTGCAAAAATAAATTTTCCTTTTTCCTACCCGCAAACTGTTTATCGACGACTTCCGACAGTGGAAGACAGTTTGCGAGTTTGCTCCATTGCACAGTGAATGTAATAAAACTTCCCACAGTAAAAAGTTTTTATGTTTGCTTCAAAAGATTCACATTCAACCACTTATTTAAAGTGTGGATTTTAAAAATTGCACTGTAATTACAAGAATATAGTATTGCAAGATAAAATAATAATTTTTTGTGCAAATTGTTTTTCTCTTTGTGAATTTTATTACATTTCCCCATTAATGGCTTCCAGGGTTAACCAATCAATGGCACAACATGTAAAGATAAAGAAGTGGGTGTCAGTCATACCTGATTTTAAGTATTCTGATTGCTGAATGTGCCTGGAAGTTCAACTTAGAGACTCTTAACCCTTTGGACACAGTGAATTGGATTTTAACAACTGACCTGTACGTTGCTTCCTCCTTGGTCTTGATTTATATGGGGTGCCGTTTGTCCCAAATACATTCTGTATACAAAACTATACCTGATACACAGAACGAATGTCTCTCATGGGATATTACTATTTCTGACCATATACACAAA